>JAGFNQ010000677.1:674482-702570 GCA_024364735.1 Boesenbergia rotunda | reverse complement strand
ATTTAAAAATAATATATTTTTTAAAAATTATAATAAATTTAATTAATTCATAATTTCATATAAATCAGATTCATATTTTAATAATAATTTTTTCCCAATTTTATATATATATTTGTTATTCATTGATTATTATTGATTTATTGTTATTGATTTCAATTTTCAGCGGCGTTGATTGAGTTGATTCTAAACCATGTCAAATACAGTAATTCCATCTACTCGAAAAGACATTGCTTGGAGTTATGCAACATGTTCAGATCCTAAAAATCCAAATATTGTCACTTGTATTTTTTGTGGTAAAATAACAAATGGCGGAATTTATCGACACAAGCTGCATTTAGTTGGAGGCAATAGAAATGTGAAAGCTTGTCCGAAATGTCCCGAGCATGTTAAAGAAGAAATTAGAGAGTTCATGCAAAAAAAGAGTACTTTGAAAAATCAAATGGATGATATTCCACATTCTGATGATATTGATGATTTGGAAGATTTGGAAGAACATGAAGATGACCATCAAAGTAAAGTGAAAGGAAAAAAACCAATATCTGATTCAAACATCCATCCTACGGTCCAAGGTAAAAAGTGCAAACAAACTGGACCTATTAATCTTTATTTTATGAAAGATGTTGATGAAATTGTCAAACAAAGACGTGCAAAAAACAAAGGATAATTTGATGAAAATAAAAAGAAGTTGAGAGATATTGCAGTTGAGAAATTTGCAAGATGGATGTATGATGCTGGAATTCCTTTTAATGCTGTTAAATATGATTCTTTTGAGCCTTGTATTGAAGCTATTGGACAATTTGGATCTAGGATGAAACCTCCATCATATCATGAAGTGAGAGTTAAGTATTTAAAGAAAGAGTTGGAAAATACGAACTTGCTCCTCAAATCCCACGAAGAAGATCATGCTAAGTTTGGGTGCACAATCATGGCAGATGGATGGACAGATAAAAAGGGTAGGACTCTTATAAATTTTTTGGTAAACGGTCCCAAAGGAAGTGTTTTTGTTGAATCAGTTGATGCTTCAGGCTATTCTCACACAGCTGACAAGATGTTTGAGTTACTTTCTAAATTTGTATATCGCATTGGAGAAAAAAATGTGGTTCAGATCGTAACAGATAATGCAAGTTGCAATGTCAGTGCAGGTAATATTTTAAAGATATATTATTTTCAAGTTTCAATTAATAATTGGATATTTGTATCATATTTTTATTTTATTTTTGACTAATTTTATTTTTTTCAGGTCGTCTTTTGGAAAATCGATTTCCACACTTGTACTGGACTCCTTGTGCAGCTCATTGTTTAGATTTGTTGCTCGAAGATATATTCAAAATTCCTCATCTTAGAAAACTGCATGAACAGGCGTTGATGGTGAATGGTTATATTTATAACAGACCACAAGTATTGAGCATGATGAGAGAGTTTACTGGGCAGAGAGACATGGTAAGAACCGCAAAGACACGTTTTGCAACTGCTTTTTTGACTTTAAAGCGGTTTCATGTACAACAAGCAAATTTGAGAAAGATGTTTACATCTGAAAAGTGGGCAAATAGTCGATTTTCGAAGGAGGCTGCAGGAAAACGTGTAGCAGAAGTGATATTGATGCCTTCATTTTGGAAAAATATGGTTTTTGCATTAAAAGTTGGTGGCCCTTTGGTGAAAGTATTACGACTGGTAGATGGTGAAAAAAGATCTCCTATGGGTTATATTTATGAGGCAATGGACAGAGCTAAAGAAGCTATTGCTGCGTCATTTAACAATATTGAAGAGAAATATCAAAGTGTTTTTGAATTCATTGACAAAAGATGGAACATTCAACTCCATCGACCTTTGCACGCAGCTGGATATTTTTTTGAATCCAGAATGTTTTTACTCAAACCCTGACATAGAAAATGATACAGAAGTGATGGAGGGTTTGTACAAGTGCATATCTAGATTGGTGAGAGGTGAGGATTTACAAGATCAGATCACGAATCAATTGGAAAAGTACAAGAAAGCAGAAGGACTTTTTGGTTTGCCAATGGCTATCAGACAAAGAACTTTAAAATCACCAGGTAAATTTGCAAATAATTTGTTGTGACTTGTGATATTTCAATATTGGATGATATCATTACAATAAAGTTAATCTTATAATTTATATGTTTTTTTGTGTTTCAAGCTGATTGGTGGTCTTCTTATAGTGCATCAACGCCTGAATTAAAAACATTTGCAATGAAAATTTTAAACCTCACATGTTCTGCTTCTGGTTGTGAACGTAATTGGAGTGTTTTTGAACATGTAAGTTAGAGTTTTTTTTTAATACTTATTAAAAATTATATTATGGACTTAACCTTTGATTTCTTAATTTTTTTTTTGTAGATACATTCCAAGAAGAGAAATAGGTTATCTCAACAGCGATTGAATGATTTGGTATATATCAAGTACAATAGAGCTTTGAGGCGTAGATATGACATGCGAGATAAGATTGATCCTATTTCTTTGTCAGAGATAGATGATAGTAATGAATGGTTGTTGGGAAAATTAGATGACAGTGATAAAGACAATGAAAATGATTTTGTCTTTGAAGGTGAAGATTTGCGTTGGAGTGATGTAGCACGAGCATCTGGAGTTGGTGAAAGTGCATATGGCTTTCGATCTCTGAATGCATCTTCTTCAAAAGGAACATCATCATCTGCTTCAGCAAAAAGAAAACAAATTTCGGCTCAAACTAGTCTTGTCGATGAAGAAGAGATTAACCTTGACGATGAAATTGAAGAAGAAGACACCGATGGATACAAATCAAGCGATAGAGCTGATGACATAGATTTGGATAATGAAGATGAAGAAGATGATGATTTTGATATTTGATATTTCATTTTCATCTAAGCATTGATTCAGACTTTTGATTTAGTTTTAGTTTTTTGAATAATCTACAGTTTTATCAAGTTGTTATTGTCATTTGGATTTTCAAAGACATTTTCAAAGATTTTTGATAGATATAATAGTCCTTTTTATTACGCTTTTTTCCGTAAAGCCCGCGCTTCGCTCTGCGCTTTGCGCTTTAAGCCCCAAGACCCTTGAGCGCTTTTTTGCGCTTTGCGCTTGTGACAACTATGACACAGACCTGCTTTCCATGAGTGCATCAGTGAAAGTTTGAAGTAGAATCTAGTCGAACATGCTACAGCCTAGAAAGTGATACTTTCTAATTTGTAAATATTATCAAGATCTACAAGTAACTTCTATACGAAGACAACTTAAATTAGGTGCTCAAGAATTTAAAAAAAAATACACAAATGTTCTATAAACAAATAGAATAGCTACCATGCACAACTAGTTTATAATTAGTGTTATGGTTGCAAAGAATGAAAAGTCACCCGATGAGAGAATAAGACCTATCTTAGTGTGTTCCAAGCAGAATATTCTCTTTTTTATCTTTGATGAGAGAATATGTTTCACATAAGCACCAAAGCTCAAGGCCTAAACAAACACGTCAATATTGCTTACGTGTTAAAGTACTGAACACCCTAATTATTCTTGGCAATTGCTTTTCTCACTTTACACCAAGAATTATTTGTTTAAAATTTGGTATCAACAAATATCTAAGACTGAAGGATATGCTACAACAGATGATGATTAAAAATCATCTTCCACACCTGAGTTCTGCTAGAAAAACAGAATACTTTCCATGTTTACCATGAATAACTATATAGCCAATCCATGAGAATTGGTTGTCTCGTCAAGAATTAAAATTTTGATACCTGAGGCAATGTCATTTATTAAAAGGGTGCACATAATTCAAAACTTCAGATAGCACTACATGATTTAAGGCAAGTGCTTTAAAAATAATTAAGAGAATAAACAATGGAGAATGAGAACATATCAGGTGTTTGAAGATGCATTAACCAAATTTATGAAGAAACTGAGACTATATGGAAATTCTCTCAAGGCTATAAAAAGGATAAATGAGATCCAACTTAGCCTTGTAACAGCTTTAACTAGTACAATCTGAAATCTGAATACCAGATATAATTTGTTTGTCTGACCAGCAGATATAATTTGTTTGTAAGCATCAACCAGTGCAGTGCCGACTATTTTGGGTGGCTTAATAAATCTTACCCCTCTATTAAGCTCTATGCAAGGCTACAAAAAACATACAAGGTTCGAATAAAAAGTACACTTGCCTGGCTCAATGATTAGTGATCCAATCTGTGAGGAGTGGTTAGATGCAGCAAAAGAAGACAATTGTTCTGATATATAATTGGAGTAAATATGAGCAATAGATGAAGAATCTCTGCCTGGGCAAAGCAATTCAGTACACGAGCAAAATCCTGTAAGAAGTAAACGATAACTATGTAATAAAGATCAAATGATTCTATAAGTAGCAATGTGCCCATGAACCAAATTCTATTACTCGTGGCTTCCAGCTTCACATGGACTGATTTTAGGGAATCAGGTAGAGAAAGATGCCAGTTTCCTTCGGTAATAAAGCACTCAGGAGGATCCAAAAAAAGACCTCTTCCCGAATACCTGAGAAAAGAGAGGGGAAGCAGTGTAACAGTCAGAGTATGAAGATTAACATGACATTCTTTTCAATTCAATATCTCTTGCAGAAAAACATTGTTTAAACTCTGAATTTGTGGGTTCCAAATACACATTGATGGTTTATTGTAAGATTAATTTCGGAAGGTCTTCATATATTCTAACTCTTTGAGCCAAATATCACTAAACAAAAAAAAACACTAGAGGATTTAATATAGAATGGTGCTATCTAAACATGGAAAGATTTGCATTTTTTAGACGCCATAACAGTTGTTTTGTTACATAACTAAAACAATTTGTGCAAGAAGCGACTATCGCTCTGCCTATATAATGATGTTACCTTGACAAAATTTGTATGGCTAACATAAACCAGACCAAGAATACCCCTATTATCACTATGGTATCTCTTAATAAATATTTAGACATGCTATAAGAGTCTTTCAATCTCCTGTCAAACAAGTAATTCCATCATAGTAACATAGTAAACATGGCTAGAAAATAATACCATGGCTGCTGAATAAAACTTGTATATGATGATGGAGATTGAGCTTCCATGGCACCCAAGGTATCCCCATGATAAGATCCAGTCAGAGCTAGGACCTGGATGAAGACTTTTTTTGGACAAAATTTAGTTGCTTTTAATCATAGCAAACTTCTGCAGACTATCCGAGATAAGACAAGTTTTTTTGTTGTGCATTGGTGAGTTTGAGAGATTCACAATACCAGGATGGTATTCTAAGTTAGCCTACTAACCAGCATGTAGCTGATAATAACAGCAATGAGCATAATAGCTAAAGCAGAATCATTCTCTGGCTAATAAAATGGTAGAATAGTAGATCTGGCTTCCAATGATGCCACTGAAAAATCAATAACCATTTTTTATACATTTTTCCTCATATATATATAAGTTGTATTTCAGGCATCTAGTTATCCCTTTATATTGTAGAAGCATGTTAAAGCAGGAAAATTAAAGCACTATTTTCATAGGCATACCAGCTCAAAGGATGTCAACTGAATTATGCTAATCAACTAGGTGGCAAAAGGTGAATCGCTCGCCCCCAGTGCCCCCGCCAACCCGTCCCAGGGCCAACACGGAGGAGGTAAATCACGGGGGCTACTAGCCCGGATGTTATGGCTAGTGCGTGGGGAGGGTGGGCATACTGGCTTTGCCAGGATTTGACCCCCAGACCTCTTGGTGGCAACACCCACGCACTAACCATCAATCCATCCCGTGAGGACAATTATGCTAATCAACTAGCATCTACATAAAAATGCTCAACTATCATTGCATGAGCATAATCTTCTCCAACAAGAATGATGAGAGAGAGAGAGAGAGAGAGAGAGAGAGAGAGAGAGAGAGAGAGAGACTTCAGCATAGTTTCTAATAAAATCTGCAATTCTGTCCTGAATTAACTTTAAGCGGTACTGCTTCTAATTATATCAGAATTCTAATAGGTTATTTTCAAACAGAATAATCCCTTAATGAACATTTCCTATTTCTCTTCGTGAGTGTCATGGTTTGAATATCCTCACTATGAGAGTTCTTCTCATTATATAGAAAATGTTAGCCATTTACAAAAAATTACAGAGCAGATTTTCAGCCATAAATACAGGCTGATTTCTATCTAAATCAATCTGTCTAAATCAGGAAGGTATAGCTATGCTATTAATTACAATTGTTATGCTATTAATTACAATATATTTACAGATAAGGTAGTTATAGCCATAATATATTTACAAGTGTCATAATTAAGGCTTGATATCATACATGCTGTCAATTAAGACTTGATATCATATATGTTATCATCTCCCCTCAAATTGATGCGGTCAATCAAGAAACATGAATTTGCCCACTAGAAATTGATGACATTATCGTGTCAATGCCTTGTAAATAAATCAGCTATCTGAAAGTTGGTGGAAATATGAGGAAAAGAAATAATATGAGTGTCGAAGGCTTCGCGAATAGTGAGACAATCCACCTCGATATGCTTATTTCGCTCATGATAAACAAGATTAGCAGCAATCTAAATGGCACTAGTGTTATCAGCATGAAGCGGAGTAGGAGTAGACTGAGAGCAACTAAGCTTAGCTAGAAGACCACGAAGCCAAACAATCTCAGAACAAGCAGCAAACATAGCACGATATTCGGACTCTGTAGAAGATTTAGAAACACAATCTTGCTTCTTGCTCTTCCAAGAAATCAAGGAATACATACACCAAGCCGTGACAAATCGGCAAGTATCAGAACATCCAGCCCAATCAACATCCATATAGGAAACAAGATGAAGCGGAGAACCAGTTGGAAAAAATAATCCAAGACAAGGTGTCCCACAAAGGATTCCATGAACAGCAACTAAATGTAGATGTCGGGGATTTGTCATAAATTAACTAACTTGTTGAACAGCAACGGAAATACCCAATCGAGTAACAGTCAAATAGTTCAAGCTGCCTAAAAATTGTCGAAATATAGTAGAATCAGAAAGAAAATTACCCTCCTCACAACGGTAGTTTGTGTTGACTTTAAGTGGAGGAGCTACAGGAGAAGCATCTTGGAGATCAACTAAATGAAGCAAATCTTGTGTGTACTACCAGAAGGATCAATATGAACCTCTAAACCGAAGAAATAAGTAAGAAGACCGAGATCCTTCATATGAAATAAGGCTTGAAGATGTTTGTTTCAAACAAGCAATTAAGACAGAATCGGACCCAATGATAACAATATCATCAACATAAACTAGAAGAATAGCAATACTAGTAGATGTCCTGATAAGAAACAATGGTGAATCATATTGGCTCTGCTTGAATGAAAATTGGAGCAAAGTGGATCTGAATTTATCAAATCATGCCCGAGGAGATTGTTTTAACCCATATAGAGATTTCTTCAACTTGCAATCATCCAAAGAAGAGGAAGAAGATAAACTCGGCGGTGGAACCATGTAAATCTCTCTTTGAGATCACCATAAAGAAATAGATTTTTAACATCCATCTGATAAAGTGGTCATCCTTGTGAAGTAGTAATTAAAATAACCATTCGTTGACATCTTGGTAACCGGAGCAAAAGTCTCGTCAAAATTGATGTCATACTCTTGTTTGTTACCCAAGGCAACTAAGCGTTCCTTATAACAACGTAGAGTACCATCTAAACGAAGCTTGATAGCGTAGATCCAATTACAGCCAATGACTTTAACATTTGGGGGTCGTAGAACAATATCCCAAGTGTGATTGTCAACAAAAGCCTGAAGTTCTTCCATGGCCTTGCGCCAACAAACATATTTAACAGCCTCTGAATAACATGAAGGAAGAGGAACACTATATAAAGTAGTATGAAGAGATGTATAGGAAAAGTCGTACCGATCTGGTGGACGGGTGATTCTGGAAGAACGCCATGGAATGACATGTGAAAGTTGATTGTCTATGAAAGAAACAGTTTGAGCAAATGTCGGAACAAGCTCAGAAAGCTGTAAAGTTGGGTGTTGTCGTCGTTGATACACAAAGTCAGGCTTCAATCGGTCAAAAGTATTAGATACCTCTTCAAAATTAGGAAAGATAGGTGGCTCTGGCAAAGACTCAATATGAGTAAAAATGAAATTTTGATTTTCAAATAAAATAACATGAAGAGAGATACGAAACATGTTAGAATATGGATCATCACAAACATAACCTTTGTGTGAAATACTGTAGCCCATAAAAGCACATTTAAAAGATTGAGTAGAAAGTTTGTGGCATTCATGAGGTGGCAAATGAACAAAGAAAACACAACATGTCAAGATAATTGGGATATTTATGAAACAAACGATAATATAGAGATTCAAAGTTCAAGACACGTGAAGGCAAGTGATTAATCAAATACACTGCTGTAGATAAGGCCTCAACCCAAAATTTAGATGGAACAAAAGATTCAATCAATAGAGTTCGAACAACATCTAACAAATGTCGATTTTTTCATTCAGCAGCACCATTCTGTTGAGGTGTATATGGACAAGAGCGTTCAGAAGCGGTGCCTTTCTGTTGGAGAAAGTCATGAAATTAATGAGGCATACATTCGCCTCCAGAATTAGACCTTAGTACTTTGATTTTTGAAGAAAATTGGATCTCAATATAGGCTACAAATGTTTTAAAGACAGTAAAAACCTCAAATTTAGGAGGAAGAAAATAAATCCAGGTATATTTACTGTAATCATCAATGAATGTGACAAAATATTTGTAATTGGCATGATATATAATAGGAGTAATACCCCACACATCACTATGAATCATATCAAAACAACTTTTTGCACGACTACCATGAGAAGGAAAAGAAAGAGACTTACTTTTACCCAATTTACATGTAGAGCAATCATAGGTGTTACAATAAAAGAGACACAAAAGTTACAAGATGTAAGGTATATTTATATACAAAGGTAGGGATCTATTTTAGGAAATAAATAGGCATATTTATATACAAAGTTAAGAGTCTATTCTAGGAAATAAATTAGGATTATATTCTAGGGAATAATTTGTATTTTAGGTAAAATACAAATTAAGATATATATTTGTATAGCTAATACTCCCCCTCAAGATAGGGCATAGAAATTAATCATGCCCAACTTGTTATAAAGATAATCAATCCGGACCCCATTTAAAGCTTTTGTGAAGATGTCCCATAAGGAGAGAACATCTAAGGGACATCATTACAAAAGCTTTAAATGGCGTCCGGATTGATTAACTTTGTAACAAGTTGGGCATGATTAATATTTATGCCCCAACTTAAGGGAGAGTTAGCTATATAAATATATATCCTAATTTGTATTTTACCTAAAATACAAATTACTCCCTAAAATAGTATACACCTCCTCTTGAAGATCACCATGAAGAAAAGAATTCTTGATATCGAGTTGATGTAAAGGCCAATTATGAGTAGTAGCCAATGAAATAAATAATCGAATAGATGTCATCTTTGCAACAGGAGAAAAAGTGTTAACTACGGCAAATTGGAACCCGGTCTAGAAAATTTTTAGAGAAATTTTCTAAAAATTTTAGGATCCCGGTCCTTTGGACGAAGTTTAACAAGGTGTAATTGTCTAAGCCTAAACCAAAAGGGGGGTTATAGCGATCGAGAACGAAAACTGAGGGAGCCAAATAAGGAAAATCCAAAGTTTGGAGGGGGTAATAAGCTAAAGGCCAAACTTGGAGGGTGAAGTGAAGATATCCAAAGGGCTGGGGGTGGATTGCAAAAACGCCACTTAAACCTCTTTCCTTTCTCCTTCGCCCGCAGCCAAGCTTTCGCCCAAAACCACTCTCTCCGTTCGGTGGAAGCCCGACCCGCTGCTCTCCTCCTCTTCGTGGCAACTGTGCGAGAGAGACCGAGAGCCGCTGACCACTTGGCCTCAGCTTTCCTCTCCATGTGACGCCGAAGGATTCCCAGGGACGGAGCACATCTAGGGCACATCGCCGGTCACTTACCACCCTCCGGTTGTGAAACGACGACGTTGAGATGACCCAGGGCGAATCGACGGCATACTTGGGTAAGTCCATTACAAACTTGAGATTTCTGGAGGGATAACCCGCAATTAGATTTATTAGTGATTGGCATGTGTTCTTGATCTAGTAATGGATTGTCGATCGATTGTGCTATGTGGAGTAGTTTTCTGATGGTTATGTACTCGGATTAGGTAGAGATTTGTTCAGCGTCAAGGAGTCGTGGTAGTGGTATAGTTTCCCCTTCGAACTAGATTTTGTGAGCACTGTTGCATGCCAAGAGGAGATTTGATTTCAGTTTTGTTTAGGCATGTTCTGGATCCCTGCTCTTGGTATTGATTTTGTAATCTTTGATTGGATGAATTGTAGAAGCTTTGGATTAAATCTGTAGGGGATTGGAGGAGGGTTCGTTGGAGAGGGGCTTTCCAAATAAAGTCCGCCACAAGTTGCGATTACAGCAGATCAAGAAGGGGAGGCTAAGGACAGCATCTAAGGTAAGGGTTTGGTTCAATCAGCATTGATTTTGGATAGATCATTTGGGGTGGTTGCCGGATTCCAACAGAACAGTGAAGAAGGGGAGGGAGAAGAGTTGCCTGCGTGGCATACCACAGGTAAGATTTGTAAATTAGGGTTCACTTTGGAGGATTTCTGTAGAGGAATGTCTTAGATTCGAATGGATGGAATTATTTGTTGATCCTATTAGAGATTGTGGTAGCATTCATGTTAAGATAAAGTGTTAGCTTTGGTCTCTTGATAAGCATGTTCCTCCTGCCGTATGATACTTTCATGGTTAGTGTAGATTAGTGAATTACAGATCTTGTATTGGTCTACTAGGATTCATAAAGGTTTTAACCATTGTATATTTGGTTGATGGATTAGGCCGTTTTGGTCGTGATCACTTGGATTTAAACATAGGTTAAATCTAAACTTGAACTATGATTCCACCTAATCAGAAGAGAATCACTAATCAAGGTAAATTAGTGACCGTTGTATAAGGATGGGTTTTAATTATGATTGGGGTTGGGTTTAACTAGTTATCATTTGTTATGATAGCTAAAACCATGTCTTTTGATACAGGACACTGATTTGTTGCTGATTATTGGACGGAAGGTTCTTATTCGATACGAACTTCTACTTTAGGGTGGGTACTTCTTGCTTGTATTCTATAAATCTACTTTATCTTTTATGCATGGCTATTTGTTATTTATGCAGTAGGTTGGTATTTACCTTTATCTGCTACCGTTTTGCTATCCTACTTGATACTTATGCTTGATCTTGGATATGATCTAAATTTCCTTCTATACAGTGTCGTGTTTTTGTTATCTGATTCTGTAGCATTGGTATGGGCATGAGTATGTAGATATAGCATAGCTCACCACTGTATTGTTGCATTGATTTGTTATAGTCATACTTGCACGTGTGTCTGGATATAGGATAATTGAGTTATGATAAATGTTACAACCTGTGCATGATAGATTGAGTTATGTGTCGATGACCTAATAGGGGTTGCATGTGCTAGAGAAATGCACCATACCTGCACTGTTGCATGTCGGTGATCAGCGACTCCCTTGTGGTTGAGCCTATCGTCTTCCGGCACATGATATGCACATACGGTCACTCATGGGTTAGTGGATACTGTTGAGTGTGTGCATTTACTCTGTACTGCTCCGCTCGACCGCTCATGGATAGTGCTTTCGGAGCGTGGTAGCAGGCAAAGATCCCTTCTCTTCCCATAGACCAAAAAAGATGAGAGAGATATCTCCCCTATATATACATGGGGCGGAGTGATTACTCCACCAGCATCCTGTCCACTCGGTCACTCAGGAGCAGTGATAGCAGAGTGCGGACAATGTCACAGCTCTACCCACTCGGCCGACACATTATCGCATGTCTCGGTGGCTTGACTAGTGTTTAGGGGTAACCATAAAATTGTATCATGTGCATATGATGCATTTATGCATTTGATTGTGTTTGCTGCAATTGTTTGACATGCATATACAGGATATACTTTTTATGTGGTTTGATGACCCTGCACTTGCTCGTATAGTGCGAGTCCTATTATGACCATGATAGACTGATTTCTGGTATGTATTATTTCAGTTATTTATACTTCTAATACTATTGTTGAGACTGTATCATGTTGTATCTGTAAAGCATGTTGAGCTATTTTTCTACCATGCATATTTTTCAATATACTCGCGGAGTCCATTTAGACTCATCACCCGTCACGATGTTTTTGTTTTCAGGTTGATAGCTCGCCGGAGGAGCCTAGTTGCCGGTCCCGGGTCCCTACGACTCCGTTGATGGGTGCTTCCGTATTTATTTTCATTTTATAGCATTCTTTATATGTTGTATTCATTTTCATATATTGTGGTCTTGTATTCGCGATCCATTCGTACGATATTGTATTTTTGAGTCCTTTGTTGGACTTTGTGATGTGATTTTGCTGCGTGTCTGCCCAGATGGCAGCTCAGGTGAGTTTATTGCTTCCAGTGTTGTGGTGGTTCTTTCCCTTATGCTATATACATCTGTTTTGTAGCATGAGGCCAATATTTAACTGCGTGGATTTGTATGTATGTGTAAATTGTCCGCCGGACAGGGGAGATACTGTCCGATTTTATATTGGATCAGCGGCTCCATTGGTCTCAGGGCGTGATAATTTATTTTGGTATCAGAACCTAGGTTACGATGCCTACCTATTTTAATGTTTTTCCGGATTTTCTGAATTTTATCTGATACCAATTTATTTTGGTATCAGAGCACAGGTTATGAGATACCTTGGGAACTTGTGGATTTTTCGGTGTGTATTTGATACCAATTTATTTTGGTATCAAAGCCGAGGTTTTAGCGAGTCTTTTCGGATTTGCCGGAGTTAAATCTGATACCTATTCGGTAGGTGTCGGAGCTCAGGTTGGATGAGATCTACCCGAGTACATTTCGGATTTTCGGAGTCGTTTTAGCGACATGATTTGTACTCTGGGACTTGGCGGCAATGGGACATCTCCAGGCGGCACGAGTTATATCTTTCTAGAACTATCCTACCTTTAGTATTCATTATAAGATTTAGGATCGGTTATAGTATCCCAACTTGGTGGGATCATATATTCATACTGGATGGATAGATATTTGTAGACTTGGTTTTAATTAGATTGACATTTTGTCAGTCTATCTTATTCGTGATCGTTCATGGGAGCGACTAGTCGACACGTTGCGGATGAGACCTTGGAGTGGGGAACGTTAATTCTCTAGTAGCATCAACTATTGAGTCGGAAAAGCCAAGGTCGAATCTGTCGACAATCTGTTAGAGGTTAAAAATTTTGGTCTTGCCTGGATCTTCCTATGCATTTGCGTGTACCAGCTATTATTAGTTGAGCGAGAACTAGAGTTGCCTACCTAGTTGGCTCGATTAGTATAGGATTGACTCACCCTAGTGCAAGGAATTTCAGTCCTTTGGGTTGCACGTGCCTGGTTAGGTGACCTAGAAGGCACATTTAGAGTACATGACCTACATTGATGTAAAAGGGTAGCATGAGCAGCATATTATCATCGTTAGTAAAGGATTGACACATCCTATTCCATGGGGACTTTAATCATGGATCACCTGTACCTGGTTGATAATCTAGAAGGTACAGTTTGATAGGTGGCTTGCGCCGAGGTGAAGAAGTGTGGAGCTAGCTGCTCGACACCTACCGATTACCGCGTGTACTTGGTTTGGATAACCAAGGAGATACCTTTGTACATATGATTTGCGCTGAGGCAAATCACTTACGAGACTAGGCCACCTCGGGGTGGAAGATGTCGAGGATGACCTTCAGGGAATAAAGAATCATATCATGATTATGTTGAGATACTCCTAAGAGATAGTGTGTCTCAATCTGATTTTTTTTATGGAGTTGAACCTTTGACGGTTCTGAACCTTGAGTGGAGGAATTAGAGAATATTGGGTTACGAGACGATGGTTGGTCGACTCGCTCGTTGCTACACGATTCTATGAGAGATTCTGACTCAGATTGGGTGTATGTGGTTGGGTAATCTCGATAGTACATGGAGATGTATGACCTGTTAAGCTGTTGAGAGGTGGATTGAGATTGACGAATCTCTACGTTATGTTGTATTTTGAGGATTTTATTAGTGGATATGGACTTACTGGATTGGTAGCTTTTTGATGGATCATTGGGTGGATAAATAATCTTCTATGGTTGATTGTTTGAAAGTTTGTTATTGATAGTAGCGTATGATACGACAAATTGGCGGAATCTTTAATTATATGTGATCTTCTGACGGTCTATTGGAGGATATATATATATGACTTGTGATGTTTGGAGGATGCTATTGACTTGGGGATACTTGATACTCATGGATTCAACGTTTTACGTTTGAGGATCAGAGTATAGACTTGGCGCCAGTGATCTTAGGTTTAAGTGCCCTGGATAGGTGTGATGATTGATTGGTTGTCCGGTGTACTTGGTTATCGGATGATAACCTCTGGATCGGTATCTCCAGTTGCTCCGTAGCAGGGTAACATTAGGGTATCGGATGAAGTGGTTACTCATGATGTGTATGGGCATGTCTAACTGCCAATATATGCCGTATGAGAAATAACGAAATTTGGGGATCAAATTTTTGTTAGTGGGGGAGAATATTAACTAGGGAAAATTAGAACCCGGTCTAGAAAATTTTTCGAGAAATTTTCGGAAAGTTTTAGGATCCCGGTCCTTTGGACGAAGTTTAACAAGGTGTAATTGTCTAAACCTAAATCAAAAAGGGAGTTATAGTGATTGAGAACTAAAACTGAGGGAGCCAAATAAGGAAAATCCAAAGTTTAAAGGGGGTAATAAGCTAAAGGCCAAACTTGGATGGGTTTTAATTATGATTGGGGTTGGGTTTAACTAGTTATCATTTGTTATGATAGCTAAAATCATGTCTTTTTGATACAGGACACTGATTTGTTACTGATTATTAAACGAAAGGTTCTTATTCGATACGAACTCCTACTTTAAGGCGGGTACTTCTTGCTTGTATTCTATAGATATACTTTATCTTTTATGCATAGTTATTTGTTATTTATGCAGTAGGTTGATATTTATCTATATGTGCTACCGTTTTTCTATCCTGCTTGATACTTATGCTTAACCTTAGATATGATCTAAATTTCCTTCTATATAGTCTTGTGTTTTTGTTATCTGATTCTATATTGCATTGGTATGGGTATGAGTATGTAGATATAGCATAGCTCACCACTGTATGGTTGTATTGATTGGTTCTAGTCATACTTGCACGTGTGTCTGGATATAGGAGGATTGGGTTATGATAAATGTTACGACCTGTGCATGGTAGGTTGAGTTATGTGTCGATAACCTGGTAGGGGTTGCATGTGTTAGAGACATGCACCATACCTGCATTGTTGCATGCCGGCGATCAGCGACTCCCTTGTGGTTGAGTCTATCATCTTCCGGCATATGATATGCATATACGGCCACTCATGGGTTAGTGAATACCGTTGAGTGTGTGCATTTGCTTTGTATTGCTCCGCTCGACCGCTCATGGATAGTGGTTTCGGAGCGTGGTAGCAGGAGAAGATGAGAGAGATATCTCCCCCATATATACATGGAGCGGAGTGATTACTCCACCAGCATCCTGTCCACTTAGTTACTCAGGAGAAGTGATGGCAGAGTGCGGACAGTGTCACAGGCTCACAGCTACCCACTCGGCCGACACATTATCGCATGTCTCGATGGCTTGACTGATGTTAGGGGTGACCATGGCATTGCATCATGTGCATATGATGCATTTGTAGATTTGATTGTGTTTGTTGCACTTGTTTGAAATACATATACAGGATATACTTTTTGTGTGGTTTGATGACCTTGCACTTGCTCGTATAATATGAGTCCTATTATGATCATGATAGACTGATTTCTGGTATGTACAGCCTTTTATTATTTCAGTTATGCATACTTTTGATACTATTGTTGAGACTGTATCATGTTGTATCTATATAGCATGTTCAGCTATTTTTCTGTCATGCATATCTTTCTATATACCCGCGGAGTCCATTTGGACTCACCACCCCTCACGATGTTTTTGTTTTCAAATTAATAACTCGTCGGAGGAGCCCAGTTGCCGGTCCTGGGTCCCTACGACTCCGTTGATGGATGCTTCCGCATTTGTTTTCGTTTTATAGCAATCTTTATGCGTTATATTCATTTCTATATATCGTGGTCTTGTATTCGCGATTCATTCGTACGGTATTGTATTTTTTAGTCCTTTGTTGGACTTTGTGATGTGATTTTGCTGCGTGCCTGCCCCAAGGGCAGCTCAGGTGAGTTTATTGCTTACAGTGTGGTTGTGGTTCTTTTACTTATGCTATATATATCTGTTTTATGGCCTGAGACCAATATTTAACTGCGTGGGCTTGTATGTATGTGTAAATTATCCGCCGGACAGGAGAGATGTTGTCCGATTTTATATTGGATCAGCGGCTCCGTTGGTCTCGGGGCGTTACAAAATGTTTCAGAATAATCCACACTATAGATTTGAGCATGAGCATAACCCTTAGCAACAAGATGAGCTATTAGTCTTGCAACTGACCTATCTAGATTGATTTTAACTGTAAATACCCATTTGCATCCAATAGCTCGTTTTCCTGAAGGTGGATCAACCAAGTCCCAAGTATTATTATCATCCAAGACAGTTATAAGAAACAAAAGAAGAATTAGGGTAAGTGCACTGGCGTTTACCTTTACGTAATGTAATAAGAAGATCATCACTTGAAGTTGGATCTGATGACGAAGTAGTAGGTGTAGGACATGAATCAAGAGGTTGACGCCTAGAGTATATTTGAATAATAAGAGGGTTGACCAGAGCCGGTTCCGAAACAGATACAGATGTTGTGATAGAATATACCAATAAATCATCTTCCTTTTGAGAAGTCGGGATAAGTGAGGATGGGAAATAAGATGTGTCATTCATGAAGGTGAAATCAATTGAGACAAGATATTTGTTAATTCTGGGACAATAACACCTATAACCTTTCTGAAGACGAGAATAACCAAGGAAGATACACTTTAAAGACTTGGGATCTAATTTAGTGATATGTGAACGAACATCTCGAACAAAACAAGTACTACCAAATATCCTAGGATTGACAGGATACAACGACTTATTGAGAAACAAAATTTGTAAG
Source organism: Boesenbergia rotunda (assembly GCA_024364735.1). Taxonomy (NCBI): domain Eukaryota; kingdom Viridiplantae; phylum Streptophyta; class Magnoliopsida; order Zingiberales; family Zingiberaceae; genus Boesenbergia; species Boesenbergia rotunda. Next base: position 685,412 of record JAGFNQ010000677.1, on the reverse strand, counting down.
GAATCTCACCATGAAGAACAGATGAAGGCATGCGGTTAATGAGAAAACATGTCGTAAAAACCGCATCAGCCCAAAAAGACCTGGGAACATTCATTTAAAATAAAAGAGCCCGTGCACTCTCAAGAAGATGTCTGTTCTTGTGCTCAACCACACCATTTTAGGATGGAGTACCAACACGAGATTTCATGAAACATACCATTCTGACTCATATAAGATTGAAATAGACTAGATGTATATTCCCTGGCATTATCACTTCGCAGAATACGGATGGACGTATTGAATTGAGTCTTAATCTCGGCACAAAATTCACAAAATAGAGAAAATAACTCAGAACGATTTTTCATTAAATATAACCAGGTTACACGAGAATAATAATTCACAAAAGTGACAAAATATCTAAAATCAAGTTTAGACAAAATAGGACAAAGACCCCAAATATCAGAATGAACCAACTCAAAAGGTACAATAGCACGTTTATTTATTCTTAGACTAGAACTAAAACGGTGATGCTTTGCAAACTGACATAACTCACAAATTAATGAAAACACTTTACTATATTATGGACAAAGCTTCTTGAGCGAAGGAAGAGATAGATGGCCTAACCTACAGTGAGCCTCGAAAGGAGTAGTTACACTCGAGCAAGCGAAGGATTATAAGACAGGTGGATCAAGAATATAGAGACCTCCAGACTCAAGTCCTTTGCCAATAATCTTCTTCGTCAAAAGATCTTGAAATAAACAATCATTGGGAAAAATTGAGATGCAACAGTTAAGATTACGAGTTAATTGACTAACAGAAAGCAAATTAAAAGATAAATTGGGTAAATATAAGACAAAAGACAAGGAAAGCAAACGAGTAAGATTGATAGTGTCAGACCCACGAACACAAGATGAAGATCCATCAGCCAAAGTAACGATAGGAGTGTTAGATTTGGGTGAAAAAGTAGAAACAAGACTAGAATTACCTGTCATATGATCCGTGGTACCAAAATCAATGACCCCCTTAGAGGATGGCAAAACAAGACATGTATTGTGATTAGCTGAATCAGCAATAGCAGTGACCGAGGAAGATGATGATTTAAGTGATTCCTGATATTAAGGGAACTTGGCAAATTCATCTACAGAGATAAAAACTGATTTATCAGGGGTATCATTAATAGATGCAATATGAGTCAGGTGTTTTTGCTAGTTCTTATACTGAAATTTTCTGCTCTCAAACTTTGTATGACCCCGTCTTACAACAATAGTTGCATATAAGTCCACTAGAATTTGACGTCCGAGTTTCAAAATCTTACGAGTCTCCTTTGTTTCCACTATGAATAGTTGATTTTTTTTGCACATAATTAATATTGCGACACACCAAAAGACCACTAAGTGGAACAGGTGTGGTATTTTTTGTACGGAGAATAAGGCTAAACACATCTTGTAATGATGTGACCTCAGATCCAAAGAGAACTTGTGATTTAGCGGACTCGAAATTGGGAGATAAGCCAGCAAGGAAGCTTATAATAGTCATCTGCTCCCGTTGGCGTTGTTGAACCTTCACATCAGGACTAAAGGGCAGCAACATATTAAGCTCTTCATGTCTTTTTGAAAGCCATAAAATAATTAATCAAAGGTTGATCTTGTTTTTCCACACGATAAAAAGTTTTGTAAACCTCATATATGCAGGTGAGATTCCTTTCTTCAAAATACAGAAATTCTAATTAATCCATCAATTTTTTAACAAATTCACAGTGATTGATTAAACCAATTACCTCATTATCAATACAATTCCGAATCTGAAGAAACAAGCGAGCATCCACTCTAAAAGTTATTTCTACTTCAAATCATCTTGAAGAGGGTCATCGGTCAAATGATCATCTTTATCAATACTCCGTAGATAAAGACAAACGGTCTTACTCCAATCCAAATAATTTGAACCATTTAACTTATAATCCGTGATCTTAGACATTATAGGCACCACATCCGTTATAATGGAAGTCTTATTTTCAACCATAGAAATGAAACAAATGAAGAATCCAAAGGAAAATTCAAACCAAACACAGCAGCAACTTACTTTGCAAATAGGGAGGTGAACAAAGAAGGGAAGAAGAGCGACACTAGATCTGAAGTTTATGCCAGAAAGACAAAACGCAGCAACAAGCATAAACACTTCAACAGAAGAGAGCACAGCTATGGTGCATACGCTAATAGCAACGAAGCAGGACACGAGAAAACACAACAGGAGGGCAGGAACTAAGCTCTGGGAGAAAGTCGCCCTGCTGTTATCAAGTGGATAAGCAGAAGAAGACTGCTTCAGGAAGTATCTGCGAAGAGGAAGCAACGACGGACTGCTTGCGGCGAAAAACAGCTATCGGCAATGAAGCAAATCCTGACAACGTGTTCGCACGAAGAGGTGAAGCACCGAAAGAGAAGGGAAGAAAAGAAATCATGCAAAGAGCCGAAAGAAAAAAGGGGAAAAGAAAGAGGAGAAGCGGCAGTGGAAACCTAATGCTCTGATAGCATGTTACAATAAGAGAATTTTCAATATACAAAAGTTACAAGATGTAAGGTCTATTTATATACAAAGTTAGGGATCTATTCTATGAAATAAATAAGCCTATTTATATACAAAGATGGGGGTCTATTCTAGGAAATAAATTAAGATTCTATTCTAAGGAGTAATCTGTATTTTAGGTAAAATACAAATTAGGATATATATTTATATAGCTAATAAAAGGAAAGATGAGATGGAAAGTGATCTTTATTGTCCAAGAAACCAGAATTTAGCAAGTGAGGTAAGACAACAAAATTAGGATGACCTAAACGTCTGTGCCTTATTTCACCTATTTAATTTACAGTAGTACAAGCTAAAGAAACAAAATTAGAAATGAAAAAGTGTAAGGGAAACAAGCGTCCAACTTTAGGCCCCTTCGCTAGTATCTTCCCCGACACCTGATCCTGCACAACACAACAATCACGAGAAAATCGAACATCATAGTTATTATCAACCAATTGTCCTACTGAAATGAGACTAGTAGAAAGCTCAGAAGATACCAAAATATCTTTGATTGAAGAATTAATATCTCCAATAGCATAAATAGGTAACTTACTACCATTAGCAATCTGAATATTTCCATGATATTTTTTAGCATTGCTAAGAGTCTCAAAAGAATTGGTCATATGATTGGACGCGATAGAGTCCACAAGCCAAGATAAAGTTGGTGTAGTATGCTTACCTTGAAGTCCTAAGGCTGAAAAGGTCGTAGTAATTATCTGTTGAACCATTTCAGGAGTTAATATTGAACAAACAGCTTGATTAGCTTGATGATTTTGAGGATGAGTAGTGCATTCTTTGATAATATGCCTAGATTTCTTACAATAATTGCAATATTTCTTTGAGTAGTTAATAGCAATATATCCATATTCCTTACCGCTATAGCATTGAACTTGTCGCATGTCTTTACCCTTGCCTTTCCCTTGAGCTACATAAGCAATTGCATTATTATACATTTTGTTTTGCTGGAAAATTATTTGTGTTGTAAGACACTGCTCTTCACGAAGCAACTCTCCAAAACAAACATCCAAAGAAGGAGAAGGAGCATAATTCATCAAGTTAGGACAGGCTGCCTCATATTTAGGACGTAATTTCATCAAAAATTGATCTCGCTTGCTTTTGTTCATGCACTTCTTGAACCACAAAAAGAGAGTCGGTTGGTACTTTGGCATAAACTATGTCAACATACTCAACCCATAAGTTCTGAAAACCCGAAAAATATTCTTGAATGGAGAGATCACCCTGAAAGTAACTAGCAATCTCATATTCTAATTGAAAACATTTGGCTGTATTGTCTTGACAGTAAACCTTTTTAAATACTCCCACATTCTTTTAGCAGTTTTATATGGTCTCAGATTAGGAACAAGGAGTTGATCAACAGATCCTAGAATCCATGTCATGACTCTAGCATCCTTCACTTCCCACTAGGCCAATTTAGGAAGCTTAGTAAGTGTCAGATCACTACCATCGATGTGACCCCATAGTTCTTTTCCCATGACAAATAAACGAAACTGAAATTCCCAAGTAGAATAATTCTTACTTGTGAAATGCAAACTAAATAAATCTGAGTTGGAGTTGACATGATATTCGTTACTCACCAAATGCAACAAAAAAATGTTGAAAATCAGCAAGCCCAAGAGTCCAAAAACTTAGTTTGAAAGAACACTTGGGAATTTTGAAAATATTCCCAAAATCAAGATCTGAACTTCTCAAGAAGACACTCTCAAATTCTGAAGTATGGCTCTGATACCATGTCAAATGGCTTGAATACCCTCACCATGAGGGTTCTTCCCATTATATAGAAAATGTTAGCCATATACAGAAAATTACAGTGCAAATTTTCAACCATAAATACAGGTTGATTTCTATCTAAATCAATCTGTCTAAATCAGGAAGGTATAGCTATGCTATTAATTACAATAGCTATGCTATTAATTATAATATATTTACAGCTAAGGCAGTTATAACCATAATATATTTACAGCTGTCATAATTAAGGCTTGATATCATATATGTTGTCAATTAAGGCTTGATATCATATATGCTATCAGTGAGAACTACTAGCTCAAATAAAATAAGAAAAGAATTCTAATGGATTATTTTGCAGAAAGAATAATTCCTTAATGGACACTTCAAATAAGAAGATATCTCGTCATGCATATAATTAAAGTATAAAGGGCAGCCCAGTGCACTAGTGCGGGTCACGGAGAAGATTGAACCACATTGGGTCTATTGTATGTAATTCGATCCCGTGGCCCCAAGGTCACGTGCATATGATTAAGGTATACAATACAGAAACTTCAATTCACTTGTTTTTCTTTGATATAAGGAGTGCAGCTAATTTCTTACAGCTAACAAAAGTATGAAACTCTCAGAACAATAAAGCATTGTGACAAAGCAACAGTATATACCATAAAATTTCACATCAATAATTTTTTGAATAATATCAACTACATATTATCCATTACTATTCCCTTCCTAAGAAAAAGCATTCGCCATTAATAAGATTAGAAAGGATGAAATGAACAAGGGGAATGGACACAGAACTGAGAAATCTACCTTGAGGTCTACAGATCCTTCTTGTGAACTAATCTTGTGAAAATCTGCATTGATGCAATGGTCCAACATGTATTTGCGAAAAGCCATCTTCAGAGCAATTTCAACTGCTGTAGAGCCATTGTCAGAAAAGTAAGTTCGAGATGCCCATCCTGTAAAATAAAAGACAAATGAAAAGTGTGAATTATATCGTTCTTGAACATCCATGCATTCAATAATAAATTTTTTTGGCAACTTAAGAAACTAAGAAGTAATATCGAACCTTTTCCAACCCCATCAAGTAAAAGCTCAGCACATTGCAATGCAGGTTCATACACATTCTCAGGAAACATTACATGCCCATACCTTGCAGCAGAATATCCAATGTCTTTGGCAAGCTCAATCTGGAGCCATCTAGGCAACAAAAAATGCTTAACCAAAAGAAACAAGCATTACAGTACTTTTTATGACTAGGAGATTTGAAATTCACATATTTAGCAAATGGAGAAGCATGCACATTAAATCTAAACACCAAGCATTGCAAACAATTTTGAAAATGAAATGAAATGATCATTAGGTGTCCGCCAGTAAAATGGACAATTAGAATTAAAGCAATCAGATAATAATTCTGTATATTATCCAAATATTCATGTTTTTTATGTTGAAGCTTCACAATTATCTCAGGTGACCAATAAGATTTTGACAATCTAAATTTTTGGGGTATAAAATAGCAACAAGCTATCAGTGGTATCAAGATTGAAAGTTTCATCCTGAGCCAAGGTTTCAATCTTCGATCGGAATGTATCAGTAACACTGCCATTTTACCAATGTTGAGTCAGGCTTTCAATTTTCAATTAGAACAAATCGCTAACCGTGTCATTTTACCAGTGTCACTTGTAGTTTGACAGAAAATTATCTTGTTTCCATTGATAGGATATCCTTCTTGTATACAAAGAAAAATCTCTTAATATTAGGAATGAAATAAAGTATGAGCTAATTACAATCCATCTAGGAACTAAATTACAAAATAAATCCCTACAAAATACGGATAAAATAACAAGTTGCCTAGTTTGAATTTCAACACTCCTCAAGCTAGGCGATGAATGATCTCCAAACCCAAAATCGAGCTCAGTTCGGTGATGTTGGGTATTGTAATTTGATAATTGTTATGTGATATAAGAGATACAAAGATTAGTCCTATTTATATACAAAAACTAGGACCTTTTCAAAAGGAATAAATCAAATCCTATCTAAGAATAAACCAATGCTTATCCCTAATATTTAGGATATTCTAACATCCCTAATATTTAGGATATTCTAACATCCCTAATATTTAGGATATTCTAACACTCCCCCTCAAGCTAGAGCATATAAATTATATGCACCCAGCTTGTTACATATGTAGTCAATTCGAGGACCTCTCAGTGACTTAGTAAATATATCTGCTAGCTGATCATGTGAGTTAACAAAACTAGTAGATATTTCTCCAGATATGACTTTCTCTCTGACGAAGTCACAGTCGACTTCAATATGCTTTGTCCTCTCATAAAAAACTGGATTTGAAGCGATATGCATGGCGGTCTGGTTATCACATATAAGTGACATTTGTGTGACATCTCCAAACTTTAACTCCAGGAGCAACTGTTTAAGCCATATAAGCTCTTGACTGGCTATAGCCATAGCTCAATATTCTGCCTCTGCACTGGATCTTGCCACAACATTCTGCTTTTTGCTTTTCCAAGAAATAAGGTTACCTCCGATAAATATACAAAAACCAGAAGTAGATCTCCTATCACTGGGAGATCCTGCCCAATCTGCATCAGAATATCCTATGATTCGAGTATGTCCTTTGTCTTCGTACAAAAGACCCTTTCCTGGAGCGCCTCTGATATATCGAACAATGCGAATTACAGCATCCCAATGTTCTTTACATGGAAAGTTGAGAAACTAACTTACTACACTTACTGCGAATGAGATATCTGGACGAGTAACAGTAAGATAACTTAGCCTTCCTACTAATCGCCTGTATCGTTCAGGATCTGGTAGAGACTCCCCCTGATTTGGCAAGAGCTTGATATTAGGATCCATAGGGTTGTCAACTATCTTTGAGTTTAACATTTTTGTTTCTTCTAGAATATCCATTGCATACTTTCTTTGGGATATAATGATCTCATTTCTGGACTGTGCTACTTCTATCCCCAAGAAATATCTGAGTCTGCCGAGATCCTTTGTCTGAAAATGTTTGAAAAGATGTTGTTTCACCTGTGAGATCCCAAGATGATCACTACCCGTGATGACAATATCATCAACATAAACCACTAGGTAGATGCAACCAGTAGCTGAGTGGCGATAAAAGACAGAATGGTCAGCATTGCTTCGAGTCATGCCAAACTGTTGAATTACAATACTGAATCTACCGAACCATGCTCTGGGTGATTGTTTGAGACCATATAAAGATTTTCGCAAGCGGCACACAAGACCAGAAGACTCCCCCTGAGCAACAAAACACGGAGGTTGCTCCATGTAGACTTCTTCGAGCAGGTCACCATGTAAGAATGCATTCTTGATGTCCAACTGATATAGAGGCCAGTGTTGAATCGCAGCAATGGACATGAGTAAGCGTATAGAAGACATCTTAGCAACAGGAGAAAACGTGTCCTCATAATCCAATCCGAAGACCTGAGTATAGCCTTTAGCAACGAGACGAGCTTTAAGTTGATCAACCGTTCCGTCTGGACCAATCTTCACCGTATATATCCATCGACAACCAACAACTGACTTTCCTGGTGGTAGAGGAACGAGGTCCCAAGTCCCACAGCTCCGTAAAGCACTCATTTCGTCCAGCATAGCCTGTTTCCATCCCGGGTGGGCAAATGCATCTCCTGCATTCTTCGGAACAGAAACAGACGACAAAGAGGAAAGACAAGAATAATAGAAAGGAGAAAGACGATGGTAACTCATAGATACATAATGTGGAGAAGGATTACAAGTGGAACGTATATCTTTCCGAAGTGCAATGGGAATATCAGATTCAGACGACTCGACCGGAGGAAGGGGTGTAGGATCTGGCTCCAAAGATGATCCAATGGCTGGCGGCAAAGCTGGCTTAGGACGACACTGATAAACCTGCAACGGAGGAGAAATTGGAGCTGGAGGTGATAGAGAGTCCTCCGGAGGATAAAAGACTGATACAGGCACAGAAGAAGGAAACTCGGAAGACGATTCTGAAGGCCCAAAGAAAGGAACCGAATCAAAAAACGTGACATCAGCAGAGATGAAATACCGACGGAGAGTAGGGGAATAACACTTGTACCCTTTCTGAGACCGTGAGTACCCAAGGAAAACACATTTATGCGACCGAGGAGAGAGTTTATCAATTCCAGGATCAAGAGCATGAGCAAAACATGTAGAACCAAAGACCCTAGGTGGTAAAGGATGAAGGGACTGATTTGGATACAATATATGATAAGGTATTTGACCCTGTAAAGTAGAGGAAGGCATGCGATTGATAAGATAACATGCAGTAAGTACGGCTTCTCCCCAAAACCGTAAAGGAACATGAGAGTGGTGGAGAAGAGCCCGGGTGGTCTCTAAAAGATGACGATTTTTGCGTTCTGCAACTCCATTCTGTTGAGGAGTATGAGGACAAGATTTCCGATGTAATATGCCGTGAGTTGCCAAGGTCTGAAACGGAGTAGATAGATACTCACGTGCATTATCACTCTGTAAGGATCGAAGAGGGATACCAAATTGTGTTTTTATTTCATTAAAAAAAGATTGGAAAATAGAAAATAGTTCGGATCGATCCTTCATCAGATATAACCAAGTACAACGGGAGAAATCGTCTATAAAAGTAACAAAATATCGTGACCCTAATGTAGAGGTAACACGACTTGGACCCCAAATATCGGAATGAACCAAAGCAAAGGGAGACGTAGCCTGATTTATAATGCGAGGAGAAAACGAACTACGTACATGCTTACCTAACTGACATGACTCACAAGATAAAGACTTTAAGTGAGATAGACTAGGATGCAATTGTTTTAACTTATCGAGACCAGGATGTCCTAACTGAGCATGAATCACAAGTGGAGATGCCGCCGTTGTACCAATGAAAGAGTTTTGGTGAAGTCGATATAGACCATGAGCCTCACATCCGAAGCCAATCATCCTCCCCGTATTCCGGTCTTGCAATGAAACAGAGGATTTAGTAAACGAGATAACACAATCAAGAGACCGAGTAAGCTGACTTATTGATAATAAATTAAAGGGAGCTCCGGGGACATAAAGAACATTCTGAATGGGAAGAGATGGAGAAGAATGAATACTACCAACACCTTGGGACTGAGTTTGAGAACCATTTGCCATGGTGACAAAGGGTAAATAACCGGAAGTAGATAATGAGGAAAAAAGAGATCTATTACCGGTGATATGATCGGTGGCCCCAAAGTCAAGTACCCAAAGACTCGAAGAGCGAGATATGCCAGCAAAGGAATTACCAGCTTGTGTAACGACAGCAAGGGAATTAGAATCCCGTCGATCCTCATACCATTTCAGAAAGTCATCATAGGAAGGCTGTGGAGTCGGAGCCGGAGTTAACTGTGAAGTGGAAGCTGAAGAAGTGACAGGACATTGGGCGATCTGAGCAACACGCGGAGGTCGACCATGGAGACTCCAACATTTATCAATCGTATGTCCTGGTCGGTGACAATGATCACACCAAGGACGTCCTTTGACACCCTTACGATGTGGAGGTTTGTTATTGTTCCGAGAAACCAAAGCCGAAGAGTCAACAGGAACAGAAGATGGAGTTGCCGAGATTTTGGCTGGGACACGGAGGAGAGTCGCCCAGGTAGAGTCCATGGTGGCCTCTATGGGGCTGCCTAGGATTTGATCACGAATATGAGAGTAATCTGTGGGCAGACTATATAAGGCCAGAGACATAAAAAATTTCTTCCGATTTTCAAGTTCTGCAACGGGACTGGCCGCAGGAGGGAGCAGGTCATTGAACTCGCATAGAAGGCTAGAGACTGATCCCAGATAAGTTGACATAGAATCTTCGATCTGACGGGTACTAAGGATATTCATGAGGTCTTCACAAACTTGATAAAGTCGCCGAGAAGTGTTTGTAAACAGTTGTTGAGCCTGTATCCAAACATCCTTGCAGGTGATATGAGTGCGGAAGACATCCCTAAGAGATGGATGAATAGTAGCACGGATAATACAACACAACTGAGCATCAACCTTTTTCCATAAAAGACGATCTGTGACTTGAATATCCTCCTCAGTTTGGGTGAGATGTCTCATAACCCTGTCCAATAAGCCAGAGTTTAATGTGGGAGGACCAAGAGGAATAATTCTTACCATCCAACAACTCCGACGATAGCGGTGCCGTGACGTGGTTGGTAAAAATTGAAAGATCCGGTTTCGTAGTGCCGGAGGTAGCCATGGCAAATTAAATCGGTGTTGATCCAATGAATATAAGGAGCGTTCAAGGGAAGAGATTCAGCGATAGGCCAGGGCAGCGGCGTGCGTGCCCGAGTCAGTGGCGACCCGTGGGCAGGATCTTGGTCCCAGGTCGCGAGCGAGATCGAAGGCGGCGGCGGATGCTGTGCGCGTGGCAGCCGATGCGAGGAAGACGCTCGGGGAGGAAGGTCGCGCGTGATGGGAGAGGCACGTTCGGGAGAAGAACGCGCGTCGAGAGAAGCCGCGCCGTGAGAAGGAATCGCGAATACAAAACCCTAACGCTCTGATACCATGTAATTTGATAATTGTTATGTGATTTAAGAGATACAAAGATTAGTCCTATTTATATACAAAAACTAGGACCTTTTCAAAAGGAATAAATCAAATCCTA
>JAGFNQ010000677.1:652652-674050 GCA_024364735.1 Boesenbergia rotunda | reverse complement strand
TAGAGAGCCATGTCAAAACTTAGTGGCCATGCTGCTTGTTCTGCTGTATCTCATTACCTGAAAGATAATGATGCTTATAGAATAGATAATTGCAAAGCTATTCATCATCATCAAGTTAGTTCCAACTATTTAGGTCCGGTTACATTAACCTTTTTCCTCCACTGAAATCTTTGTAAGACTATATCACTATTTATAAGATGCTACAAAATTCATACTTGTCAGTTGTCTCTATCTAGATACAACGTCTGTATCCATCATTTTATATGTTTTTGTGCTGTTGCAGGCATGGTGTCCATGAGAGCCAATTTCCAGATGCAGAGTCTCAGAACCAATCTGTTGTATATGTAGGAGTTGATAGTGCTTTAGCTGGTGTTATTTATTTTGAGGATAAAATTAGGGAAGATGCACGACTGGTTGTTGAGACTTTGGCTAATCAAGGAATAAACATATATATGTTATCTGGAGACAAGAAGAATGCTGCTGAATATGTAGCATCTATGATTGGTATTGACAAAAGAAAGGTATGTTATGTGAACCCTGAGCTAAAAGTACTGAATTCTCGTTCACCTATCTCAGTGTTCTTTGCTAGAAAAATTCCTAGACTAAATTTACATGTGATACATCTTTGCCACCTGCAACCATAGTAAATCAGCGTGATGTATATTTACCAGCTCACTCATACTAATTTGAATATTATATACACACTTTTAAATCAGTTTTTTATGCAATTACTTAATGTTATTATTGCTAGTAGCATAGGTTTTGGTAGTGACAAGGATGTCTAATCCTTAAGCAAATGAGATTATGGCACCTTACATGTAGAATTGTGGGCTAATAAATGAGTCTTATAGGTTTAGACGAATGAATCATTACTAACTTAGGCTCATGTATTTTGGTTGTTGTAGGCTAGTTCTTTCATGTGAGCAAGTCATTACAAATTCTTTGCTGAGATAATTATATCTGGAAGTTTAAGAATTGTTGCTAGTGAATATCTTGGATGAGGAAGGGAACTCAATTTGTCTCTTAAAACTGAAATATATTTGGCGTTACGTGTATGCAGGTGCTTTATGAAGTTAAACCAGAGGAGAAAAAGAGATTCATCTCTGAACTTCAAAAAAGAGAAACAAATTGTTGCTATGGTTGGTGATGGTATTAATGATGCCGCCGCCTTGGCTTCAGCAGATGTTGTATTGCAATGGGTGAAGGTGTTGGTGCAGCTAGTGATGTATCTTCGGTTGTGCTTTTGGGCAATAAATTGTCACAGGTAGTAGTGTTCATTTGCTGTTTCATTTTTCTATGAGCTCTATTTATATATACAAGTTTCTTGCATGTGGCATCCTCTAAGAATCAGTGTGTTATTTGTTGGGAATTGGGTTGTTGAATTTCTTTACTCCTAAAATATTTAAGCTTTCTTCAAATAATGATATGTTTAAGTTTTTCTCTATGGCAAAAGTTGCTTAGACACTCACAAACAAGAGATGGACCATATATTCTGCATTCGGGAGATTGAGCATTGATTTCTGTTAAGTGTAAAGCTTTCAAGAGCATCAATAAGGAGAACCAAGATTGAAGAGAAGCATATACAAGAATTTGGAAGCTACTAGCAATAAATAAGGTTATAGTTTTGTTAATTAATGATAAGGGAGGGAGGTTCATTGCCAAAGTTCATCCATGGAAGATTGATTACTAAGAGTAATGATTGAGAACTTCTGGAGTTAGTTGGAACCATTAGATAAGGCTAGTTTAGGATGTTGCAAGAGTAATGGAATCACTAATAAATATAGAATATTTGAGGCTTCCAAGTCAGTGGTTGTATTCTCTTCTTGAATCCAAACATAAAATCATTGACATAAAATAAGAAATTTATTTATCATGTAAAAAATAAATGAAATAAAAATAATGATACTCTTGCTAAATGTGTTACACAATTAACCCTCTCAATTTATGCTCATATCATAAATTAAATATTGTGACGTTTGTTTTTATTAGGTATTCATATAGTCATATTGACTGGAGCAGAGTAAATCAATTTGTTGTCCAAGTTGGAGGGAAATTGTAACTTTTAACTCAGACATGTGATAATGAACCCTGGTTCTCTACAAACTAATCTTCCTTCGATGATTTACACATTAAATAACTTGTTGGCATAGCAAGGCTATGTCGCTAAATAATTTGCAAATCAAGTTTCACCTTGTCATTTTCAGTTTGAGCCTTTTACAACGCAAACACAAAAGCTGGTCATCTGTTAAGCGGTCATGTGCTGAAACCATATTTTGCTGCCATCAGACTGAACCTCACTTCTTCTAGGGGATGTTTCTTGCTTATGTTTTGGTTTTACAATTATAATATTTTACTCTGTAGTTTTGATAGTCACATCACGACTCATTGGCAACTTGGAAATTGTATGTGAGGTTTTATTGATAATGATAATTGGAGCTTCATATATTCTTATCTTCATGCATTGTGTAGTAGAACTTAGAACAATCTTTTTCTTCAACTAATTGAGCTGGTAAGTTTATCAGCTCAATTCCTGCATTCAGTAAAAGTTCGAGCCTTTGCTGACAATCGTAAAAGTAGACCTCAACTACTTGGAAGATAACTTATTGTTATCATGTTAACCATGACTTTCTAGTTTCCTTGAATCGATTGCCTGATGGAAGCAATAGGGAGAAAATGGATTGATGCACTTAAGAAATTTCCATCGCCCAATTGGAAGTGACTATAAGTTTCATATGTTTATCTTGGACTAATTTTACTCCGTTTATTGTTTACATTGATTTTCAAATTGTATAAAGAAGGGGAATCATGGTGGTTTCATTATATCAATCTTGATCATTGTTTGCTGAAACTAATATCTTCAGTAATTTGTTCATCCTGATATTACCACCTGTCAAACATTCGTTGTCTAGTTTGTTAAGATTGTCTACTTTTTTTTATCAGCAAATCAGGCCTTTTCAAGGAAATATTTTTATGAAAGTAATTCAGTTCCAAGAAAATTTATTTTCATGCAAGTGAAATTGTTGAACAAAATATATCTTTTGAGCATAAAGCATTTCTCGGTGGAGGTGGTTCGCCACTTACCCTTTGCCACAAAAGAAAGGCATAAGCTTCGGAAGATATATCAACTCATGGTTGCCAAGAATAGAAAACATTGCAGTGTATCCTCGTTGGAACACAATCTGTTGTCCTTCTTTTGCTTATAATCATCTTACATCCAATAATTATCACAGCGTCTGAATATGTTTGTCAAATTGATTAAATGATGTGGCATCTATGCAGCTGATTGATGCTTTGGATTTGAGCAAGTCGACTATGAAGACGGTAAAGCAAAACCTCTGGTGGGCATTTGCCTACAATATTGTAAGTTGACAAAAGTTAAGCATGCCTTCATATTTTTCAGTGTGAAAATCTTGGCAAATCATGTTCATTTCCTATTTTTTGCACTTCAAATTTTCTTTTCAGTTCTTTAATTTTCTGGCTTGATAGTCCGAAGCACTACTCTAACAATAGAAAAGTTCCTATTAACCGTCTTGTTTCAAAAAAAAACCATACTAACTTCAACATTGGAGACGCAAACTCAATAGAATATGGCAGGTGCTAAATACTCGACCAGCAACCACTTGTCATGCTTGTCTATGACAAAATCTTCATAATCTGAATTCCATGACTGGTAATGAATACTTCAACTTTCAGACTACTAAGAAAGAGGTCACTATTGTTGTAAATCTGGGATAAGGTGGAAAATGTCAAAAATCGGTCGAATGTACACGGAGGCATCTTCATGATGTACTGACTGATATGTATGCTGATTTCCGTCTCAGTATGTGTTGGACCGTGCATTCCACTTGTTGTGGCAATTGTTTCTTATGGCCCTGAGGACCTGTTTAGAGTCACGACGAACACAATGCATCTGTGTCATTTCAGTACAATGTGAAACTTTGTTGTTCAATCGATGCTGGCATCATGAACTGATAAAATGCCATCGATGCTCCTGCAGGTGGGTATTCCAGTTGCTGCTGGAGTTTTGTTGCCTTCGACAGGTACCATCCTGACACCATCTATTGCTGGAGGTCTGATGGGTTTGAGCTCGGTCGGGGTGATGATGAATTCACTGCTTTTAAGATTCAAGATGGAACAGAAGAAGAAGAAGGTGGGCACTGACCCAAAAGAAAGCCGAGGCACCTCAGATTTTCTTTTGCAAATACAGAATCAGAAACAAAATCCTTACCCTGTAAAATAGAGTAACCGTCGACTTTCTGAAATAAAACACATGTTCAGGTAGATTTAGTTTGGACTTGACATCTCAACACTAGAGTCTGTCTTTTTTACCTTGTGTAGTTTTTCTTCGACACACGTTGGAAAAGTCAAACATATGATAAAATATAAGTGAAACCTTGCTAACAGTCGCCACCAGCACGCAATGCATGCATGAGGAGTTACGTAATTGCGTGAGAGCCATCAGTGTACGACCACCAAGTCATCACGAGCGGTGGAAAGTATGTCAAGTCAAAAAAGCCTGCGCATAAAAATAATGTATACGTAATATAATATATAATTTATATTCTAGTTAAGATTCTTAATTTAATCAATTAATATTGAAGCTGCCGAAAGTTAATATACCTTTTACACATACATATGGAGTCAATACATAGTGTGCATACTCACGGGTATAAGTGAGATGATAAAAGATTAATAGATTATTATTATTAGAGATTTTTTATTCGAGTCACATGATTAATTTGAAGTAAATTTTTACATCACGTGTAAAAAATCTTTCTCTCAACTTCTTACCTTTTTAATCATCTGATTTACTTTGTCTGATTCTGAAATGAATTAACAGGAACGCAGATAGCAAACGTTTCGTCTGTTTTATCACAATAATGTGCATACGCATAAAGAATCAGTATATTTGTGCAAATGCACTCCTAATTTACGATCGCATAGAAAGGACTGTGCATGCACCACGTGACTTTGAAAATTATAAAAGTTAAGGTGGCCATGAAGAAAGACCTGGTTAGACTTGAACACCGTGCCGGCTTTTAGGCATAGCGGGTAAGATCAATGACCAGGGTCTCAATTTTATTATAGACTATGTTTTTTAATATTTTGATATTATTTTTATTTCAATTTTTAAAGAAAACATTCCCTTTTAATTTTAATTTATTTTAATTTTAATATATATATATATATATATATATATATATATATAATTATATATATATATATATATATAATTATATACCTTATTTTTAATAAAACCTAATCAACTTTTTTTTTTTAATTAAACTCTAAAAAAACGTGTGTCTTAGTAGTCGTATGTGATTTGGTATCTAGCTTCTCTATCTTTCGTCGGTGTTTCCGCACCCTTTTCTCGTCAGTGGTTCTATGTTTTCTCTTTCTTTGTCAATTATACTCTCAAAAGAGGTCCTTCTCCTTGGTTATCAATAATCTCTTTTCCTCGGTTGCTGTTTAAAAAAAAAATCCCTCGCGTCTGGGTGTCTTAACCTGCCCAGCATTCACCGTGATTTACCCCCTCTGGACACTTATGGGACAGAGACCAAGGGGCCGCTAGGTTGGCGGTTCCAACCTTTGAAATAATCTCTCTTCCTTATTTTTTTTCTTTTTCTTCCTCAATAATTACAGGAAGTAACCACTACAAAAAAAAACCCAAATTAACAATGGGTATTTTCATCGCTATTCCATTCCGTCGATACATGTATCTATTAAATTTAAGTTTCTGTGGGTGATTACTCATTGAAAGTATGATTCCGTCAATAAATAGTGAGTGGAAACTATAAGATCAAAAAGTGCGATAGAAGGGGGTGGTTGAATATCGCTCGTCAAAAAATCTTTCATTTTATGAAAATACTACTCCAAGACTCATGATCCCTTGAATCATTTCAAATGAGTAAATCACTGAAGCTCTCCTCTTTGAAAAACTATTAGAGGAGGAAACACGTACAAGGATGAAGGTTATAGTAACAAACTACTATCCATTAAATAATAAATGCAAGTAATAAAAGTTACCGATAACAAATGATTGAATTTAAGCTAGGTCATCAGAGAGCCTCTTGGCGTAGTAGCAACAGAACTTGCTTGAATGAATCAGTAGAAAGAGTAGAGGCGTGGAGAGAATTGTATTGATCAGCCTCAGACGTTGAGGCTCTTTTTATAACTTTTTCATCCGGTCGATCGAACTCCAAAATCTACTCGGCTTCACGTCCATGTTCATGATCTACCCAGTTCGTATCTTCCGTGAAATCTACTTTTATCGGTCGACCGATTTCCTATTCAGTTGACTGATCCTTTGAATTCCCTTTTATTTTATAGTCCGATCTGTTCTTGCAAAATGTGTTCAGTCGACCAATTCCCTGTTCGGTCGACTGAACTATATAACTTCCTTTGTTGCATGATCCAAACTTATCTATCTACAGTTACCAAACTAGGATCGGTCGATTGATTATGCTATTGATCGACCGAACTAACATTTCTTTCTTTGGCTTTGAAATTAAATTTGATTTGATCTCTTAACATAGGATTGGTTGATGGAACTACTTGGTTCAATCGACTGAACTTTTATATCATGTCGAACATCATTTCCTTGCAAAACAAAGTTAGCGCAGTATAATAATAATGATCCTGTAAAACAGAGTTAAATATAATATGCATGTATAAGGAAAACAAATATGACTGTTTGATCTTAAATTAGAAACTTCTGTTTGGTTCTTCAATCGGATCAATGCCTACGGTTTGTCCAATTGATACACGGCCTCACTGCACTCCAATTCAAGAGCTTTCCTTAACTTACTCGCTAAACTTTTGATTTTCTAGACCTGTTTGGACTTTCTCTGGTTTTGCTTAACATTTGATTAATCTGGTTGACTAAGACTTTTCTATAACACTGAATTAGCACAATAGATATAAAATTGTAAAGTAAAGTAATGTTTAGGAGCATTCAAGATTTATTGGTCCGGTCGACCACCTGTCAACTAGAAACCTAACCTACTAGTCATATTTGCTTGGAGTTTAGTCCTCCAAGACTTCTCATCTGCTTATCTTCCAGTTAGTGTTTTCTCTAGCCTAACTTTTAGTTAGTACTTTCTCTTGCCTAATCTCCAGTTAGGACTAGACACTCAGTAGAGTTCTCACCACTATTTAACCTTTAGTTAGGACTAGTTACTAATCTCCAATTAGGACTAGTTACTTCGTAGACTTCTCACCACTGCCAAGTCTCAAGTCACTTTAACTAGTTAGATTTCATTAAATATATTGTCAAACAAACATCAAAACTCTAAAGGTCGATTAAAACATGTTCCCGTAATGCAAATTACTAATGGAATTACATGTTCCATTGATATTATCATAAAAATAATACTATTCATACATAATAATTACCAACTGAATAGTAAATTTCGTCAGTAATTATCAACGAAACCTATAATTCTATTGGTAAACTGTAATTTTTTAAAAACAAATCTAGTTTTAAATTTACAATTATCCTATTTACATTTTTCATACTAATACATTATACATTTACAATCCATGTTACATTCCATTGCACAATCATTCACAATCCATACACAAACAACTATTTCATTAAACTATACATTAACTGAAAGAAATAGTATGCAGCGGAAGCAATCGCATGTGAAATATATACGTTACCGAATCATTTTTCTTTAAATACGAAATACCTTGTTCGATCTTCCAAACTATTCTCCTGGCGGTGTCGCAGTGTGTGGGCACTTCTTTTCACTTCTGGCTCCTTGAACTTTTTTCGTTCCTTGTTTGATAAGGAATGCAGAAGTTTATTTATTCTGCCTAATAGGTGCTTGTAACCATGACACCTCTTCAAACTAGAGGTTCTTGTAACCATAACACCTCTTTAAATTGGGTCTTGGGCTTTTACTTAAGCTTAGGCCCAAGTACTTAAAACCCATCCCAAATATAAAAGTTCATATGCCATGAAATAAGCCACACCATTTATCTTTGAGCTAGTTTGGGGATCCAACAATTATTATTAATCAAGGCTCTTAATAATTGTAAACCAATTATCTAAATCGGTGCTATTCCACTAAAAGCCCGATGTTGAACTCCAAGATTAATAATATCAATATTAATATGTATTTCTCCTTTGTAAAATATCAATAATTAATTGATATTGATTTCTGTCAATCAATTAATTATTTATTCTCTTGACTTGATTAGTTTCTCTAATGGATTAAATTGCACTGGCCAGTGACTTCAACCATCCAAGTACCGAAACATGTCAAGAGGATATTTCATGCAAATTTCATATTGTTTATTTCATAAATTCTGATTATTAAATAATTACATTCCCAAAATATCAAGGTATTGGTTTCATAATTAAATAAACCTCACTTATTGATAATTCAAAGAATAATAACTATTTAATAAACTATTTACAATAAACTCAGGATTAAGAGAAATAACATAACCAATATCACTGGAGATTTAATTCCTTTCAACAGAAATTAATCCTTAATTAAATCTCCCTTGATCCTTTCAATGTGAATGTTTCACATCAATATTTTACAATCATCAAGACAGATTATTTCATAAAATATTGCAGTCTAAATAAAGCGCCCAACTTTATTTAACAACTGTGATTCTTATTTATAAATTATGAGAACTTATGATCATGTCTTCTATGGACGTACCATATGATCATATACTACATAATTAATCTGGACCTTAGTCGTATAACAATATGCATATCAAACGAATAATTCATATAAGAAAACAAATGACATAATACAATTTGTCTTGCTCTTAGAGCACAAATCCAACAATCTCCCACTTGCTCTAAAGCAAGTCTGGGACTCTTCTAAGACCCATAGAATTAACATGCCTCTCAAACACGCGTTCAGGCAAAGTCTTTGTAAATGGATCTGCCAGATTATCCTCTGACGCTATCTTAGCAACCACTGTATCTCCTCTCTGAATGATATCTCGGATCAAGTGGTACTTTCTCTCTATGTGTTTTTGTCTCTTATGATACCTTGGCTCTTTTGATTGTGCTACAGCTCCACTGTTATCACAGTGAAGAGTAATGGGCTGAGCTGCACTAGGTATCACCTCAAGATCCATAAGAAACTTTTTAAGCCATGCAGCTTCCTTTGCAGCTTCAGATGCAGCCACATATTCAGCTTCAGTAGTAGAGTCTGCCACACAGGTTTGTTTGACACTCCTCCAACAAATGGCTCCACCATACAATGTATAAACATATCCAGATGTAGATTTTCTTGAGTCAACGTCTCCCTGGAAATCTGAGTCTGTATAACCAATGGTTTCCAGACTCCCACTAGAATATACCAGCATATAATCTCTCGTTCTCCTAAGATACTTGAGTATATGCTTTACGGCAACCCAATGTTCAACTCCAGGATTTGACTGATAACGACTTACAACTCCCACTGCGTAGCAGATATCTGGCCTAGTACACAACATAGCATACATAAGACTACCTACTGCTGATGCATAAGGTATTCTACTCATGCACTCTTTCTCTTCAGGAGTTTTTGGTGATTGCTCCTTAGAAAGATGATTTCCATGTCTAAAGGGTAAGGATCCCCTCTTGGATTTCTCCATGTTGAACCTGGCCAAGATTTTATCAATATATGAAGTTTGAGATAACGCTAATAACTTATTCTTCCGGTCTCGTGAGAGTTTAATACCAAGAATATAATTAGCTTCTCCCAAGTCCTTCATTTCAAATTGATTGTTCAGCCAATCTTTTACGTCCGACAATACTTCTATATTGTTTCCAATCAAGAGAATATCATCTACGTAAAGGACAAGGAAAACTACTACAGTACCTTGAATTCTTTTATAAACACATGGTTCATCAGGACTTTTCACAAAACCAAATGATCTAATGGCTTGATCAAACCTAATATTCCATGACCTGGATGCTTGCTTTAGCCCATAAATGGACTTGTGTAACTTGCATACCATGTGTTCTTGGCCTTTAGCTATGAAACCTTCTGGTTGCCGCATGTAGATGTCCTCTTCCAAATTTCCATTTAGAAAAGCTGTTTTGACATCCATCTGCCAAATCTCATAATCGTATCTTGCTGCTACGGCTAAGAGAATCCGGATAGACTTAAGCATGGCAACTGGCGAAAATGTTTCCTCGTAATCTATACCATCTTTCTGGGTACAACCTTTTGCCACCAGTCTAGTTTTAAAGGTAACAACCTTCCCGTCTGGTCCTCTCTTCCTCTTATAGATCCATTTGCACCCTATAGGTTTTACCCCTTTAGGTGCTTCTACAAGAGACCAAACAGAGTTGGAATACATAGAATCCATCTCTCGTTCCATAGCCTTAAACCACTCCTGAACATCAACATCTTCCAGTGCTTCACTATAACTTGTGGGATCGTCATCATGATCATTAACAATCACCTGATATGACTCACCCAATAAGACGTCTCTTATGGGTTTGCGAATCTGTCTCCCACTACGAGTGAACTGCACTGGTTGTTGTGCTTCTACAAGAGGATTCAAGTTTTGTAGTGAATTGTCAATCTCTATATTGTTCTGAATAGGTTGTTCTAGGATTTCTACTGGCTCATCTTGTATATCTGCCTGTTCTTCAATTGGTTCCTGTGTTTGTTCACCCTGAGAAAAATTTTCCCCTCTTTGAACATTCACGGGAATCGATTGTTGAACATGATGTGTAGACTCAAGAGTCTTAGGAGGTTCTTGATCTGAAACAAGTTCCTCAAGAAGCATCGTACTCTTGGGTTTATAATTCTTCATATAGTCTTCTTCTAAGAAAGTTGCATGAGTGCTCACGAAAACTTTCTTATCAGTTTGATTATAGAAAAGTCCACCTCTTGTTCCTTTAGGATATCCAACAAACATGCACACATTTGTACAAGATTCCATCTTATTTGGTTTTTGTTGCAAGACATGTGCCGGAACGCCCCAAATCCGAATATGGTTCAAGCTAGGCTTACGCCCATTCCATAATTCTGTGGGCGTCTTCGGAACTGATTTAGATGGAACCAAGTTCAAAAGGTACACAGCTGTTTCCAATGCATATCCCCAAAATGATACAGGCAAGGATGAATAACTGAGCATGGACCTCACCATGTCTAAAAGAGTTCTATTCCTTCTTTCAGCCACTCCGTTTTGCTGAGGCGTGCTAGGGGCTGATAGTTGGGAAACTATCCCCTCTTGAGTCAAGTAAGACTTAAATTCTCCAGACAGGTATTCACCACCCCGGTCAGACCGAAGTTGTTTGACATGGACACCTAATTGCTTTTCTGCCTCAGCCTTAAACTCTTGAAATTTATCAAAAGCTTCAGACTTATGGCGCATCAGGTATGCATATCCATATCTGGAGTAATCATCTGTGAAAGTGATGAAATACTCATACCCTCCTCTGGCTTGCACGTTCATTGGTCCACATACATCTGTATGCACCAATTCTAGTTGAACGGTTGCGCGATTTCCTTTTGCCTGAAAAGACCTCTTTGTCATTTTTCCTTCCAAGCAGGATTCACATATTGGTATAGGTTCAAAAACTAGGGAATTTAAAATCCCACTTTTAACCAAACCATGTATCCTATTTGGATTAATATGACCTAATCGCAAGTGCCAAAGATATGTTTCATTTGAAACTTTTCTCTTCTTTGACAGGTGAACATGTTCATCATCATTAATGGATTCGATGGCATTTATGTCATAGGAAATAGGACTTAAAAAATAAAGACCATTTATCAATATACCAGAACAAATGAATGAAGTGGAACTTCTTATTAAAACTGAGGAATTGAACTCAACTGTCAAACCATGCTTTATTAAACAACTAACAGATATCAAATTCCTCTTAAAATCTGGCACAAATAAACAGTCTTGTAAAAACAAAGTCCTATCATTATCAAAAGATAATTCAACTAATCCTATAGCCATCACTGAGACTCGATCCCCATTTCCTAACGTCAAGCATCTTTGTCCATTGCCATACGACCTACTTTGTTTGAACCACTGCAAAGAGTAACAAACATGATTAGTGGCTCCTGAATCAATGATCCATTTATCATTGTAATTCTCCACTAAACAGGCCTCAATGACATTTAAAGCACCAAGATTACCTTGTTTATTTTTCATCTTGTGGCAATCCCTTTTCCAATGACCTTTCTCGCCGCACTTGAAGCACTTGCCTTTCGGCTTCTTCATTGTAGTTGGGTTGGAAACTGGCATCGCTGCCTTGCGTTTCTTGTTCTTATTACCACCTCTAGGTTTCCCTTTTGGTTTAACAGAACTCTCAGCGAGATGTGCAGAAGCTGGCTTGACTAGAGACTGTTCAGCACTCTCAAGCTCATGCATCAACTGAGTAGGAGTCAACTTTAGCTTGTTCATGTTGTAGTTCATTATGAACTGGCTAAAGCATTCTGGCAGTGACTCAAGGATAATGTCGATTTTCATTTCCTCCTCTAGTTTTGCCCCCATAACTTCTGCCCGACTGATATGTGACATCATTGTAAGGCAATGATCCCGCACATTTCCACCAGTCATACGAGTGTTCATTAAAGCCCTTACTGCAGCTTGCCTAGCGGCACTGCTACTCTGAGCAAACATACCATCAAGAGTCTGGATCATTTCTGCTCCACTCTCGAATTTGTTTATTTGCTCTTGCAGATGACTAGCAACACTGGCAAGAATATAGCAGCGAGCTGCAGTATTTGCCTTATGCCAATCTGAATACTGCGTCTTTGCTTCCTCAGTCGCATTGGCTGCAGGTTCATTGGGCTTAGGAGTTGTCAGGACAAACTTGATATTCTCAAAGTCCAGAACAATATAGAGATTAGTTTTCCATTGACTGTAGTTAGTTCCGTCCATAGGTTTTTGACTCAAAATCACAGCAAGAGGATTTAAAGATGTCATTTTCTGAAATAAGATATGCACACATATATTAAAACGACAATACTCAATAAACATGTGAATATAATATAACATGCAAATCCCTTAATCACATTCGTTTATTGCAGCAATCATTTAGTTTCCAGCATAAACACTCACGTTGGGCAAGTTATTTATAATGAACTAAATTTGATCATGAAAGCAACAGTATTCTACTAGGTTGGTTTAACTAGAAATTAGGAAGTTTAAAAAAAAACTTTTTATCCTAATTTCTAAATAAATTCCCTAGAGAATACGAGTATCTCACTCTGATTGTTTTAAAACTTTGGGCCCTTCATAAAATTATCCTAGCCTCGTTGGGAGGGAGAATAATTTTAGTTAAGTCGAATGTCATTAACCATTATTTAATTTCAAAATTAACTTTAATATCCAAGCATTGTCGACGGTGGGCCGAACAAACTTATTAAAATTTTGAAATCATAAGGTTCAATCTAATAAAATCCAATCATGTTTATCCGATGGGGTATCACATGATTATTTTATTAATGAACCCATAATGGAGCCCACAGGTCTACAATTAAAATAATAATTGAAAACCTTCACCCATTCTATATTTTTATAACAAGGGATTTTCTTAATAAACAATGCAGTAATTATTAATCTAGACAAAGCATAATAATTATCATGCATACATATCCGAATGAGAGGTGCAACAGATTAATATGGCGCCATCTATTATTCATACACATGTTATCATATAAATCATGTTAGACCATATGATTTAAATTATTCATACAAGGAAATAATAAAATATCCTAATCCATGATTTCTAGAGAAAAAGAAAACAAATATAAGCAGAAGGCCGACAATCCAGATTAACAGAAACCGCCGCCATTACGTACATAAATCTGCACTGGTGATTGCATTTTTTTTTTTTAATTGGTGGCCATAATTAATTTCATGATATACAACAAAAACAATGAAACGATCAGAAAATTCTAATTATGGGGGGAAAAAACTGATATGGAATTAGCCACGATGGAATGCGCACCAAAAGAATCATGGGCATGAATCTCTAATTCTCTATCACGGATTAGAATAATATGATAATTATACGCATCCCTTATGAAACAAATCATAAAATAACATTCGATTCATATAATCAACAAATATAGAATAATTAGGCACCATATTTATCGTAATCATCCGTAGAAACAAAGAAAAAATTGGACTTGATTCACATATATGTTCACATGTTGCTCTGATACCAATGAAAGAAATAGTATGCAGCGGAAGCAATCGCATGTGAAATATATACGTTACCGAATCATTTTTCTTTAAATACGAAATACCTTGTTCGATCTTCCAAACTATTCTCCTGGCGGTGTCGCAGTGTGTGGGCACTTCTTTTCACTTCTGGCTCCTTGAACTTTTTTCGTTCCTTGTTTGATAAGGAATGCAGAAGTTTATTTATTCTGCCTAATAGGTGCTTGTAACCATGACACCTCTTCAAACTAGAGGTTCTTGTAACCATAACACCTCTTTAAATTGGGTCTTGGGCTTTTACTTAAGCTTAGGCCCAAGTACTTAAAACTCATCCCAAATATAAAAGTTCATATGCCATGAAATAAGCCACACCATTTATCTTTGAGCTAGTTTAGGGATCCAACAATTATTATTAATCAAGGCTCTTAATAATTGTAAACCAATTATCTAAATCGGTGCTATTCCACTAAAAGCCCGATGTTGAACTCCAAGATTAATAATATCAATATTAATATGTATTTCTCCTTTGTAAAATATCAATAATTAATTGATATTGATTTCTGTCAATCAATTAATTATTTATTCTCTTGACTTGATTAGTTTCTCTAATGGATTAAATTGCACTGGCCAGTGACTTCAACCATCCAAGTACCGAAACATGTCAAGAGGATATTTCATGCAAATTTCATATTGTTTATTTCATAAATTCTGATTATTAAATAATTACATTCCCAAAATATCAAGGTATTGGTTTCATAATTAAATAAACCTCACTTATTGATAATTCAAAGAATAATAACTATTTAATAAACTATTTACAATAAACTCAGGATTAAGAGAAATAACATAACCAATATCACTGGAGATTTAATTCCTTTCAACAGAAATTAATCCTTAATTAAATCTCCCTTGATCCTTTCAATGTGAATGTTTCACATCAATATTTTACAATCATCAAGACAGATTATTTCATAAAATATTGCAGTCTAAATAAAGCGCCCAACTTTATTTAACAACTGTGATTCTTATTTATAAATTATGAGAACTTATGATCATGTCTTCTATGGACGTACCATATGATCATATACTACATAATTAATCTGGACCTTAGTCGTATAACAATATGCATATCAAACGAATAATTCATATAAGAAAACAAATGACATAATACAATTTGTCTTGCTCTTAGAGCACAAATCCAACATTAACAACTCATTACAATCCATACAGAAATAATCAAATCTACTATCCAAATTCATACAAACAAATACAATAAACTATCCAATAACGATACATATAAACCATGTCCATAATCTACTACAAAGACATCCAAATAGAATACTATAAAATAGTACTCTCAAATCTTCTAGAAAACAAAATATGATAGATTAGTATCAGAATCATGCGAGCTAAATGGATTCAAAAATTAATAATGAGAAAATAGATTAAAAACATGAATATATAACTGATCCTGTCGACAAGCGGAGTGAGTTCTCACTCGGGTGAGTTGGTCTGACTAAGATGACCTTGGTTGCTGCAACGTGGGAGTTGGGGTCGGGCTTGGACACGAACCGGACACAAGTGGTTTGAGTCGGACCAAAATGTTGGTGCCCCGGTTGGTTTTGATGTGATCAACCAAGTTAGGTTAGGTCCTGTTGGTTTTAATCCCTCTGCTAAGTGTGCAGGAACTTAGGTACGGAGGAAGTCGAGCGTAAGACGCAGTGGATGAGAAGGATTGCGTGGGGAAGTGAGCCGACGGTCCGAGGGACGCGGAAGCTGCGGAAGAGTACACCGGTGGAGCGAGAAGGACGTGCGCGGTGTCCAAGGGACGAGAAGCCGGGAGGAAGGATGCTCGAGGGGCGAAAGGCCGGAGTCGGGTTCGGGTGAGCCTAACTTCGGTTGGCCGGAAATCATCCAGAAGATGAAGAATCAAAAAGACTAGTCCAAGCGCCAAAAAGAAATGAGAAAAATTTTAATAGCCAAGAAGGATCGAACCCACGTCCTCACCAACAAACACCAAGCCACTAACCATTTGGGATGAAGGGCGATGGCAGCTAAATATTGCCGAGATTGCTACTTATACATGATAACAGCGATATGAAGATAACAGCCATCTCGAGGAACGAAAGATAAAGTTTTAATTAAAATAATTAAAACTTAAAGGATAATGTTACATTATCCTTTAATCAAATCCAATGGATGTAGTTTAATCCCATCCAAGATTAACCATCCAGATTACATCCATGGATCAACGGCCAAGAGAAAAGTGATCAACAATCAGCAATCCAGATTCATTCTCTTAGGCTATAAATAGACTTAGAGGTTTGCTTTAGAATTCAATTCATTTTTTTGTAATTCTCTCTAAAGTCTAGTGTGCTTCAGTTGTAAGGCTTCTCCGCCACAAGGAGAGTTTTTTTTGCTTAAACCGTCTTGGAAGCAACGACCAAGTTGCAACCAAGTTTTTCTTAAAGACGAGTGCCCTCTTGTTTTATTTCTTAACCGTCTATTCACCCCCCTCTAGCCGGACCAACCCGATCCTACAAGTGGTATCAGAGCCAAGTTGCCGCAGAAGGACTAACCGCCAACTGCAGCAAATCTCAAGAAGATGGTTGGACCAGTGATATACCCGCCTAAGTTTGAGGGGGAGTTCACGGCATGGAAACGGAAGATGCAGGTATTTTTTGTTACTGATTATGAGTTATTAATTATTATGAAAAATGGCTATGCAGCTCCAAAAGATAATGAAGGAAAGATCAAGGATCCTGACTCCTGGAATAAGAAGGAGCAAGTAGACGCAGTTGCTAACGGAAAGGCAGAATTCCATCTGCTGACCGTCCTCCCAGAGCAAGATGTCAACCGGATCGGTAAGTACGAATCGGCGAAGGAACTTTGGGAAAAGTTTCTTGAACTGCACGAAGGCACCTCGGAGGCAAAGCTGGCGCGACGAGATGTTCTTCGAAACCGACTAACAAATCTCCGGATAGAAAATGGAGAATCTGTTGCGAGATTGCATGCTAAGGTAAAAGAACTAATCACAAGCCTCGAAAATCTCGGAGAAACGGTGACCAACCGCGATGCACAAAGGTATGCGCTAAACGCATTTCCGAGAACCCCGGAATGGACCTCGATAATCGACGCATATTATATTTCAAAAGATTTAGAGGTAAGTACGTTAGAACAATTATTTTCTATTCTAGAACTTCATGAATCTCGTTTTGTAGAAAAGAACAGAAAAGCAGACAACGTCGCACTAAACACAAGGAAGATCTAACTCGACGAAGAATCTTCAGCAGACGATGAAGAAACAGCACTAGCGGTAAGAAAGTTGTATAAATTCATTAATACTAATCGCTCTAAAAAGGTGCAGAGAAAGAAGAAACGCACGATCCGATGTTACAACTGCAACGAGGAGGGACACCTGAAAGATCAGTGCCCCAAACTCAAGAACCAGCCAAAGAAGAAAAAATCACTAAAAGCTACCTGGGACGAGACTTCGTCAGATGAATCGGAAGTCGAAGAATTCGTTGGACTTGCACTGATGGCAAGTCACCAAGATGAAGATGAAGAAAGTACCTCGGAAGAAAGTAGCAATGAAGGGGAGATCCCTAACTTCGAAACTGACCCGGTAAGTGAGGTATGCCTATTTCCACCTGCTCGAATTTACTCTATACTAAAATCTATGCTAAAGTCGATGAACAAATTAGAAATAGCAAACTCTGAATTAAAAGAAAAATTAGTCACTCCATGCTCATCTGATCTATCTGACCAACTGAAAATAGAGAATGAAAATTTAAAAAATTTAGTAGAAAAATTAGAAAATGATATTGCATGTTTAAGAACTAAAAAGAATTTTTATCCTGAAAATCTGAATTGGTATGTTAAAAATCACAGGGGTCAACTTAGAAAAGTGACCAAGAACTATATTCCTCCTAGATTTTTAATTAACCCTGTAGATAGGAACTTATTTTGGGTTCCAAAGTCTATTTTAAATTGATTATTTTTCTTTCTATTACATATGCGCTTAATTATCTAACATTTTTTTTATTAGGAAATTTAGTTTGATTAATTGTTACTAAATAAAAATTGTATCTCTAACTTTTCCAAATGCATAATCTTGTTGTCTATATACGAAGAATTTTTTTCAGATTTTTTTTAACACGTTTCGAATTTTCATGATTTTATGTTCAAAATTCGAATCTTAAATATTAAAAATAGAAAACAAAGTTATTTTCTCAGATATGATTTTTCCATGATTTAGATATAATTAAAAGAATTTAATAAAATTTTTATTCGAATATTTGAAGCAATTTTGAATTTTAAAATATTTTTTCTTCAAAAAATTCTATTCTGTTGGGTTTTAATTTATTTTTAGACTTGTTGATCGAATTTAAGATTAAAATTTTTTTTGTACAACCCCATATACCTATCATCGCTGTATACAAAATATTTCAGATTTTTTAATTGATATTAATATTTTCCCTTCCCTATTTTTTTTGTCCCATTTTTGCTGTGATCAAAGGGGGAGAATAGTTTATGTTCAGGGGGAGGTTATGTACATGATTGCAAATTCTTTTTGTTACAATATTTTTTGTTGTTTGTTGTTTATCCCTAACTAAACTTGGGTTGATGCACATCAAAAAGGGGGAGATTGTTGGTGCCCCGGTTGGTTTTGATGTGATCAACCAAGTTAGGTTAGGTCTTGTTGGTTTTAATTCCTCTGCTAAGTGTGCAGGAACTTAGGTACGGAGGAAGTCGAGCGTAAGACGCAGTGGACGAGAAGGATTGCGTGGGGAAGTGAGCCGACGGTCCGAGGGACGCGGATGTAATGCCCGAAAATTCTCAAAACTAATTTTAGAAATATCGTAGATTTTATTCTGAATTTATGGATATTTTTACGGAATTTTTCGTAGACGAAAGTGGCAAAAAGAGCGAAAAACCATAAAACAGCATAGGTGGGGGTTCGAACCCACGACCCAAGCCAGGGAAGGAAACGGCTTAACCAGTTGGGTTGTTGCGGTTTTGTAGTAATAGAATAGGGAAACCTATAGTTAAGCCAGAGTTAATTAAATTTCCTTCCCTAAGTATAAAAGAGGAGTTACGGTGAACTAGGTTTAATTACCTCTCAAAATTCCTCTCGACGCCGACTTCTCTCCCTCGCGATCCTCTCTCTCGCCGAAGCCTCTTCTTCCTCTTCCTCTCTCACGCGTGAGCCACCAAGGAAGAAATCTAGGGCTTGTGTCGGTGGATTCGAGAAGAAGGCTGCGTTAGGGATTCTTCTCCAAGAACGTAGTTTCGGTTGCAATTCTCTCCGAAGCTCCAAGATCGGGTTTTAACCGAAAGTTCACTTGTTTGATTGGTAAGAACCTAGCGAACTCACCTGCAGTATAAGTAGCTTTGGTTTCATGATTTGTGACCCTAGATTTAGTATATTGCATGTTTAGGCTCTAAGAGCAATTACCCTTCTCTAGATGAGAGGAATCTATGATTATTAGATGAAAGAAACTCTAGATGGGTTTTAACAAGTTTATGAATATTAGCTAACCTTGCCTACAGCTATGGGTTCAGATCATCCTTTGGGATGGCCTCCACAGTGCGCCCTTAGGCTTAGACAGCCTAGCAAAAGCAAGGTTAAAGAAAGGTATTTAAGAAAAGTATTTTACTTTTATGGCAGGTGCTTGGATTTAGATAATCCATTGGGATGGGCTCCACAGTACGCCCCTAGGTTCAGATAACCTAGTACCCTAATGGGTTCGGGACTAGCTACCTCGGATCTATTAGGGATGCGCGCTTTAGCAGCATCTTGCCGGGCCCACAGCAGCATGAATATTACTTTCACTTATATATATGTATATGTTTCAGGTTCCAGTTCTCAGAAAAGTTAATTGAAATCAGTTTTAATATCATGCTTAGTTCAGTTAGTTTCCAGATGCTCAGTATGCTTAGTATGCCATGATCAATTTTGTTTATGCTTTAGGATATGATTTTACGCCTATGTTTTTAAAAGCATGATTTCAGCATTTGTATGGTTTTGTGAGGTTAGATGGTACTTACTAAGCTTTATGCTTACTAGTTTGCATTTCCTTATATTGCAGATAAAGGTAAAGGAAAGCTTTAGTAGCGGAGGCGGCGGGCTCGATGCGAAGTGTGTGTGATGGAGGCATTTGGAATAAAGACCTTTGGGAACTTGCAATAGAAGTTTACTTTATGTTTAGCAGATTCCGCACTTTCAGTATTTCGATATGATAAGACATGTCCTCAGATTTTGGTAGTATGCTAGTATAAGACTTTCATATGGAATGATGTTTTATAGCTTAAGTTTATGCAATGATGCTAGTTTAGTTACTACTTATGCCATGGTTAGTGATACTTGTCAAAAAGCATGATAAATAGTAGAGAATTATACGGACCAAGGATTAAGACCTGTTTCTGATAGGTAAATGCTACTATAGATGCATTTAGATGGAAGAGTTGGTTGGCTTTAGTAGTAAGTTGATACAAAGTCCATGATTTCGATTCTTGCTTAGAAATGATTTTGAGGTATTTGTATGCCATGAAAACATGTAGAATATAGCCAAGAATGTTTACGAACACCTCAGTAATCTGTTTCAAGTTAATAATAATATGATTAGCAGTTGATAGAGAATTTAATTCAGTCCGCAAATTTTAGAATCCAGCAGTAAGTAACCCCCGACCTTACAGCTAGTTAGAGAAGGCGGGGCGTTACAAGTGGTATCAGAGCAAGTTCCATATTTCCTCCACACACACATCAACATCGGACCTGCAGCTTCCAAGTAAGAGTATCTCTCACATTACTATATTTTCTTACTTTCAGATTTATAGTATTTTCATGTTATTCATGCTACCTACTTTCTAGTCAGTTCTTGTTTACAGTTAACGGAAGCATGTGTAATACCTTAATTTATATCTGATAGCATGTTTTAGAATTGGGGATATGAACTGTATGTCCTCTGTCATGTAGATCATGCCTAGAGGACGCCCAACTAGAAGGGCACCAGCCGCGGAACCTCAACAGGAGGCCACCGACTCAGTGACTCCACCTAACCTCATGGAGATAGTGGCTCAGCTTCAGAGGCAGATAGTTGAGCAGCAGCAGGAGATAGCCACTCTCAGGGCTAATCAGCAGGCCACTCCTGCTGCCACACCAGGACCAACTGTGGAAACCCCGACAGTGCTGGAGGTTCCACTCAGAGCACCAGTCCCACCATCTGCACCAGAAG
>JAGFNQ010000677.1:571316-652627 GCA_024364735.1 Boesenbergia rotunda | reverse complement strand
CGGAGACATCATGGCATCTACACACTGGCTCCGTGCCATACCAGTCAGCATTTCAGACAGGGAACTCTACAGTGATCTAGTAATATTGAATATGTCCGACTATGACGTCATTTTGGGATGGACTTCCTGAGCAAATATGGCGCTTCCATAGAGTGCCGAAAAAGGAAAGTCATATTCCAACCAGAGGCAGAAGAGCAGTTTTGAATACATCGGAGAACCGAAGAAGAAGGCCAAGAAATTTCTCTCAGCCATGAAAGCACAGAACTGCTGAATACAGGATGTACTGGATTTCTAGCACATGTAGTCAATATCACGCAGAAGAAGGACCAAAAGCTGGAAGAGGTCCGAGTGGTATGCGACTACCCAGCAGTTTTCCCTGATGAGCTACCAGGCTTAGCACCAGACAGAGGGATTGGAATTTGAGATCGAACTCGTTCCGGGTACAAATCCGATCTCAAAAGCACCATATCGTATGGCTCCAGCAGAATTGAAAGAACTTCAGGAGCAACTACAGGAATTACTCAACAAGGGCTTCATCCGCCCTAGTCATTCACCATGGGGAGCTCCAGTGTTGTTCGTGAAGAAGAAAGACGGGTCCATGCGCCTGTGTATAGATTACCGAGCTCTGAATCAAGTCACCATCAAGAACCGGTACCCTCTACCCAGGATTGATGATTTGTTCGATCAACTAAAGGGATCCGTAGTCTTCTCAAAGATAGATTTGAGATCCGGCTATCACCAGGTCAAAGTCAAAGAAGGTGATATTCCCAAAACAGCTTTCAGAACCAGATATGGGCACTACGAGTTTGTAGTCATGCCTTTTGGGGTCACAAATGCTCCAGCGACATTTATGGACCTCATGAACAGAGTATTCAGGGAATACTTAGATAAGTTTGTCATTGTCTTCATTGATGACATTCTTATCTACTCAGGAACTCAGGAAGAACATGCTGAACATCTCAGGACAGTATTGCAGATTCTTCAGCAGAGCCAGCTATATGTAAAATTCTCAAAATGTGAATTCTGGCTCGATCAGGTGTCTTTTCTAGGTCACATTATCTCCAAGGATGGTGTAATGGTAGACCCCAGCAAGATAGAAGCAGTGAGTAACTGGGCCAGACCGAAGAACGCCAGTGAGATCAGAAGTTTTCTGGGTCTAGCCGGTTACTACAGGAAGTTTGTAGAGGATTTCTCCAGAGTAGCCTCCCCACTGACAGCTCTTACCAGAAAGAATAGAAAGTTTCAGTGGACAGAGGACTGCGAGAGCAGTTTTACAGAGTTAAAGAGAAGATTGACTAGTGCTCCCATCCTGACTCTTCCAGAGGCCACTGACAGCTTTGACATATATAGCGATGCTTCTAAATTAGGACTTGGAGCAGTGCTGATGCAGAATGGCAAGGTTATTGCTTATGCCTCTAGACAACTCAAGGATTATGAGAAGAACTACCCTACTCATGACCTTGAGCTAGCTGCAGTAGTGTTCGCTCTCAAGATCTGGAGACATTACTTATACGGAGCTCAATGTAGAATTTTCACGGATCATCAGAGTTTGAAGTATTTCTTTACTCAGAAGGATCTGAACATGAGACAACGCAGGTGGCTTGAGCTAGTCAAGGATTATGATGTTGACATCCTCTACCATCCAGGTAAAGCTAATAAGGTAGCGGATGCACTTAGCAGAAAATCTAGTGCCACCCTACTAACTTTGTCCACGATGTCACAACCCCTTCGGAAAGAGATATCAGAATTCGGACTGGAAATGTTAGTTGGGCAGCTCTCCACTTTGACATTAGTATCAACCCTGCTTGAAGACATCCAAGCAGCACAGGATCAAGATCCTGACCTTCAGAAAATCAAGCAGGGGATAGCAGAATCTGGAAATGGAGGATTTCGCCTATCAGATAATGGGACATTGTACTACGGTGACCGCTTATGTGTTCCGAACCAAGAAGAGCTCCGAAGGAAGATCCTGGAGGATGCACATGGATCTCCTTATGCGATGCATCCTGGTTCCACCAAAATGTACCAAGACCTCAGGGGACGTTTTTGGTGGCCTGGGATGAAGAGAGAGATCGCGAGATATGTCAGTACCTGTCTGACATGCCAGAGAGTCAAGGCAGAACATCAGAGACCAGGAGGAATCCTGCAGCCTATTCAGATTCCCGAATGGAAATGGGAAGATATTTCCATGGATTTTATAGTGGGACTACCCAGAACAACGAATGGATATGATGCGATCTGGGTGATAGTAGACAGATTGACTAAGTCTGCCCACTTCCTAGCTATCAGGATCTCCTATTCCATGGAACGGCTAGCTAAGTTATACCTCGAGGAGATCGTCAGACTACATGGAGTCCCTAGGACTATCATCTCGGATAGGGACGGTAGGTTCACTTCACACTTCTGGGAGTGTGTACAGACAGCGCTAGGCACCAAACTGAAGTTTAGCACAGCGTTCCATCCCCAGACAGATGGTCAGACAGAGAGAGTTAATCAAGTACTAGAAGATATGCTCAGAGCTTGTGCTTTAGATTTCAAGGGCAGTTGGTGCAGATACCTATGCTTAGCAGAATTCGCCTACAACAATAGCTATTAGGCCACTATCGGCATGGCACCCTATGAGGCTTTATATGGGCGGAGGTGTAGATCTCCTATCTGCTGGTACGAGGGTGGTGAGAGGCAAGAGTTAGGCCTACAGACAGATCTGATAGATGATACCACCGTAGCCATACAGCAGATCCGCCAGAGAATAGAAACAGCTCAAAGCCGCCAGAAGAACTATGCTGACACACGGCGTAGACCATTAGAGTTTGAGGTTGGGGATTCAGTATTCCTCAAAGTGGCTCCCATGAAGGGAGTAATGCGTTTTGGGAAGAAGGGCAAGCTCAGTCCCAGGTATGTAGGACCATACCCCATCACTAGAAGAGTTGGCAAGGTAGCTTATGAGCTAGAGCTACCCCAGGAGATGTCAGCCATCCACAACGTATTTCATGTCTCTATGCTGAAGAAGCATATCCCAGATGCCACCCAGGTAATAGAGCCACAGACGGTACAGGTCCGCGAAGATCTCAGTTATGATAGTCGGCCTATTCAGATAATAGACCGAGCAGTTAAGAAATTACGGAACAAAGAGGTACCATTAGTGAAAGTTATATGGCAAAATCACAAAGCAGAAGAGGCAACTTGGGAACCAGAAGACAGTATGAGACAGAGATACCCAGAGTTGTTTAAGTTCGAGGACGAACTTTTTATAAGGTACGGGGGGTTGTAATGCCCGAAAATTCTCAAAACTAATTTTAGAAATATCGTAGATTTTATTCTGAATTTATGGATATTTTTACGGAATTTTTCGTAGACGAAAGTGGCAAAAAGAGCGAAAAACCATAAAACGGCATAGGTGGGGGTTCGAACCCACGACCCAAGCCAGGGAAGGAAACGGCTTAACCAGTTGGGTTGTTGCGGTTTTGTAGTAATAGAATAGGGAAACCTATAGTTAAGCCAGAGTTAATTAAATTTCCTTCCCTAAGTATAAAAGAGGAGTTACGGTGAACTAGGTTTAATTACCTCTCAAAATTCCTCTCGACGCCGACTTCTCTCCCTCGCGATCCTCTCTCTCGCCGAAGCCTCTTCTTCCTCTTCCTCTCTCACGCGTGAGCCACCAAGGTAGAAATCTAGGGCTTGTGTCGGTGGATTCGAGAAGAAGGCTGCGTTAGGGATTCTTCTCCAAGAACGTAGTTTCGGTTGCAATTCTCTCCGAAGCTCCAAGATCGGGTTTTAACCGAAAGTTCACTTGTTTGATTGGTAAGAACCTAGCGAACTCACCTGCAGTATAAGTAGCTTTGGTTTCATGATTTGTGACCCTAGATTTAGTATATTGCATGTTTAGGCTCTAAGAGCAATTATCCTTCTCTAGATGAGAGGAATCTATGATTATTAGATGAAAGAAACTCTAGATGGGTTTTAACAAGTTTATGAATATTAGCTAACCTTGCCTACAGCTATGGGTTCAGATCATCCTTTGGGATGGCCTCCACAGTACGCCCTTAGGCTTAGACGGCCTAGCAAAAGCAAGGTTAAAGAAAGGTATTTAAGAAAAGTATTTTACTTTTATGGCAGGTGCTTGGATTTAGATAATCCATTGGGATGGGCTCCACAGTACGCCCCTAGGTTCAGATAACCTAGTACCCTAATGGGTTCGGGACTAGCTACCTCGGATCTATTAGGGATGCGCGCTTTAGCAGCATCTTGCCGGGCCCACAGCAGCATGAATATTACTTTCACTTATATATATGTATATGTTTCAGGTTCCAGTTCTCAGAAAAGTTAATTGAAATCAGTTTTAATATCATGCTTAGTTCAGTTAGTTTCCAGATGCTCAGTATGCTTAGTATGCCATGATCAATTTTGTTTATGCTTTAGGATATGATTTTACGCCTATGTTTTTAAAAGCATGATTTCAGCATTTGTATGGTTTTGTGAGGTTAGATGGTACTTACTAAGCTTTATGCTTACTAGTTTGCATTTCCTTATATTGCAGATAAAGGTAAAGGAAAGCTTTAGTAGCGGAGGCGGCGGGCTCGATGCGAAGTGTGTGTGATGGAGGCATTTGGAATAAAGACCTTTGGGAACTTGCAATAGAAGTTTACTTTATGTTTAGCAGATTTCGCACTTTCAGTATTTCGATATGATAAGACATGTCCTCAGATTTTGGTAGTATGCTAGTATAAGACTTTCATATGGAATGATGTTTTATAGCTTAAGTTTATGCAATGATGCTAGTTTAGTTACTACTTATGCCATGGTTAGTGATACTTGTCAAAAAGCATGATAAATAGTAGAGAATTATACGGACCAAGGATTAAGACCTGTTTCTGATAGGTAAATGCTACTATAGATGCATTTAGATGGAAGAATTGGTTGGCTTTAGTAGTAAGTTGATACAAAGTCCATGATTTCGATTCTTGCTTAGAAATGATTTTGAGGTATTTGTATGCCATGAAAACATGTAGAATATAGCCAAGAATGTTTACGAACACCTCAGTAATCTGTTTCAAGTTAATAATAATATGATTAGCAGTTGATAGAGAATTTAATTCAGTCCGCAAATTTTAGAATCCAGCAGTAAGTAACCCCCGACCTTACAGCTAGTTAGAGAAGGCGGGGCGTTACAGAATCCCTCTTGCATGGCCATTTAGACTGAAAAAGAAAACTAAAAAAAATTTGCCAAGACTAGGTCTGGGATTAGCAGTAGTGGATAAATTAAAGACAAGGGGTGTTGCACCAACCTTGCCAAAAAAACCGAATGAAATTTTTATCGAAAAATTCGTAAGATAAAGAAAATAGAATGATAAAATTAAAAAGAAATCCGAAAAAATTTCAAACTGGTGGTTGCACCAGGTTTGAACTTCCAGCTCTGATACCACTTGTTGGATCGAGAAAACCGATAGAGGGGGGGTGAATATCGGTAAACTTTCGGATTTGAGTAAAGAGCACGTACGCAGCGGAAATAAAAACAAAACGAACACAGCACAAAGACACAGTCGATTTACTTGGTTCGGAGCCTGTGTCAACTCCTACTCCAAGGCCCACGGTCGTTGACCGTTTACTTTGGGCAATACTATATATGCGCAAAAAGGTTTACAGAATTTAATTACAAATATAAGTGCAGTAATTAAAAAGAACGCTCTTCTTTACCGACGTCCGGAGTAGATCAACTTTTTCGGAGCAGCGGGACGTCGTCGGCTCGAGTTGGAGAGTATCCGGAGCAATGCACGAGCGTAGAAGAGCTTTGAGGCGTTGAGAAAAATTGTTGTTGGATGCCTGGGGTCGAGGGCCCTTTATATAGGGCCTGGGGGCGCCCGGGATGTCGGGGGCGCCCCCCACGTGGCGTTTGATCCGGTTGTAGCTCGGTCGCCGTCTGATCCCCTTATCCTCGGGATCCGCATTGACCGAGGCGCCCGGAGCGCTCGGGGCGCCCGGATTGACCGGTCAAAGCCTCATCTCCTCGGCTTCGCAAGGATGCGCTTCGGCAGCTGGCAGTGGGGGCGCCCGCGACACGCGGGGCGCCCGCGACAGGAGGGGCGCCCGAGACAGGCGGGGCGCCCGGAGCATCCGGGGCGCCCCGAATCTAGCTGTTGAGGCGCGTTGAGGTTCTTGTAGACTTGGGTTGACCTTGGGGGCGCCCGGATCATCCAGGGCACCCTGCTCAGCTTCTGCCTCACTCCTTTGAGGCTCTCTGAGCTGCAGATACTCAGTCCTTCGATCCTACATCCAGGGTTAGTCCAAATAACAATTATATTTATACAGCCTTGGCTGTCTTGGTTCTGACTTTGGTCTCCAAAATGGAGTTCTAGGTCGAACCGACGCCTACTGTTCCCTCGACGGGGAACGCGTCCTTACCTACTCCTCTCGGGAGAGTTTACCTGATGCCAACCGCCCCTTTGGTTGGACTTTTGCCTGACGGTCCTTTGTCAGGGCTTGGATGCTGAGCTGTCCATCGCTCGGTGCCTAGCATTCCTTTGCTAGGGCTTGGATACTGGCTGTCCTTCGCCAGTTGCCTAGCAGTCCTTCGCTAGGTCTTTTCTACTGGCAGTCCTTCGCCAGTTGCCTAGCAGTCCTTCGCTAGGGCTTTGCCACTGGCAGTCCTTCGCCAGTTGCCTAGCTGTCCTTTGTTAGGGCTTTTCCTGCACACTTGATTAACTTGTTAGAAAACAAGAAAGACTTAACTTTTGACCTATGTTGTCATTATCAAAACACAGGTTTGACTTAGGTGCATTCTGCACCAACAATAAATCTAGGCATATATCTCTGATAAGACAAGGATAACATTATCTTGCTACCTCATTAAAATTGACATGCTTAGAAACCCATTGGTCCTACTTTTAAAGAGTTCTTATGGAAATCTCTAAGAGGATAGTCATATTATGGATGATATGACACCCTGATGGTGGAGTGTTATCAAAGGGTGTTGCCTATATAAAGGGGTTCTTCCTCCACGACGCATGTATGAGTTTTTTATCTCGTATAGTTCTCAACTTCAATTTTCTACTTCTGGCCACTGACTTGAGCTTCAGAGTGCAAGCGCCAGGGACCTCCCTGTAGGAAGTGGGAGACGTGGGGTGCCCACTTCTCACCCCACGTCTCCACTTCTTTTCCCCCCTCCCCTTCTTGGATCCTCTACTATAAAAGGGGAGGTGGTGCGTCCAAGAGAGAATGCAAGAAAGAGCGAAGAACATCCATCTCGGTGGGATTTGATTTGTGGAGGCCGAAGGACTTTTCGACCGTGATCGTTATTTCGACGACAAGCACGAAGAACAACGAAGGACCAGCGAGAACCACTATAAGTGTTTACCGTTTTACAATTTCGTAGATTCGTTCACAATTTCATGCTTTAGATCAAAAATGGTATCAGAGCTCGTTGTTTTTAAACGCATGAAATTTTTGAAACCATTTCTGTTCACTCGATCGAGAGTTTTTTTCGGCGAGCGACTGTTCTTTTTGGCGATTTCTCCCTGTTCACTTCGCTAATCCAGCGACTGTATTTGTCACGGGAAAATAAAATCACGACGATGGCCGTTGATGGGCTGGATATTGCGACAAGTGACTTCTGTGGCTGGAGATCACCGGCGATCAGAATGAATCGGCCGAAACTCGCATTCGTTGCGACCACAGAGATTCTCTTAATCGATTAAAATTATAGCTTAATCAATTGAAACATGCGTAATCGATTGACAAAACTAATCTAATCGATTAAAACAGTCTTTAATCGATTAAAAGAGATATTTAATCAATTAAAACAAGTGTGAATCGATTAAGATAAATGTTAATCGATTATAAAGGTTGTTTGATCGATTAAGATGAGGAAAAGTTTGATTTAATTAAATCACACTAAATTTAAAAGAAAATTAATTAAAATAAAAACCAGCAACAAGATGCTGCATGCAAGGATCAAAGCATTGACCTCGCCAAACCCAAACTGCCTTTCTACCAGAATGCTATAAGTTAGGTTAATTGATTATCTAGTTCATTTTATTTGAACCTAACTATCTAGTTAGACTTAGTTCAAACCATTTGTTGATTTGATCAGATCAGTTTGGTCAAATGAGGTCGGGTCTAGTTCAAACCATTGGTTGGTTTAACCAGACCAATTTGGTCTAAATTATAACCAGAATGATTTGTTTGGTTCGATTAATAGGTTTGACTTTGAATTAAATGAATTAACGACTAAGATAAGTCATTCCTGTCCGATTAGATTAGTTCTAATGAGGATAATGGACCCAGACTAAGAATTCGATTTCCTAATCGATCAGCCCAATGTGTTAGTCAATAGAGCTCCCCAAATCAAGAAAATTTGATTTTCTTATCTGTTTATGATTTTGTGGGTTTATGCATATATGTGAATTGAATTGAACCAGTTTTGTTACTAGTTTGTTGGTTTTATACTGACATTGTGCATTTCAATTCCAGATGCCGAGATTTATTACCACAATGACTCGTCGAGATGTGCGACGGAATGAGCTAAGGGAACAGATAGAGGAGATTGACTACCGCCCAAGTCTTGGAATCCAAGGGCATATGGGAAGGCTTGATCGATTATTTTGGAAACTCCAGCAGGAAGAGTTTCCAGTCCTAGATAACTACTGGATCGGGGCATTGATTCGTTCATTGCCGAGGCATGGTGGAATAGCTGCAAGATGTATCTGGGGATGCTTTGAGGGGCGTATCTCATATACTGAGCTGTGTAGAGAACTACTTCGCCAAAATTTTTCGGAAGAAGATCTGGAAGACTCTGAGGACGAACTAGAAGAGGATCCAGAAATGGATCTAATTGTAGAATTCTAGGAGAATCCTGAAGAATTCGAAATGGATCCAATTGAAGAATTCGAAGAGGATCCAGAAATGGATCCAATTGAAGAATTCGAGGAGGATCCGGAGGAATTCGAGATGGATCCAATTGAAGTAATCGAGGAGGATCCTATAGAATCGGTGGAGGATCTTGAAGTTAACTTACCTCTCATCAAGTCTGGGATGAAAGGGATAGTATTTACCATCGCGCTAGTCTCTGTCCTAGTGGGAGTAGTGCTAGCTTATCTAGTTTATCTTTGTTACTGTTGTTATGTACAAACAGTATTTGCTAATTTAGTTTTTTAGTCATGTAGTAGTTATTGTCGTTTTGTACGAACAGTTTTTCGAAAAGTTATGTTATGTGTTAACAAAACTTCTTAATGATTAGTTCATTTCATTTGAATGATAAGTTCATTTATGATTAGTTCATATGATGGGATGTATGTAATTTAACTAATCAATGTTTATTAGATTGGATATACGGAGGATGAGTCGGAACGTAGTTACCACTTGATTTTATAAACAACTCTAATTTACAATGAGTTAGTTATTAGTTACATACACATGAGTTACACTGAATGACTAAATAATGTGTTTATTTATGTTAGATCATGGAAACGAAGAATATAATAGCTGAACTCAACAAACGAGAAAAAATTAAATGGGGACAACTACAAAATATGACACCTTAAGATACAGTATGTACTTGAGGAACAAGAAGTTCTAGAAGCTATAAATCAATTTATAGAAGAACCTGCAGATGGTTCTACAGCTCAGCATAGACGTGATCTTGATGCCTATAAGGCATGGAAGAAAAAGGACTCCACTGCTAAGGGTATTTTGATTAGTTCAATGGTAGATGACCTAGTGTATGAGTATGAGCCATTACCATCAGCTCATGCTGTCTGGGTTTCCCTGAGAGATAAATACAGTGGGGTTAGTTTAAGCAAGTTCGTCAGCTGACAATCAAGTTTGACAGCTATAAGAAACGCCCGAATGTCTCCATGACCCAACATCTGAGGAAAATGGGGAATATGATTCGAGAGCTGAAAACTGCTGGTCATGAGTTGACTGATGAACAACAGGTTCAAGCAGTTATACGTTCCCTTCCTGATTCTTGGGAATCAATGAAATAGAACCTTACACATAGTGAAAGTATAAAGACTTTCATTGATGTCTCACACCATGTTGAACTGGAGGCGGAGAGAATTGAATCCGCAAGGATTTCTGGACAGATTTTGTAGCTGAAGGTTCTAGATCCAAGAAAATAAAAAGGTGGTTCAAGAAAGAAAAAAGAAAAGAAACTGCTGATGCTGGGCAGGGCCTAATCAAGAAGAATGTTAAAGGAAAGAAGTATGGACAGAAACCTAAGAGCAAGTTAACTTGCTATAACTGTGGCAAGAAAGACCACTTTGCTCGGGAATGTACTGAGCCGAAAAAGGTAGATCCATATTTATTTTCTATTCACGAGCATTATGTTGCTAGTTCAGTGTTGTTGGCTGATTCTTATCCTTTGTGGATTATAGATTCAGGAGCAACGAACCATGTAGCTCGTGATCGAGCTACATACGTGGAGTACCGTCGAGTACTAGCTGGCAATAAGTGGATATATATGGGAAACAATGCAAGAATTGAAGTCAATGGAATTGGCACTTGCAAACTCAACCTTCGTGGTGGGCGTACCTTATTTCTACATGATGCCCTATATGCTCCTGAGATTCAACGGAATCTAGTTTCTATAACTAGTCTTCTTGATTTAGGCTATTGTATAAATTTTTTCAGTCGTTGTGTGGAACTTCATATTAACTCCGTGTTAATTGGATATGGTTATGTAATGAATGGTTTCATGGTTCTTGATGTAGAACAAGATATTAATTATGGAATTAATAGTTATTTTTCAAACATTGCTCTTACTAGTGATGCTAATATTAGTGAGGAAGTTTGGCATGCTAGACTAGGGCATATCAGACAAGAACGGATGAATCGATTAGCTAAGGAGGGTCTATTGGGCACTCATGCTAAGATTAACCTGTCCATATGCGAGCATTGTCTTGCTAGGAAAGCAACAAAGAAACCATTTGGTAAGGCTATTAGAGCTGATTCACCATTGCAATTAATTCATTTGGATGTATGTGGTCCAATGAACGTGAAGGCTAGACATGGAGGTTCCTATTTCGTTACATTTATTGATGACTTCACATGTTTCGGT
This sequence comes from Boesenbergia rotunda, assembly GCA_024364735.1. NCBI lineage: Eukaryota > Viridiplantae > Streptophyta > Magnoliopsida > Zingiberales > Zingiberaceae > Boesenbergia > Boesenbergia rotunda. The sequence goes on along the minus strand of JAGFNQ010000677.1, from coordinate 641,574 downwards.
CATGTGTATTTGATTTCTCATAAATATGAAGTATTAGATTGCTTCAAACGTTATTTGAACGAAGTTGAGAATCAATTGGATCATAAGGTTAAAACCTTACGCACTGACCGTGGAGGTGAATATTTGTCTGATCAGTTTAAGGCAATATGTAACGAAAAAGGGATTATTAGATAGCTAACGATCCCTGAAATTCCACAACAAAATGGGGTTGCTGAAAGAATAAATAGAACTCGTCTAGATATGGTTAGGTCTATGATGGCTCAAGTTAATTTACCTATTTCCTATTGGGGAGATGCATTATTAGCTGCTACCTATATACTTAACTGAGTGCCTTCTAAGTCTATTCCATCTACATCATATGAACGTTGGATAGGCAGAAAATCAGATTTGAGTAATCTGAGACCTTGGGGGTCAGCTGCCTACGTTCATGATAAGACTCACAAATATGGAAAACTAGGACCCAGGGGTTAAAAGTGTATCTTTGTAAGATATTCTGATACTTCTAAGGGTTATGTTTTTATTGGTGAGCAACAAGATGGAACCATCTCTGAAATAGAGTCAAGAGATGTGATTTTTCTTGAAACTGAGTTCCCAACAAGAGGTGAAGTTGATAAATCGATTCCTCTATTTGCTATAGAGGAGGAGATATTGTTCCTTTATCAACGAATCAGGAATCACAGGAGAAAACTGAATCTAGTCTACCCAGTAAGAGTGATTTGCCAATGAATGAATCAGTTTCAGTTTCTCAACAGTCAGACCTGCGGAGGAGTAATCGCAGGATTATTCCTAAAAGAAGGTTTGACATTGAGAATGAGGCATTAATGATTCTCCCTATTGATGATAATGAACCTCGAACGGTTGAGGAAGCATTGAGATGCTCAGTTAGAGAAAAATGGAGAATTGCAATAGATGAAGAAATGGAGTCTATGAGAAAGAATCAGGTTTGGGATTTAGTCGATCTTCCTCCGGGCCGAAGGGCTATTGGGAATAAGTGGATTCTCAAAATCAAGAGGAAGCCCGATGGATCGATTAATAGATACAAAGCTCGTCTGGTTACAAAAGGATATACCCAAATGGAGGGTATTGATTTTGAAGAGACATTTTCCCCTGTTGTGAAGTTTGTGTCAATACGTGTCATTTTAGCTATAGTAGCATATTATGACTTGGAATTACATCAGATGGATGTAAAAATAGCTTTCCTTAATGGTAATCTTGATGAGGAAATCTATATGGCACAGCCAGAAGGTTATATTGCTGATGGCCAAGAGGATAAAGTATGTAGACTTAAAAAGTCTGTATATGGCTACAACAAGCGTCGAGACAATGGAACATAAGATTCAATGAAGTCATTTTATCTTATGGTTTCGAAATGATCAATGAGGATCATTGTGTACACCTCAAGGAGGATAAAGGAAAGATTGTCATATTATCGTTATATGTTGATGATATGCTAATAGCTAGAAATGACATACAGTTTGTGATAGAAATCAAATCGTGGCTTTCATCACAATTTGACATAATAGATATGGGAGAAGCCGAGTACATCTTAGGGGTAAAGATCATTAGAGATTGAACAAAAAGACTTTTGAGTTTGTCTCAAGAGGCTTATATTACTAAGATGTTACAACACTTTAATATGTCAAACTGCAACATTGAACAAACTCCTATAGCGAGAGGCACTGTTCTGAGCAAAAGTATGTATCCTAAGACTCCTAATGAAACAGCCGATATGAAGAAAAAATCATATGCCAGTGCCATTGGTAGCTTAATGTACACTATGTTGTGTACACGTCTTGATATCAGCTATGCTGTTGGCTTGGTTAGCCGTTTCCAGTCAAACCCAGGATCAAGACACAGGAAGGCGGTGAAGAGAATATTCAGATATCTCAAAGGGACGGCAGATTATTGTCTCTGCTTCCAAGGATCAAAGTTGAGCCTGAAGGGCTATACAGATGCAGATTGGGCAGGAGACCTTGATGACAGAAAATCCACATCAGGTTATGCTTTCTTGCTGAATGGTGGTGTCATCTCATAGAACAGCAAGAAACAAGCTTGTGTAGCACTGTCGACAATGGAAGCCGAATATGTGGCTTGTGCAGGGGTTGTACAAGAAGCTGTCTGGCTAAGAAGGTTCATGAAGTATTTGAAGATTGCTGAGTATAGTGGGAGTCTCGTTACATTGTATTGTGATAATCAAGCTGCGATAGCTTTTTCCAAGGATCGCAAATATCACAGTAAAATCAAGCATATAGAAATTAAGTATAATTTGTTGGATCGAGAGAAACGATAGAGGGGGGGGGTGAATATCGTAAAACGTTCGGATAAAGTTAGAGCAATTACGCAGTAGAAATTTAAATCAAACACACGCAAACACCAAGTTTTTTACTTGGTTCGGAGTCGCGGTCGGCTCCTAGTCCAAGGCCCACGGTCGTTGACCGTTTACTATGGGCAATTCTATATTTGCGCAAAACCGTTTACAGAGAGATATTACAGAAGCAGTATAGTAAACTTAAAAACAACTCTTCGTTACCGACGTCCAGTGTAGATTGAATTTTCGGAGCGGAGGGACGTCGTCGGCGCTTATATCTCGAGTTGGGTGGTTTCCGGAGCAGAGCGCGGGAGCAGAAGAGTGTAGAAGCGTTGAAAGAATTGTTGTCCGAAGCCTTGGGGTCGAGGGCCTATTTATATCCCCTGGGGGCGCCCGGAACGTCGCGGGCGCCCCCCACGTGTTGGTCGATCTGAATTCCACTCGGTCAGCTCGGATCCCTTCAAACTCGGGATCAGATCTTGACGGGGGCGCCCGGGACGCTGGGGGCGCCCGGGTTGACCGGGTCAACTCTTATCCCTTGGCTTCGCTGGCTTCTGCTTCGTTGGCTTGCACGGGGGCGCCCGGGACGCTAGGGGCGCCCGGGAGCATGGGGGGGCACCCCGCCCATGAGCTGTCGAAGCCTGCCTTTGCTTCATGTGTTTTGTGTTCACCTTGGGGGCGCCCGGGACACTCCGGGCGCCCTGGTCAGCTGCTGCCTCATTCCTTTGAGGCTCTCTGAGCTGCAGACACTCGTTCCTTCGGTCTTGCATCCAGGGTTAGTCCAAAACAACATAAAGCAGTAAGATGTTAGTTTATACAGCCTTAGCTGTCTTGGTTCTGACTTTGGGCCTCCAAAATAGAGCCCTAGGTCGAACCGATGCCTACTGTTCCCTCGACGAGGAACGCGTCCTCACCTACTCCTCTTGGGAGAATGTACCTGATGCCAACCGGCTCCTCCGGTTGGACGTTTGCCCAGCTGTCCTTCGCCAGGTGCCTAGCTGTCCTTCGCCAGGTCTTCAGTACCAAGCTGTCCTTCGCCTGGTGCCTAGCAGTCCTTCGCCAGGGCTTTAGTACTTCGCCAGGGCTTTAGTACCAAGCTATCCTTCGCCTGGTGCCTAGCAGTCCTTCGCCAGGGCTTCAGTACCAAGCTGTCCTTCACTTGGTGCCTAGCAGTCCTTCGCTAGGTCTTTGTATCCTAGCATTCCTTCGCCAGGTGCCTAGCAGTCCTTTGCTAGGGCTTTGCCTGCACACTTGAGTAACATGTTAGACAACCATTATACCTTAACTTTTGATCCCTGTTACCATTATCAAAACACAGGTTTGACTTGGGTGCTTTCTGCACCAACAATCTCCCCCTTTTGATTTATGGCAACCCTGGTTCAAAAAGTTAAGTTAATCAGAGCATATAAAGATGAGATTTCGTTTCCTCCCCCTGGAAGGAATCTCCCCCTAGATTTTTCAAATGTTCGTGGGTTTTTGAAAATAAATTCTAAGTCTAAAGATGTTTTAATTTTGCTTGGAGTAATTTTCAACAGAGACTTTGTATTTTCCAAAATAATTTTGGTTGTGCACTTTGTAGAAAATTTATACTTGTAAATCCTTAGACAAATTTTAAGACTTAAGTTTAAGTACTAATAACGAGTTTGAACGCTTAAGTTTGAGTACTTAGAAGAATTTTGAAAATTTAAGTTCAAAGTACTTGGAAAAATTTGAAATTTTAAAGTACTTAGAAGAATTTGGACATTTAAGTTTAAAGTACTTAGAAGAATTTGAAAATTTAAGTTTAAAGTACTTAGAAGAATTTGAAAATTTAAGTTTAAAGTACTTTTTGAATAAAGGATAGAGTTTGAAGTTTTGGATTTTTTTAAAAAAATTTAAACTCTTTTCCTTTCCTATCTCTCCCCCTTTGCCATATATCAAAAACAATTAAATATAGCAAAAACAGGATAAATAAATTGCATAAGAAATAATAAATTGCATAATTTGCTGTACTGAGCCAATTCAGAATATGAACTAAACCAAATCAGTTTCAATTTTCTCTTTTAGGGTCCTGTCTAACCCAATAAGCTACTTACTAACTGTTATAAACAGTAGTTTTTGCTAGGGTTAGTCAAGTTAAGTGTTCTGTTCAAGTTAGATTTTCTAAACTTGACACTTAACTTGATTACTGTGTAAGTTGTATTTAGTGCCCCAATTACTGCAGATGCACTGACTTAAAGCATCTTGAATTAAGGCAAAGACCTAAGCATCTCAACCCATTCTAGGTTATCAATCAAAAGTACCCTAAGGTGCTTGTGAGATGCTGGCTTCTAAATCTATAGGTGCATGCATTTCTAGGGTTAGGGCCTAGGCTAAGTCCTATTTGCGAAAAAGTCCTAGTTTTGAAGGGGGTAGTTTTTAAAATAAAACTAAGTCAAAAAAAATTATTTATTAAAACTTTTCAAAAGTAAGTAAAGGCTGATTTTGAAAACATTTTAAAAACTACTTTAAAAGCTGATTTTGAAATGAGTAAAGTAGTAAGAAAACCAAAAAAAAGAGTAAACCTATTCTACCAAGCATAATCCTAACTGCTGATCAAGTAGTAAACTCAAGTACTCATTTCCATAAGTCAGCAAGTCAACAGAGAAAAACTAACACAGTCATAAAAGTCACACATGAGTCGACCCTACTGAGTAGGGGCAGTCAAATAGTCACTAATACAATGCTAATCAAATCTAGGACGAGGGACCAGGATGATCAGAAGAGCCTGGCTGCCAGGATCGAAATAGTGTCATCATCTCGTGATACTGTGCGTCTCTGGCCTCCCTCTCAGCTCTAAGGGCACTCATATAGTCAGTGTAATAGCCTAGATTTGTCTCCATATCTTCAGCATGGTTTGCCTCCACTTCCTCTCGGAGGCTCTGGACCTGTGTCTCCAGCCGTGTCACTCTCTCGTAGAGTGTCGGTGGAGGGGTCTCGTCTATGTGTGCTCGGGCCACTGCTGCCAGATCTACAACGTCAACGTCTACCTCCTCGTCTGAGTCGATCTGAGCTCCGGCGCGCTGTCGTCTCCAAGTCAAAACCCCGATGGCCGATACATCTATACCAGCTAAAGAGAAGTTCCTAAACCCTATCTCGTCAAAATCGGTCATCGCGGATATTTCACCTATGGTAATGTCACGACCGTGGTGATGAAGGATGGAGGTGATGATGTGGCAGAAGGGGGTGCGTACCCGACCCTGAGTCGTGATACTGGAGGCATGTAAGATAGCGTGGAACATATGAAGGCCAATGTTAATGTCTAAATGATGAATCAGGGCATACAGAAGGAAGACATGAAAAGGTCGCATAGTCGCGACATCCCTAGTGGATAGTGGTAATATGCAGCGGACCAGGACTCTGTACAAGGCGTAGTCCTGGACCTGAAGGTCAACGGACTGAAATCGTCTAGCTACGGGGAGTTTAGCTTTCCTATAGAAATAGGAGTGGAGAGTGTCTAGAGTAATGTGGGAGTAGGGAGCATCAAATGGAGGATCCCTAGGTGGATAGCAACAAAAGGTGGACTGGGAGGGTCGTAGTCCAAGAAATCGATTTAGTAAAATAGGAGTGATCGACAAGGGTATTCCTTGAACAGTAGTGACAAACATGAGATCGTTCTGTCGAACTATGTTATTATAGAATTCTGCACATAAAGATGTGTTAATTGAATGAGTGCAGAATACTAGATTATCTAGTTGATAAAAGTTTATGCCATTCATGGCTAAAGGACAAGATTGGGTAAAGAAATGTCTATTGAGATAGCTAGTTTTGATAGGCTTGTAAGTCGTTCGAGCAAACTTATTACACAGTTCTAGAGTCGGGAACCTAGGGTCGGGACTCGGTTCGGTACCGGGGTTTGCTTGGTTTGCTCGGCGTTTTCTAAGTTAAGAAACATGCGTTTATAAGAAATGAATTAAGAAAATAATTCAAAATGCAAAAGAAATCATACCGGGGAGGCATGGTTGAGATTGAGGAAGCACAAGTGTCACTTGATCTCCTTGGAAGGAAGTGAGGAAGGAGGATGGTTTTGGTGTGGGAAGAAGAAGGGGTTCAGATGCCCTTTTATAGGCAGGTCATTGGGGGCGCCCGGGAGCTCCCGGGCGCCCGGGACAGTGGTCTCTGCCTTTGGCAGTGACTAGGGCTGGTTGGGGGTGCCCGTAGTGGCCCGGGCACCCCGGTCAGGTTGATTTTGCAGCTTTTGCTGCTTTGACTGATATGGGGGCGCCCGCGTGGTTCCGGGCACCCTGATCAAGGTTTAAAGGCAACTTTTGTTCTTTTGTCATCATTTGACCATGGTTTAATTGGTTTGACCATGGTTTGAAATGATTTGACTATGGTTTGACTACTTTGACCATGGTTTGACTACTTTGACCTTAGTTTGACTACTTTGACCATGGTTTGACTATTTTGACCATAGTTTGACTACTTTGACCATGGTTTGACTGCTTTTACCATGGTTTGACTACTTTAACCATGGTTTGACTTATTGTTAGGTCAATGCCTTTCTAAACTAAAGCAATAATGCAGTTATGAATTCTGATTAAGTTAAGTTTACTGTCTCACCCAATTTTAGGGTTATCAATCATGTTAGCCTTACAGGTTTTGTGAGACAGGTTTTGATAAAAGAATTTTTGAAAAACATGATTTATTTTGAAAAACTTAATTAATTTTATAAACAATTGAATTTATTTTGAAAAGAATGTTTAAATCTATAACTAACTGAAAATTTGTGTTAGATTCGAATTTGACAAAGAATAATTTGAATTTGAATTTCAAAAATTGGCTTCTAGGTCTTGGCGAGGCACTAGGCCTTCTTTGGTCGTAGCCTTATTGGATCATCAACCTTTTCCTTGACAAAGCCTTTTAATGAAATTTCATTTTCAAAATTAATCTTTGAAAAATTCTGGTCTAACTAGTTTGGGTTTTGGATCGGTAGCTTCGGCTAGTTTCACCAGTCTAAAGAGACCAAGTAGAGTATACTTGACCTTATTAGAATTGGTTTCCCTAACGTACTATCATCTCACCGCCACCCAATACTATGTTGTTCAAATTTCAGTTAAGTTGGTTCCGTCCTTAAACTAACCATTCCTAAGTCTAAACATGGTAAATTACAGAAATTAAGTAAACAATCAATCATGCAAATTTCAAGCAAGAATTGAATTTTATCTAACAATAAATATTGTTTTCAATTTGGCTCCCCCTGGACTAAAGCCACGATAATGGTTCGACAAGATGTGAATCTTGTCCTTGGGGATCCAATACTGATTTGATCCAGTTTGTTCGTTCAGGTACAGTTTAGGTACCCATGCCTGAACTTTATTTCTGGACTGATTCAGTACATCAAAGTAGGATCTTTGTCTAGATTTGGTTCTATAGCCTAGTCCGGATCGATTTAGAACCGATTTCTGTTTTCCAAGAATCATGTCAAGATTCTTGGAACCAGAAGTAAATCGTTCTAAAGCTGATCTAAGATCCTTAACCTGAGTTTTCAGAGAGGAGTTCTCTTTCTCAAGTTTCTCAACTTGAGTAGAGGTTCCTTCTTGAACCTTCTCAGTTAAGGGTCTAGAGTCAGCTCCCTCTTTCAGGAGTTTTACTTCCTGTCAGAGGGATTCGACTCGGAGTTTAGCTTTCGCCAAATCTTGAGAAAGATAAGAAATTAATTCATTTAATTGACTTCTAGTAAATCCACTTACCTTGATTTCGGCGTCCTCTGAAAATGTCAGTCTGCCGTCGTCTTGTTCTGATTCTGACTCGATCTCGACTTCTTCTGAGGCGATTAGTGCGAGTAGGTTCGACTTTGGGACCTCTTCTTCTTCGGAGGAGGAGGACTCATCCCACGTTGCTTGAAGTGCCTTTTTCCTTCTATTCTTCTTGGTCTCCTTTAGGTTCGGACACTCCGTCTTGTAGTGACCCTTCTTCTTGCACTTGTAGCAGGTCACATTGAGCTTGTTCTTTTTGTTTACGGGTTCAGCTGATTCATCCTTTCTTCGGCGACTTTTCGTTTGTTGGTTTGGTTCTTCAATTCCTTGTAGTAGTTTCGGGCCAGTCGGACCAGCTTAGGTCGATCTCCTTCTTCGTCTTCTGAGTCTGTATCTGAGTTAGACTCGGGTTCAGGTTGAGGCTTTTTCTTTGTTGTCCTTCCAGTTTTACCTGCAACAAAGGCAATACCTTTCTCGACCAAATTGCAGTTAGTCTGTTCATGTAATTCTAATTCAGAGAACAATTCATCTAATTTAATTTTTGAAAGATCCCTTGAAACCTTGTATGCATCTACCATAGATGCCCACAAGGTGTTTCTAGGGAAAGCATTTAAAGCGTACCTTATTAGGTCACGGTTTTCTACCTTGTGACTGATGGTGTGCAGTCCGTTCATCAGTTCCTGAATTCGGGCGTGAAGCTGAGCTGCTGTTTCGTTGTCGGTCATTTTGATCGTATACAGCTTGTTCAGGAGGAGATCCCTCTTGCTGATCCGAGTGTCTGATGTTCCTTCGTGCAGCTCGATCAGTTTCCCCCACAGCTCCTTGGCACTGTTGAAAGGACCCACCCGGTTCAGCTCCACTTTTGTTAAGCCGCATTGGATGGTCTGGGTCGCCTTTGCATTAGCTTCAATATTCCATTTTAGAGCGGTGTCCCACTCTGTATAGGTTTGAGGTACTCCTTCAGCATTTTTTGAAATCTCCAATCCGGACTGGATGATTATCCACATGTCCACCTGAGTTTTCAGGTGGACCTCCATTCGACTTTTCTAGTAGGAAAAGTCTTCTCCACTGAAAAGTGGAGGTCTGGCTGTGCTGAATCCTTCTTGCATAGCCATTAGGGATTTTATCTGAAAAAGAGATAAGAAAAAAACTTTGTCCCAAGACTTAGTCTTGGATTAGTAGTGCGGGATAAAGAAAGTTAAATATCGAGGGGTGTTGCACCAACCTCGATTAACGAGAAGAATTTCGAACGAGAAAAAAAAATAAAAAAAATTTCGTAAAAATCTGAAAAATTCTCAAACTGGTGGTTGCACCAAGTTTGAGCTTCCCCGCTCTGATACCACTTGTTGGATCGAGAGAAATGATAGAGGGGGGGGGGAGTGAATATTGTAAAACGTTCGGATTAAAGTTAGAACAATTACGCAGCGGAAATTTAAATCAAACACACGCAAACACCAAGTATTTTACTTGGTTCGGAGTTGCGGTCGGCTCCCACTCCAAGGCCAACGGTCGTTGACCGTTTACTATGGGCAATTCTATATTTGCGCAAAACCGTTTACAGAGAGATATTACAGAAGCAGTATAGTAAACTTAAAAACAACTCTTCGTTACCGACGTCCAGTGTAGATTGAATTTTTGGAGAGGAGGGACGTCGTCGGCGCTTGTATCTCGAGTTGGGTGGTTTCCGGAGCAGAGCGCGGGAGCAGAAGAGCGTAGAAGCGTTGAAAGAATTGTTGTCCGAAGCCTTGAGGTCGAGGGCCTATTTATAGCCCCTGGGGGTGCACGGAACGTCAGGGGCGCCCCCCACGTGTCGGCCGATCCAAATTCCACTCGGTCAGCTCTGATCCCTTCAAATTCGGGATCAGATCTTGACGGGGGCGCCCGGGACGCTGGGGGCGCCCGGGTTGACCGGGTCAACTCTTATCCCTTGGCTTCGCTGGCTTCTGCTTCGTTGGCTTGCACTAGGGGTGCCCGGGACGCTGGGGGCGCCCGGGAGCACGGGGGGTGCCCCGCCCATGAGCTGTCGAAGCCTGCCTTTGCTTCATGTGTTTTGTGTTCACCTTGGGGGCGCCCGGGACACTCCGAGCGCCCTGGTCAGCTGCTGCCTCATTCCTTTGAGGCTCTCTGAGCTGCAGACACTCGTTCCTTCGGTCCTGCATCCAGGGTTAGTCCAAAACAACATAAAGCAGTAAGATGTTAGTTTATACAGCCTTAGCTGTCTTGGTTCTGACTTTGGGCCTCCAAAATGGAGCCGTAGGTAGAACCGACGCCTACTGTTCCCTCGACGGGGAACGCGTCCTCACCTACTCCTCTCGGGGGAATGTACCTGATGCCAACCAGCTCCTCCGGTTGGACTTTTGCCCAGCTGTCCTTCGCCAGGTGCCTAGCTGTCCTTCGCTAGGTCTTCAGTACCAAGTTGTTCTTCGCCTGGTGCCTAGCAGTCCTTCGCCAGGGCTTTAGTACCAAGTTGTCCTTCGCCTGGTGCCTAGCAGTCCTTCGCCAGGGCTTCAGTACCAAGCTGTCCTTCGCCTGGTGCCTAGCAGTCCTTCGCCAGGGCTTCAGTACCAAGTTGTCCTTCGCCTGGTGCCTAGCAGTCCTTCGCTAGGTCTTTGTATCCTGGCATTCCTTCGCCAGGTGCCTAGCAATCCTTTGCTAGGGCTTTGCCTGCACACTTGAGTAACATTTAGACAACCATTATACCTTAACTTTTGAACCCTGTTGCCATTATCAAAACACAGGTTTGACTTGGGTGCTTTCTGCACCAACATAATTATGTAAGGGATATTGTGGACTAAAGAAAGGTAGTCCTTGAGTATAGTCCTACCCGTGCTATGCTTGCAGATCCTTTTACTAAGCCATTGACTAAAGAGTCATTTCTTGGTTTTGTGAAGTCTTTGGGACTTCGTAAAATGTAAAACCAATCAAATATATGAAAATGCCATGATTATTCAGTATATATATAATATATATATATATATATATATATATTGGTGTTACATTTTGGATAAAGTCTCAATAAGCATGTTGGCAGGTTGAGATTGGTCTGCTCACATGGACAATCATCTCTGTTTGTTGAGTATAAATAGAGGTAAGACCATTACTTATGGGGCAGCTTATGTAGCTGTGTATAGAGACATACTCATAAGTTAGGGTCGCCTTGATTTTTGTATCAAGATGAGATCATTTATGTGATGATCAGAGTAATTAAACCCACCATTTACTGAATCTGCTTAAACTAGATAGGAATTCATAAGTTAAATTCAGGATTAGACATTAGGTATGTGTAGATCAAATTTGTACAATGTTAATTTTAGAAAACATGCACTCTTTTTGTTAAAAGAGAAAAACATCGTAGCATGTGATTCATACCACATGTGCTATAACGACAATGAGGGTAGTAGGAGAATGGATCCCTGCTTCTCTACTATGTGAGACCCTTGAGATTATAAGTTAATCTCAGATTACCCTATGTGACTATTTAGCTGTTTGCTTGAAATTTTAATTAGTGTCTGCTACCTTAGCATGTATCCTATTAGCTATGGATGATTCGGTCTATGAAGCATAACTAGGAAAACAACTGATTAGAATGAATAGATTCAAGCTAAATAGGAAGACTAATAGAGATTTACATCATTGACACTCATTCACTGGTCGACCAATTACATTTTTTGTTGAGTACTTAAAATGTGATTGTGAATAATTGTATTGAATGGAAATACTGAACATGCTCTTGACTTAATGGTCATTACGAGGGATTAGAGATGTTCATATTGATGTAAATGATTTAGTTTGGGGTAAAAGCAAGTGATTGATGTCTCTGATTCATGTGATAGAGCGACTAAGTAAAGTGTAACAACTTTCTTGGTATTGATCGCTCAGAGAGCAGCTAAGTTAAGTGTCACAACTTTTTTAGCAATGATTGCTCAGTATGTTTGCTGTCGCACGAATCATTTTCCCTAAAATATGAATTGGATGTTCTATTAGTCTATGTGACTATCTGGTTTTTGTAACCTAATTATGATATGGTCTTTGTGATCTGATTTTTATTTAGTCTCTGTGACTTGACTTGGACGAGTGGGAGATGTAGGAAGTGGGAGATGTGGGGTGCCCACTTCTCACCCCACGTCTCCACTTCTTTTCCCCCCTCCCCTTCTTGGATCCTCTACTATAAAAGGGGAGGGGGTGTGTCCAAGAGAGAACGTAAGAAAGAGCGAGGAACATCCATCTCGGTGGGATTTGATTTGTGGAGGCCGAAGGACTTTTCGACCCGTGATCGTTCTTCTGACGACAAGCATGAAGAACAACGAAGGACGAGCGAGAACCACTATAAGTGTTTACCATTTTACAATTTCGTAGATTCGTTCACGATTTCATGCTTTAGATCAACACTCCCGGGCTTGAAACTAACGCCCTCTTTGTGAGTATTTTGTTCACAGATTCTGAAGAAGGTGTTCATTCTCCAGTTAGCATCTTTGATACGTGTTGCTACTCTATTCATCATTGTTCTCAGACATGATCAAATTTGGTGTCATGTATGGAAAATCATCGCCTGATCTGCTACGTGAAGAATGGCTAATTCCAACAACAATAATAATAAAACAACTATCGTCACAGTATCCCATGAGGATATGGAGTTTTTTATATTGCCTAAGACGCAAGCTCTAGTGCAACAGTAGCAGCAAGCTAGCGGTTTTACTTCCCAATTTCCAACAACCTCAATTGTGCCGCCACTAGGGGTAGACACAGCACCAAGGCAAACACAAGAATTTCCTTTTTCACAAGCTTTTCCTCTCTTAGAGGATAGAGATGAAGCCAAATCTGGCCGGATGGAAATTTCTTCTTCCGATCATACTTTGTCGCATGATTCTCAGAAAGGCAAGGCGCTAGCCGATTGACCATCACCAGATCAGTTGGGAGTGCTTTTCTCAGCTGAGATATTAGAAGACGCTCTACCTCACCTTTTCATGGATATCTCTATTAGTGAATATGGAGGAGCAACTGTTCCTGAAGAGTATTTGATGAAATTTGAAAATGCGACTCTACTACATCAATACTCTGTGGGGACCGGTGTTGTCGATTGAGAGGGGGGGGGGGGTGAATATCGACTCGTAAAATTTTTTCGAAAACTCATTGGAAACTTGTCTTTTGGATCGTTCGTTCTAAATACAGAGTTAGTAGCAGCGGAAAATAGAATGAACGAAAAAGCAACAACTTAGAATGCACACGGATTTTTTACTTGGTTCCCAAACCCCCAGGGTCAGTACGTCCATGGCCTAAGCACAGGAAATGCCCATCCACTAATGGTCTCCTTTCCAGACATTTCGAAGGTAGAGAAACCCGTCTTATAGTGCACTTTTTACAATCAAATAGATAAAGAAATTAATTGCATAAAATAAATCAAACCAAACGAAATGTCGACGATCTCGGCTGATCTAGAACTCCGAAGTGTCGCGCACTTCCTTCTTGAGCCTCCTTGGTCGCAGAGCTTCGTCTCTAGCAGTTTTTCTTCGCACAGAACACTTAGAATGATTTCGGAATTAGTGTTCTGAGTTGAGGGGTCGAACTCCTTTATATAGCTTCTTAACGGGCGCCCTAGAGCCTTTGGGGTGCCTCAGTTGCGGTCAAAAATTCATCCAAACTCGTGCCTGACTTAATGGGGGCGCCTGGCTTCTTGGGGGTGCCTGTATCAATGGGGGCGCCCAAGAAGCTGTGTTTCAGCCTCTTTTGTGTTTGCTTGCCTGCCTTGCCTCCAATTTTAGGTACCTGCAAAATACACAAACACAAGACAAATAAATATATATCCTTAGCCTTAAAGATTTGGTTCTGACTTCGGATTTCCCGCGATACCCTAGGTCGAACCGACGCCTATGTTCCCTTCCCAGGGAACGCGCCTTTCACCTACTCCTCTCAGGAGAAGTTTTGCCAATCGACCCATCCGGTTGGACTTTTGCCCAGCTTCACTCACCAGGACATTTGCCCAATCTTATGACCAGGACTTCGTGCCCAGTCCATGACCAGGACTTATTGCCCAGCTTCACTCACCAAGACTTTTGCCCAGCTTCACTTACCAGGACTTCATGCCTAGTCCATGACCAGGACTTATTGCCCAATTCCTCGAATCAGGACTTCGTGCCCAACCCTCGGTCAGGTCTTCTGTGCCCAGCCCGCGGCCAGGACTTAGTGCCCAATCCATGATCAAGACTTAGTGCCCAAATCTTCGAACCAGGACTTATTTCCTGTTGGGACCGGGTGCATGTTGACAAGGATACGAGTTCGTAAAATTTAAAATTTTCACGTGCAGCGGAAGAGTTTGCATAAAATAATTTCCTAAATTATTTTAACTTCGTATCTAGCATGCAACCCTATGGTGTGTTGACATAATCATACAATAAAATTTTGCGAAAAGTAAACTAATTTACTTTTATACCTCGCGTAACTCGAAGAAAAGGGACGAGATCCAACCGTAGCGTCCCTTGGAAGCTCCGCCTCTATTCGCGTCCACGCCGAGTTCTCTTCGGGATGACTTCGCAAAGTCACGAGTTTTGTGCCAACGAGAACTACTAGATTCTCTATAGGCACAACTAGAACAACAAGAGAGAAAATAGAAAACTAACCACCAAGAGGTTGAATTCACTGCTTGTAGCAACAACTTTCTCCAACCGCTTGAAGCATGCAAAACAAGTCCATGACTTGCATGGAGAAGCCACGGTTGAGTTCACTGCCCATGCATGATGAATCCCGTTTGCATGTACAACCCATGCATGCTCCCGTTCCGTTGCAAAACAAGTCCATGACTTGCATGGAGAAGCCACGGTTGAATCCACTGCCATGCATGATGAATCCCGTTTGCATGTACAACCCATGCATGCTCCCGTTCCGTTGCACTCAAGCATGGAGAAGAAAACAATGTTGTTTGGCGCCGCACTACGTGGAGAAGAGCTGCTGCCTCTCTCGTTCGGCGCCGCATACCGAGAGGGAGAGAAGAGGAGAAGAGATTAATTAGGGTTAGTTGATTGATTAGGAATAAGGGCTAGCCTTTGGTTCCTTTATATAGTAGCAACTCCTTTGCTAAGTCTCCCTCTAAACCGAATTAACGGATTTAACGGAATTAGTTATAAGAAATTTATCATATAAATTTTCTTATTAATTATTCCATTTAAACCGAGTCTTATTATAACTAATTTATAATAAAACTAATTCTTCTTCTCTTTAAATTATGGAATAAATTTTTATAAGAAATTTATAAACTTTCTTATTATGGAAAAATCAATTCATAATTGATTTTTATAAAATTAAAATAAACCAATTCATGGATTATTTTAATCTTCCATAAAAGAATAAATTTCTATAAATTTTATTTATATAAATTTCTTTATACAAATTTATTTATCCATAATTTATAAAATAAATCGCACTAGATTTATTTTATTAATTAAACCAAATAAATTGGTTTAATCCCTCTATTGTGGCCGGCCACCCAAAGGGGGTTTGGCACCCTCTTTGGCCGGCCAAATCAACCCGAACCGGTCGCGAATTAAACTCATTTATTCGCCCAAAAAGCCTTCAAAAGACTTAGCTATTTTTAGCTTCCATTGGGCCTCTGATTAACTCAGATTCGACTTATTTCTCTTGATCGGAAAATCCAATTTTCAACTCATTTTAAATCCCTCGGATTACTCGTAGTGCGTGTGACTAAATAGGCTTTCAATTTATGTTGGCCGTCTATAATTTAACTTATTATAGAACGATCATGAGTGGCACCTAGTAGTACATCATGATCCCCAATTAATCGAAAGATCAACGGTTTGACCTCAGAAGAAATTATTCTGAAACCCTTCAGCAGCTCTAATGAATCATGCCTCATTCCCTTCACCACCTTATACCCACTTGGTTCAGGACACGGTCTATGGTGTCAGTCCCCACTAGGCTGACTACGTCACACCTAGCCCAAGTAGTGTCTTTCTCGTCCTTTGGATTTCTAATTACTCTCATGTAAGAGACTCGCACTCTAAACATGATATACTCTGGCCAGAGGTTTTTGAGTAACAATCCGACGATAGGCCTGGGTATACATCTCCTCGCAAGGAGTGGTGAATCCTTTGTAGGCTGTTCAAACATCTTCGGGCACTTCGGCTTATACCCAATCATCCTGGGTCCACACCTCCTTGGAGATGCTTGCTTAAGATGTTAAAGTATAAGTCTCCATGACCAAGATGACTTGAACACCGCAAGTCAAAGGAACATCGCACTTAAGCTGCAGTAAGAACTTCATTGACATATCTACATATAGATTCCCATATGAAGTCTTACAGCTAGTCACTCCAATGAACTAGTTCCTTAACTAGCATCCATGTTTATCTCCGACATCCCAATGTCACCAGCCAGTGAGAATCAGCTGATTAGAGAATAACCCATGCTAGTCTCAACAGAATTGATAGTGTCGTTTTTATCATTCATCGACTAGGGATATTTCAATACTTCACATTTGCACATTAGAGATAATCACTAGTTGTGATCCCATCACAAATTCTCTTATGCTGTGAGTTGTATTGCGGACATTCAGTAGATGAGTTTAAGATCCCAATCAAATACATAAACATGTACACTCAAATAGTGAATTATCATTTATTAATATAAATGTTTACAATCATAAGGCGATTGCCTTAGGACACTTCTCTCATATCACTAACATTGCCTAGGTTAACTAGGACTTTCTTTCACTTTGGTACTCCTTTCTTGACTAACCCTTCCTTGTTCTAATGTATCACTAACTTAAGCATATTGTTAAACATTGAAACACTCGAGGAGGACATCATTGATGCTTCTTGCACCAACAATCTCCCCTTTTTGATGTTTGATAATATTTTAAGTTAGATTGGATTAAAGGGATAAGTTATAATCCTTGGGATAAAATGGAAAAAATTTGATCCTTTGAATAAACATTTTGATCCTTGGACAAAAATTTTGATTCAAACTTTGATCCTTTGGAACAAAATTTCTAATTTAAGCTCTCTATTCCTTTGGGAGAGAAAAAAAATTTTTAACTTAAGCTCACTCTCCCCCTTTGTCATACATCAAAAAAACGACAAAAAAACTTGCACCAACAATGAATATTTTAAAAAATTGTTTTTTCTTTTTAAAATACTTACTATAATCATTTGAAAGCATATCATTTTTTATAAACCATTTTCGAAACTCTTCCCTTTTTGTTGAAAAAGACTAAGTACTAGTAAAAAAACTAAGTACTTCAATTGCACCACAAAAAATTATACTTTGAAAAGTATTGTGCATTTTGGAAAAATATTTTGACCTTAGAAAATTTTTGCACTTAGAAAAATATTGCCTTAGAAAAACTTTTCATTTAGAATAGAAAAAAATGCACTCATAAAAGATTTTCAAAAAAAAATTATGCACTTTAGAAAACATTTTCACTTAGAGAAATATAGTGCATTTAGAAGAATACTTTGAAAAATATTGTGCAAAAACATGTGCATTTAGAAGAATACTTTGAAAAATATTGTGCAAAAACTTGTACTTTGAAGGATATTTTACACTTAGTACTTTGAAAAATATTGAAAAAAATTTGTTCATTGAAAGGCTTGCACTTATCAAATATTTTTTTTACAAACAAGATATTGTACTTTGTATTTTGAAAAATATTGTGCACTTCTGAAAAATATTAGTATTTTTGAAAAATATTTGTACTTTGAAAAATGTTAGTATTTTGAAACATATTATTTTGCACTTTTGAAAAATATTAGTACTTTGAAAAATATTAGTATTTTGAAACATATTATTTTGCACTTTTGAAAAATATTAGTACTTTTAAAAAATATTGTGCATTTTGGAAAAATATTTTTAGAAAAATATTGTGCATTTTGGAAAAATATTTATACTTTTGAAAACACAATATTTTACTTGACTTGGTTTCTTTTCCAGTCTGACACAATCGTAGGAAACCTTGTTAACTACAAGGACATTTCCCTAAGTGTCCTGGAAATTCTCCAAGCTCAAGTGAATATTATTTTCAAAAGTGATTCCAAAAAAAATAAGTTTTTGAAAGTGATAGTATAAAAAAATGATTTAAAATGATAGTATTTTGAAAGGAAAAATGCTTATGTTTTCTAAAGGATTTTGAAAATACAGTGTATGAAAACATTTTGAAATGTTCAATAATTCTTTTAATTTAACCTCCCCCTAAACTTGACCCAGTCCTAGGAAGCTTGTTGACTACAAGTTATCTTCCTCTGAGTCTTTAGGGTTTAATTCAGATCAAAGGAATTATCTAATAATTTTAAAAAATAATTAACAAAATAATTTCTTTTGAGTTAGACCCTTGCTAAATTTGACACATCCTAGGAGTCCTTGTAGATCATGAAGTAGACTTCCTCTGTGCCTTTAGGGTTTATCAAAATCAAAAGGGAAATAAACATAATTCTTAAAATGCATTTTGAAATATTAACATTTTGAAGGATAAAAATGAGTATTTGAAAGACATATTTCGAAATGATAGTAATTTGTAAAGCATAGTTTTCGAAAAACTTTCTGAAGTGATAGTACTTTTTAAACCACAGTTTTCGAAAGACCCAAAAAAACACTTTTAAAAACACTGCCCCTGTATCCGTCACCGTCTAACTCTATCTAAGTGCCTTAAGGGACTTTAGTGTTGACCTAACAGGCTTGTGTCTAATTGTGTAGGCCAAACAAATTTTTAAAAAAGATATAATTTTGATAATGTATAATGTATAAGCACCCAGACAAGCATGAATTCCATAAAAATATTATTATGTGAAAAAATTATTTTAAAAATAGATTTTTATAAAAATATCCTAAGAATTTTGGAAAATATTTTTGAAAAGCATTTTTCATTTTATTAGTCCTTAATATCTCTCCCATTCTAAATGCCTCAGTACAAGCAAGCATAATTGCCTTATGGGTGTATTGTGAGATGCTTGAATAATTTTCTTTGAATTAATGTTAAATTTAAGATTTAATTTAAACTTGTGTTAGATTCAAATTTATCAAATAGTAAATTGAATTTGAGTTTCGATAATTGGCTTCCAGGTTTTGGCGAGGCACAGAGGCCTTCTTTTGCCATAACCTTATTGGAGCAACAACCCTTTCCTTGACAAAGCTTTTTGCCGAAAGTTCATTTTCAAATTACTTCTTGAAAAATTTTGGTCTAACTAGCTTAGGTTTTGGATCGTTAGCTTCAGCTAGTTCCACCAGACTAAACAGACCAAGTAGGGTACGCATTACCTTACATGACCTTATTAGAAGGGCTTCCCTAACGTACTATCATCTCACCTCCACCTAATACTATGTTGTTTAAGTTTCAAGTAAGTCTTTTTCCTATCTAACCATTCTAAATCATGCATAAAATTAAACATGAATGACATGTCAGATATAAAAAACACAGCAAATGCATGAGCATGACATTTATGCATGATTCAATCAAGTCAAGGCATTTTAATTAAGTTTCTGATAATGTATCAAATTCCCGATTTGTTACATATCATGTGAACTCGCGAATATGCCAACTCACTTTGACATATTTAATTTTATTAGATTGATTGTTGCAGTTGGGTAAGATTTTATTTAACTTGACTTTAAGTTATTAAGGTTTAATTTTGAGATTAAAATTAATTAAGGATTTATTGGATTAATTAAGGATTAATTGGATTTAAGTTAATTAAGGATTAATTGGATTTAATTTAATTAAGAATTAATTGGATTAATTAAGGATTAATTGGATTTAAGTAAATTAAGAAATAATTGGATTAATTAAGGTTTAATTGGATTTAAGTTAATAAGAATTAATTGGATTTAATTTAATTAGGGATTAATTAAAAACTTAATTAAGGTTTACTTGTTGAGAATTAATAATTAATTTGGGTTTAATTTAAGTTGTTAAAAAATTAATTAGGATTAATTAAAGTTAAAATAATTAAGGATTAATTTAAGGTTAAATTAATTAAGGATTAAATTATGATTAAATTAATTGAAGTTTAATTAGGATTAAGAATTTAATTATGATTAAATTAATTGAAGTTTTATTAGGATTAAATTAATCAAAGAATTTAATTAGAGTTAAGATAATTAAAGTTTAATTAGAATTTATGGTTTAAATTGAGTTAAAAGTTTCGGGTCTAGTTGCATTAACTTCATTAATTCAAAGATGTCTGACTTATCTACTATTTCTTCATTTAATTTTTCAAGTTGATCTAATATTTTGCTTTCTTTGAATTTTTGTAGATTTTATTAACTGTAACTTGATTCTAATAAATTCATCTTTCTCTTCATCCTCATCATCAAAGTTATCTCTTTCTATATCTTCATAGTAAGTGGAGTAGTTTTCAGGGCTACTAATTAATGTTTGATAATTATCTTCAAGATTATCCAAGAAATTAATAATCAAATCATTATCTAATGAGATTTTATTTTCAATATCCTCAAAATTATCTTCAACAACTTCAAAATTATCTTCAACAACCTCAAAATTATCTTTAATATCCTCAAAAAAATCTCTAATATTTTCAGGATTATCTTTAATATCATCATTATCCATAGAAATATCCTTTGAAAAATCTCTAATACTTTCAGGATTATCTTTAATATTTTTAGAAAAATTATTAGAATTAATTCTAAAAATTATTGTATTGATATTAAAAATTAACGAGTTGAGATTTGATATTTTCCTATTGTCTATATTTGGTAATGGGTTATGAAAAATGTTAATTTGACTATGCAACAATTCTAATTTTCAAAAAAATTATCTAAGTTATTATCATAAGACAGTGCACGAATTTGAAAATCTTTACAAACATAAACTTCTCGTACCTTTGACGGACATTGATTCTTGTAGTGTCTGTGCTTTTGACATTTGAAACACTTTATATAACTCTTGTCCCTCCGGACTTCGGGTGCTGGTACCTCCTTTGCTACCGGTGGTGAAGATAGAGTCTTACGAGTAGGCACTGATTTTTATAGTGTCCTCTCTCCTTGCACTTGAAACATGTAATATGATATTTGAAATTGAACATAATTAAGAAAAATACCTGATTCACCCCTGGGCTCCCCCTCAACTCCTGGCGTCTTTGCTCTGTTGGCTGTTAGTCCGGTGAAGAGCTACCTGGCTCTGATACCACTTGTGGGGACCGGTGCCGTCGATAGAGCGGGGGGTGAATATCGACTCGTAAAATTTTTTTGGAAACTCATTGTAAACTTGTCTTTTGGATCGTTCATTCTAAATACAGAGTTAGTAGCAGTGGAAAATAGAAAGCACGAAAAAGCAACAACATAGAATGCACACGGATTTTTTACTTGGTTCCCAATCCCCAGGGTCAGTATGCCCAAGGCCTAAGCACGGGAAACACCCGTCCACTAATGGTCTCCTTTTCGGACTTTCTGGAGGCGGAGAAACCCGTCTTACAGTGCTCTTTTTACAATAAAAAAGATAGAGAAATTAATTGCATAAAATAAATCAAACCAAACAAAATGTCGACAATCCCGGCCGATCTGGAACTCCGTAGTGTCGTGCACTTCCTTCTGGAGCCTCCTTGGTCGTAGAGCTTCGTCTCTAGCAGTTTTCCTTCGCATAGAACACTTAGAATGATCTCAGAATTGGTGTTCTAAATTGAGGGGTCGAACCCCTTTATATAGCTTCTTAACGGGCGCCCTAGAGCCTTTGGGGCGCCTCAGTTGCGATCAAAAATCCATCCAAACTCACGAGCTTCGCGAGATGATAAAACCTGCCTTATTGGGCGCCTGTGTTGAAGGGGGCACTTGATTCATTCAGGCGCCTGACTTAATGGGGGCGCCTGGCTTCTTGGGGGCACCTATATCAATAGGGGCTCTCAAGAAGCTGTGTTTCAGCCTCTTTTGTGTTTGTTTGCCTGCCTTGCCTCCAATTTTAGGTACCTGCAAAATACACAAACATAAGACAAACAAATATATATCCTTAGCCTTAAAGATTTGGTTCTGACTTCAGATTTCCCGCGAAACCCTAGGTCGAACCGACGCCTATGTTCCCTTCCCGGGGAATGTGCTTTTCACCTACTCCTCTCAGGAGAAGTTTTGCCAACCGGCCCATCCGTTTGGACTTTTACCCAGCTTCACTCACCAGGACTTTTGCCCAATCTTATGACCAGGACTTTGTGCCCAGTCCACGACCAGGACTTATTGCCTAGCTTCACTCACCAGGACTTTTGCCCAGCTTCACTTACTAGGACTTCGTGCCTAGTCCACGACCAGGACTTATTGCCCAATTCCTCGAATCAGGACTTCGTGCCCAACCCTTGGTCAGGTCTTCGGTGCCCAGCCCACGGCCAGGACTTAGAGCCCTATCCATGATCAGGACTTAGTGCCCAATTCTTCGAACCAGGACTTATTGCCTAGGTTAACTAGGACTTTCTTTCACTTTGGTAAATCTTGAGTAATCATCAACTATTACTAAGTAGTACCGGTTTTCGCTTAGTGACATGGCTCCATGTGAATCAAATAGGTCAAGGTGCAGGAGCTCAAGTGTGGTTTGAGTTAGATCAGTTTGAATTAGTTTGTGATTAGATCTAGTTTGTTTACCTTGATTGCATGATTCACATACTAAGTTTTCATGATTTTTAATTTTGGGAATACCTTTAATTAGGCCAAGTTGGGTGATTTTTGAAATAATTCTTAGGTTAGTGTGACCTAGTCTCCTATGCCAGAGGTTTGATTATTCTAACTGAGTTAACATGCATTTAGGTAGTAGGGGAAGGTTTATAGTATACACATTATTTTTCCTAGTGCCCTTAAGCATGATTTCTGAGTCTTGCAAGTTTTTAATCAGGCAGTTAGAATTGTTGAAGGTAACTATATACCCAGAATCACATAATTGACTGATGCTAAGTAGGTTAAATTTGAAATTTTCAATCAAAAGATCTTTCTTAATGACAAAGTCAGATTTAAGTTCAATATTACCTAACCCAATTACCTTGAGTGTAGCATTGTTGCCAAATGCCACTGAGCCTAGGTTCTTGAACTTGAGTTTGGTGAATTTCAATTTGTCTCCAGTCATGTGTCTGGAGCAACCGCTATCCAGCATCCATTGGTCCAAATCTTTATGTTCCTACACATAAAAAGTTTTGTTGATTTGGATCCAATTAGAGTCAGAAATAGCCTAAATTGATTTTCACAGCCTAGTCTGTCTCACCCAAATCTAGGGTTATCAATCACGTTAGTCTTATAGGTTTTGTGAGACAGGTTTTGATAAAAGAATTTTTGAGAAAAACATGATTTATTTTGAAAAACTTAATTACTTTTGAAAACAGTTAATTTGAGTTTTAAAAAAAATGTTTGAATCTATAATTAACTGAAAATTTGTGTTAGATTCAAATTTGACAAAGAATAATTTGAATTTGAATTTCAAAGATTGGCTTCCAAGTCTTGGCGAGGCACTAGGCCTTCTTTGGCCGTAGCCTTATTGGATCATCAACCCTTTCCTTGACAAAGCCTTTCAATGAAATTTTATTTTCAAAATTAGTCCTTGAAAAATTCTGGTCTAACTAGTTTGGTTCTTGGATCGGTAGCTTCGGCTAGTTTCACCAGTCTAAAGAGACCAAGTAGAGTATACTTGACCTTATTAGAATTGGCTTCTCTAACGTACTATCATCTCACCTCCACCCTATACTATGTTGTCAAATTTCAGTTAAGTTGGTTCAGTCCTTAAACTAATCATTCCTAAGTCTAAGCATGGTAAATTGCAGAAATTAAATAAACAAACAATCATGCAAGTTGAAAACAAGAATTGAATTTTATCTAACAATAAATATAGTTTTTAATTTGGCTCCCCCTGGACTAAAGCCACGATAATGGTTTGGCAAGATGTGAATCTTGTCCTTGGGGATCCAATACTGATTTGATCCAGTTTGTTTATTCAGGCATAGTTTGGGTACCCATGCCTGAACTTTAGGTCTGGACTGATTCAGTACAGCAAAGTAGGATCTTTGTCTAGATTTGGTTCTATAGCCTAGTCCGGATCGATTTAGAACCGACTTCTGTTTTCCAAGAATCATGTCAAGACCCTTGGAACCAGAGGTGGATCGTTCTAAGGTTGATCTAAGGTCCTTAACCTGAGTTTTCAGGGAGGAGTTCTCTTTCTCAAGTTTTTCAACTTGATTAGAGGTTCCTTCTTGAACCTTCTCGGTTAAGGATCTAGAGTCAGCTCCCTCTTTCAGGAGTTTTACTTCCTGTCGGAGGGATTCGACTCGGAGTTTAGCTCTCGCCAAATCTCGAGAAAGATAAGAAATTAACTCATTTAACTGACTTCTGGAGAAACCACTTACCTTGATTTCGCCGTCGTCTGAAAATGGTAGTCTGCCGTCGTCCTGTTCCGATTCTGACTCGGTCTCGATTTGTTCTGAGGCGGTTAGTGCGAGCAGGTTTGACTCTGGGACCTCTTCTTCTTCTTCGGAGCAGGACTCGTCCCACGTTGCCTGAAGTGCCTTTTTCCTTCTATTCTTCTTGGTCTCCTTTAGGTTCAGACACTCCGTCTTGTAGTGACCCTTTTTCTTGCACTCGTAGCAGGTCACGTTGGGCTTTTCATTTGCGGGTTCAGTTGGTTCATCCTTTCTTCGGCTGGCTTTCCGTCTGTTGGTTTGGTTCTTCAATTCCTTGTAGTAATTTCGGGCCAGTCGGACCAGCTTAGGTCGATCTCCTTCTTCGTCTTCTGAGTCTGAGTCTGAGTTAGACTTGGGTTCAGGTTGAGGCTTCTTCTTGGTTGTTCTTCCAGTTTTACCTGCAACAAAGGCAATACCTTTCTCGGCCAGATTGCAGTTAGTCTGTTCATGTAATTCTAATTCAGAGAACAACTCATCTAATTTAATTTTTGAAAGGTCCCTTGAGACCTTGTATGCATCTACCATAGATGCCCACAAGGTGTTTCTCGGGAAAGCATTTAAAGCGTACCTTATCAAGTCACGGTTTTCTACCTTGTGACCGATTGTGTGTAGTCCGTTCATTAATTCCTGGATTCGGGCTTGAAGCTGAGCTGCTGTTTCATTGTCGGTCATCTTGATCGTGTACAGCTTGTTCACGAGGAGATCTCTCTTCCTGATCCGAGTGTTTGAAGTTCCTTCGTGCAGCTCGATCAGTTTCCCCCACAGCCCCTTGGCACTGTTGAATGGACCCACCCGGTTCAGCTCCTCTTTTGTTAATCTGCATTAGAGGGTCTGGGTCGCCTTTGCATCAGCTTCAATTTTCCGTTTCAGAGCGGTGTCCCACTCTGTGTAGTTTTGAGGTACTCCTTCAGCATTTTTTGAAATCTCCAGTCCGGACTGGATGATTATCCACATGTCCACCTAAGTTTTCAGGTGGACCTCCATTCTGCTCTTCCAGTAGGAGAAGTCCTCCCCACTGAAGAGAGGTGGTCTTGTGGTGCTAAAGCCTTCTTGCATGGCCATTTTATCTGAAAATTAAACTAAAAGGAAATGTCCCAAGACTTGGTCTTGGATTAGTAGTGCGGGATAAAGAGAAAAATATTTGTCGAGGGGTGTTGCACCAAACTCGATTAACGAGAAGAATTTCGAACGAAAAGAAAAAAAAATTTCGTAAAAATCCGAAAAATTCTGAAATTGGTGGTTGCACCAAATTTGAGCATCCCCGCTTGATACCACTTGTTGGATCGAGAGAAACGATAGAGGGGGGGTGAATATCGTAAGTCGTTTCGGATTTAGAGAGAGAATGCACAGCGGAAAAATTAAAACAAAACAGTACGCAAGACACCAAGATTTTTTACTTGGTTCGGAGTCGCAGTCGACTCCTACTCCAAGGCCCACGGTCGTTGACCGTTTACTGGGAGCAATTCTATATGTGCGCAAAATTCTTACAAACAATTATAAAGAAGTAAGTGCAGTAAGAATATAATTTAGAAAATGACTCTTCGTTACCGACGCCCTGTGTAGATCATTCTTCGGTGCGTAGGGTCGTCGCCGGCGCTAGAATCTCAAGATGAAGGATTTCTGGAGCAGAGCGCGTGAGTAGAAGAGCGTATTTGCATTGGAAAACTTGATTGTCCTGAAGCTTGGGCGTTGGGTGCTATTTATAACACTTCGGGGAGCCCTGGACGTCGGGGGCGCCCCCCCCCTCCCCCACGTGTCACACGATCCGAGCTTGTCTCGGTCAGCCTCTATCCCATTCGAATAGGGCTGAGGTTTGACACTGGGGGCGCCCGGGACGCTAGGAGCGCCCCGGTTGACTCTTTCAGCGGGCTTCTCGGCTGGATGATGTTTATCCTCTTCGCTGGCTGAAGTGCGGGGCGCCCTGAGCACTGGGGGCGCCCGCCTAGTAAGCTCCCGAACCACTTCATTGCTTAACTTGTTTGTATTAGCCTTGGGGGCGCCCTTGACACTGGGGGCGCCCTGCTCAGCTACTTGCCTCTCTCCTTTGGGTATTCTGAGCTGCAGACACACGTTCCTTCGGTCCTGCATCCAGGATTAGTCCAAAACAATATAAAACAATAAGGTATTAAGTTTATACAGCCTTAGCTGTCTTGGTTCTGACTTTGGGTCTCCAGAATGGAACCCTAGGTCGAACCGACGCCTACTGTTCCCTCCACGGGGAACGCGTCATCACCTACTCCTCTAAGGAGAATTTACCTATTGCCAACCGGCTCCTCCGGTTGGACTTTTGCCTAGCAGTCCTTCGCCAGGTCTTGGATACCAAGCTGTCCTTCGCCTGGTGCCTAGCAGTCCTTCGCTAGGTCTTTGGATCCCGGCAGTCCTTTGCCAGGTGCCTAGCAGTCCTTCGCCAGGTGCCTAGCAGTCCTTCGCTAGGGCTTTGTATCCTGGCAGTCCTTCGCTAGGTGCCTAGCAGTCCTTCGGTAGGGCTTTGTATCCTGGCAGTCCTTTGCCAGGCGCCTAGCAGTCCTTCGCTAGGGCTTTGTATCCTGGCAATCCTTCGCTAGGTGCCTAGTAGTCCTTCGCTAGGACTTTTCTTGCACACTTGAGTAACATGTTAGATAACAACTAAGACTTAACTTTTGAACCCTTTGCCATTTATCAAAACATAGGTTCGACTTGGGTGCTTTCTGCACCAACAGTATCATAAGACAAACATGAATTAGTTGGTTTTGAAGCAAGCTCCCAAGGAATCCTTAAGAGTGTACATAAAAAGATTCAATCAAACAGCTTAGATATACGTACAGCCACACAGAGGTACTAGTTAATGCCTTCTCCTAGGGGCTTGTGGACGGAGATTTCTTACAATCCATGGTAAGCAACCCTCCAAAAGCTTTGACAAACTTTTAGGGAGTGCTACCAAATATATTAATATAGAAGAAGCACAAGCCGCTTGAAGGAAGGAGGTAGCTGATAAGTATCATTTTATTAATCAATTTAGATGCTAAAATCTATTTTTGACTCATGTTTTAATTGCTTAATGATGGATTTACCCTAGGTTCTAGATTTATATTCTTTTTGGACCTAATTACAAATTTGGATATATTTGAATTGTTTTGTCACTAAATTTTTAATCTACTTTTGTAGGCTTGGAAGGATAGGGACCTAGGTATGTTGGGTTAAATGTTGAGTCAAAAGTGGACTGGATCAAGTGATCAAGCATTGACGAATATGGGCGTCCGATGCAAAAAGGTTAGATCTAGGCCATCTGAGAACTTCTGATAAATCTGAGCTGGGGTTAAGGTTGATCAAGCACTTGGATCAAGATCTAAAGGTTTCAGCCCAATCGGAGATCATCTAGCCATTGGATCACGATCAGAGGGATCTAGACCATCCATTCAAAGATCAGCTTGATCTGAGCCATCCGATTCGAATCTGGCAGATCCGAGCTACCCCAAGGATGATCCTGACCCTTGATCAAGATCTGGGAAGTTTGAGCCAAATTGGACGAAGATCGGCCGTTGGATGAGCGCTGGATAATCTCAGTCGTTCACTGTTTTAACTACTTAAACTGCTCCCCTGTTCAGATCTCGTGTCGCGTCTTCGCAGCTCAGTTTCTTCTCGTTTTCTCACTTGTTCTTCATTTTCATTGCGATTTCTTCCATCTGAAGGCGTGGCCAACTCGATCACCACCTTGGAGCAAGATCTGGATTATTGGAAGAGGCTTCAATGGAAGTTCTAGCTCAGATTTGCATCGGAACAGGGGATGAGTGAGGGTTTCATCAGTTTCTGATTTTTGATCAATTTAATCACGATTTTGTATGTTTTCTTCAATCGGAGCTATCTGGAGGGTCTTGGAGCACTCTGATCATTACCCAATCTTCATCGCAGTCCTTTGTTGCCAGATCAAAGAGATCGGATTGGATTTTCCAGCTGTGTGCAAATCTGTGAGCAGATTCGACATTGAAGCCAATTTTCAATTGATTTGCGAGTTGAAGGGGTTCTTGGCTTGCCCTTGTGTGATGGCAAGGAGGTTTTGAGCTAAGGGATAGATCGAGATTTAGTTGTTTACTGAATTTCAATTTCATTAGCTGTAACTCAATTTCTGCAAACAATTCTGTATTGTCTTTGAATTAGATGTTGTAGTTCTCATTTCTGAATTGTTTCAGCAGTAATTAGGTTCCATTCTGCAAGTAGTTAACTAGTGAGCTTGTTTACTGAACAATTGTCTCAATTTCAGTTCGTTTTATGAATTAATTTCTTGCGTATCAAATTGTAGCTGCGTATCAGTTTCAAGTTCTGCCAATTTTTAGCTTAGTGTTTCTGAATTAGTCTCAAGTTATCATCAGTTCTTCTTCAGTTTCTTTCTTTCAGGACGGTAGATCAGTGCTTAGATTTCAGTTTGCTTGATTGTCTGTTTTGCATTTCAATTGCTGCGGCAACTCTGCATTTGTTTCTGAATTCAACAGTTTTTTTACATTCGGCAGATTAGGTTTATTGTTGTAGTTTTCAGTCTTTTATTCCTGAAATTGTATCAATGGAACATTAGCTCATCTGAGTTCTATCTAGACATTATTTTGAGCAATTAATCTCAGTTTGTTTTGTTTGTTTTTGCAGTTGTTTTGTTGCTGAATTTCTGAATTCTATGTTTTGAATTCCTGCTTTCAAATTTTGCCTTTAATTCATTTCTGAATTTATCCATACTTGGTCTGAATTGTATCCATTCATTTCTTCAAAGTTCTTCCCTGATAGTTTGTCTTCCAAGCTTAGTTGATTGGTTTCATTTCAGAATTGTTAGTATTAACTTTGGTACTCCGTATCAGATTTGGCACATGAGTTTTCTTCCCTTGTGAATCAAGTTTGTTTCAATTTTTTTTCCACTTTGTATCAAGAGAGGGTTCAGTATTAATTGTTACCAAGTTAAATGCAGATTTTAGTGTGCTATGGTGCTTGAAAATACCTAATGTTGCATTCGGCCAATTCTGAACATTTCTTTGCATTTGCTTGCTTCCAAAAAAATTGTATCTAGTTTGTGTTGAATTTGTTTAAGGTTTGATTCCTGAATTTGCATTTGATATCACCTAAGTTTTTCTTTTTCAAATTCGGATTAGTTGCCTTGGTAGACTAAGTTCTCATTGGTTAAGTTCATAAATTGTATTTCCCTTGTTTAGTTAATTGAGTAAATTTTCTTCCTTTTCATTGCATTGTCATCTCTTATTGCTACCAAAACCAATTCTATTTGAAAACCCAAAAATATTAACGACACATAAATTCAAGCTCGAATCACACAATCTCAACTAGCCCTAGGAAAAATACGACCTGTGGCCCCTTTACTATGCTTTTATTCTTTGATTGCAAAAAGGGTTTCCAGCTTACAAATATCTAAATTTGAGACTCACTTTCGTGACAGCTCTTTTGGGTCCATCAAAAGAGCTTACAATCCATGGTAAGCAAGCCCTCCAAAAGCTTTGACAAACTTTTAGGGAGTGCTACCAAATATATTAATATAGAAGAAGCACAAGCCGCTTGAAGGAAGGAGGTAGCATCAGGTCCAACTCAGCCTTCAAGCCACCAAAAAACAATAAGATTGATCGGCCCCAGCAGAGGTACCCAATTGACTGTAGGTAACCTAGGAGGAGAACAAAGGCAAATACAACAGGTAGAAACTGGTCAGGCTAGCAAAACGGGAGCTTGCTGATGCTAGCCCTTTTGTACCTATGATTGAAGTCCAACTTATGACACCAAAGATTATTGACAGTTCGCTAGAGAGCAAGCTCAACAGGCTCAGCAAGGATTTCAGTAAAGAACCCCCCTTCCTTTTTCTAGGAAATCAGAATAGAAGGAACCAATAAGGAGAAGGTTCGCCCCAACCTATCCTTGTTATTGATCAAACGCATCCACCAGTCGAGCAACCTCAACCCCTTTCACCCTCCATCAATGAAGAACAAGAGAATTTAAGGAAATATGTACAAGGAAGTGTGGGCATCATCTCTAAAGGACCCACATATGGACACATCAACCAAGACAGGAAGTCTCAAGTATGCCAATTGGAGATACATGAAGTAGGATCAGTCGGGCCCAAGCTGCAGGACCTTAAATGTGCTTCGAGCCTCAAGACTTACCAAGTGTGAATGTTAGAGTCATTATGGCAATTATTGCCAATTACAAAGTCTATCACACTTTTGTAGACACTGGTAGCGTGGTCAACGTCATATTCAAGAAAGCCTTTGATTAATTGCAGATCGACGTAGCTATGTTGCAGCCTATAGCCACACTCCTTTTTAGGTTCACGGGCAATGAAGTAATAATCTCTTGCCTGGTAGCCCGATTCTGGTGTCTAAAGAGTTCCTTGAGATTGAACATCATGTCATAAGCGGTAGCGAAGGCCTGATGTTGATGTTGGTTGCAGCACATTTGACATGGATGCCAAAATGTAACACCGCGCCATCTTGTCTGCCTTTACCCACTTCTTATAACGTTCCTTCTCCTCTTCACTAGAATTCTCACTGGGCTTTTCAGGATAGATCTCAAAGAGTACGAATTTGTACTCCTCAGCAGTCAAGACAATATCCAGATTTCTTTTCCAATCTATGTAATTGGGACCAGTAAGTTTATTTTCTTTCAAAATTACAGTAAGTCGGTTGAAAGCCATTTTGAAAAATCTTGAGAATCACAATGGTCAAAACTTTAGAATTTAAAATAATATTGATTCCTCAAACAATAAAATTTTAAAATCAACCAACACCTCAAAATACCATAAATTTTGTATGCCACGATAGTGTGGACGTATACGAATTCAACATTCGTATGAGGAGGTTTTATCCATTAATTTTATTATCTTGTCAACCTTACTTTTTAACAAATAAAATTAATAGTTGGTTTATCTTCGGCCATACAAATAATAGCAATGACTCCGATAGGAAGGATACTATTAATTGTATCTAAGCATACACCATTACACGATACTAAGTCAATTATCTAGGATTATGTCCCTTCCGATGGGGAAGATCACACGATTCTAAATAATTTCCTATAATCATATTTGATTTAGTGATCCACCTTGTCTCCTCCTTCCTTCACCAAGCTAAAGCAAGAAGATCCGAGAAGAGATAAAAATTTAATTTACATCCATCGATCCTATACTCCACAAAGGAGTGTACATAAAATCTAGATCGAAAGTAAATTAAACTAAGTGGCGAACAATGTCATATTTAATTACACAATTAAATACAAATAGCCTTGTCATCCCCGAGGATTCAAATAAATACCTACAATCACACACACAATCACATAGTCATAATAGTTGGATCTTATGCCTACAACCAAAAAGTTAGCCTCATGCACATCCTACTATTAACCGACATAAATTATATATGACATGCATGAAAGTAATCGAATCTAAAATACACAAAACCGAAAACCATTGGCTCTGATACCAATTGTTGGGCTTCGGTTGCATCGGGATTCCTCTCCATGTCCCCGAATTAAAATTTTATTAATTAAAATAAATCCGGATGGAAAGAAACTTCCCAAGTGACCGTTTTCATCATCGTACTATTCGATTGAGTGATCGCTTGAACAAACTTGTTGTTCAAGTAATTCAACCTCCTTAATCAAATAGCTACAGAATATATGACGAATTAGATCGCCGGTTCTTGTGTTTATCTTCAAGGTCCATGATATACAATGAATACAATAATTAAACTAGAACAAGAAGAAGATTTATACCTCTTGTTTATCTCTTGATCTTCTATTGTATTCCTATCCTCTTCTTGGACATCATGTGGGCGACGATCTTCCAAGAAACGAAGCCACCAAGACCTTTCCTCCTTCTTCTTGCTTGCGCCAACAGCCCTTGCACCAAGATGATGGTGCGCTGGCCACAAAATGATGGTCCTCCTCCTCCCTTGCTTGCGCTGACCACCCTAGCACCAAGATGAAGGTGAGCTGGCCCTAAGGAGAGAAGGGAAGAAGAAGAAGATAAATCCTCTTCCTCACAAAACCCCTATCCGACCACTCCTCTCCTCTCCTTCCTTGCTTGCGGCGCCAAGCACCACCAAGGAGATGAGTCATCTCCCTCATGCGCCGATCACTTCTCTCTTCTGGTTGCCGCACGCCACAAAGGAGGAAGAGAGTTACTCCTTTAGCTTGATGTCATTGACCACAAAGGAGAAGGGATGAAGAGAAGAGGGGAAGGAGAAAAAGGAAGCAAACCTTTTCTTCCTACTTCTTTACCACCGGCGCAACCCTAGGAGAGAGAGAGGATTGTTGGTTTTGTGCCAATGGGATGTCGGGTCGCACATGGGATACCTCTCCATGTCCACAGATTAAAAATTTCAATCCAAATGCAGACCTATTTCCCAAAATGACCATCTCATCGTCGTACTAATTGATTCGAGTTACTACTTGATCAATCTTGTTGTTCAAGCCTTATAACTCGCTTAACCAATTAGTCGCGGAATAGACAACGAGCAGATTGCCAGTTTTTGTGTTTATCATCGGGGTCCAAGATAATTAACAATCATAATTAATTAACAAATAATTAATAACAAGATAATTAATTATCAACACATGAAATGATAGATCAATGTAAAAGGAGCCAAATAGAAGAGTTATACCTCTCTTTTACCTCGCGATCTTCTACTGTATGTCCTATCCCCTCTTTGGACGTCGTGTGGGCGACGATCCTCCAAGAAACGAAGTCACCAAGGCACGAGCATGACCTCCTTTTCTTCCTTCTTCCTTGCACCAACAACCCTAGCTTCTAGGGTTGCCGCCGGCCACCACAAACCTCTCCTCCCTTTGCGCCACCGACCACCACAAGCCACCAAGGGGTGTCGGCCACAAAGTATCAGATGAGAGGAAGCAAAGGAAGATGAAGAAGAAGATAAGAAGAAGAAGAAAATCCTCTTCTTCACAAAACCCTAACTGGCCACCACCCTTTTTTTTCCCTCACCGCCGACGCCACTTGAACCGCCGACTCCACTTGCAGCCGCCACTCCCTTCTTCTCCTTTCTCTTGATCGAACTGGCCAAGAGAGAGAAGGAATCTCTTCTTCCTTGCGCCAACAACCAAGAGACGAGAAGGAAGAATGAGGAAAGAAGAAAATTCTCTTCCACACCCGCCGGCTGCCCTAGGAGAGAGAAGGAGAGAGAGAGAAGAGAAAGGCCTTAGGGTTGGATGTGTGTTGGATGCCTTGGTCTCATGACACCATGGGGTATATATAGGCTATAATAGGGATGAGGAGGAGTTGGGTCTTGGCCACCTAATGGATCAAGGCCCGATCCATTAATGAAGATCCATTCCACTAAAGGGTCTTCATTGAACTACCTCACCAACCCCAATATTTAAATATGAGCTCCACCTATTATGAGTACAAGTATCTTCCCGTGTTTAAGATATCAAATGCCCGTTGATTAATTTAAATTACTGACAATTTTAATTAATCAACATCTCCTTGATTAGTACCACTCATTCTTATCATCATGTCGGACCAAGTCCACCTGCAAGATTTAACATGATGAACTTTATGAGCTCATCAAGGGGGCATCACCAACCCGACTCACCAGGACACGGTTTCCATCTATAATCAATGACACACAATGTAAATAATATTATTTCCCAACTTACCAGGCCTATCAATTTAATAGAATAAATCTCACCCATTGATAAATTAAAGAAATAACTATTAAGTACATGTGCCCGTTATTATATCGGGATTAAGAGCATGCACTCTATAATAAACTGAGGTCTGATTCAATTATAAAGTCGGTATTAATGGGTATGGCTTGGCAGGTTTCCTAAGCAAATACTTGGTCGTCCTTGAGAGACCTCTCCATGTCTACGGATTAAAAATTAATCCGAATGAAGACTCATCTCCCAAACGATTATCTCGTCATCGTATCGATCGGTTCGAATTACAACTTGGCCAATCTAAAAAATCAAGCCTTGTAATTCGCCTAACCGATCGACCGCGAAAAAGATGATGAGTTCATCGCCGATTTTTGTGTTTGTTATCAGGGTCCAATTAATTAATTATTAATCATGATTAACAAATAATCAAAACAATAATAATTAATTAACATCCACATGAAATTATAAGAATAACAAGGAGCCAAGGAAGATAATTATACCTTCCTTTACCTTGTAGCCTTCTACCTTATGTCCCTTCCCCCCCCCCCCCCCCCCCCCGGACGTCGTGTGGGCGACGAGCTACCGAGAACCGGAATCACCAAGGGCTCCTAATTAATCACCTTCTTCTCTCCTTGGCAACCAAGAACCCCAAGCCTAGGGTTTAGCCGCCGACCCACTTCCTCTCCTTATTCCTTGTGCCGCCGCCCACCAAAAGCCACCCAAACTCGCCGGCCACAAGGAGGTCTGATAATTACCATTTTGACAATTAATTTAGGCACTTAAACCCATGTTTTGATCCTTTTTACATGCTTAATCTTGCATTTACACTAGGTTCCATGATATATTGCTATTTAGGCTTTGGATGCAATTCCTTCTATATTTAAGATGTTTTGGCAGTAAAATTTGAATTTAATTTTGTAGACTTCGAATGATCATGGACCTAGATCAGATTGGATCGAATTTGAGTTAGCTTGGGCTTTAATCAAGATGATCGAGCATTGGATAAATATGGACCGTCCAATCAAGACATGGGAAGATCTGATGCATCTGTCAACTTCTGATCAATCCAAGCTCAAGATAGAGTTAATCTAGACCACAGACCAAGATATAAAGTTTTGGTCAAAATCAGAAGTCATCTGATCGTTGGATCAAGCTTAAGAGGAGTCTAAACCATCCATTCAAAAGGTAGGGAGATCTGAGCCATCCATTGTAGATCTGAAAGATCCAAGCTACCGAGAGGAAGATCCTGACCATTGATGGAGATCTGGAAGGTTTGGCTTCTATCCAAGATGATCTGACTGTTGGATGAAGCGAGGATGATCACAGCCGTTTATTTTGATGGGAATTAAGTAAAAATAGAAACTTCTCCTCCCCAACTCAGTCGTCGCGAGTTCATCCTGTTCTTCGATTTCTCTGTTGTTTTCTTCTCCGTTTCTTCACGCGGCCACATCCGATCCAAACTTGTTTCAAGGTCTCGAATCATCGAGATCGATTTCCCGAGAAGTTTGCAATTCAATCTCATCTCTGGAAGCTCAGGTGAGGGTTTCGCCGAGAGCTTGCTTCATCCGATCGATCCCTATTTGATCGTCTTCATCAATTGGAGCATTCAGATGGGTTCTCTAAAAGGTTCTGAGGATTCCTCAGCCGCCATCGCCATCCAACTCATCAAGAAGGAGGAGATCAAAAGGAGAATTTAGCTAGGACACCAAGTTGAAGCTAAACTGCTCACGGAAGTCGAATCTCTGCTGAATTGTCGAGCTAGAGGGTTTCTAGCTGGTTCTTGTGTGACGGCAAGAAGGATCTTGGATTAAGGGAAGGATCTGATGTCAATTTTCTATAACTTCCATTTCTGAATTCTCATTTCTTTATTTCTGTTTCAGTTTGTATCAATTCACATTTCAGTATTTGATCGGTCTGTTTGATCGATCAGGTAAGCATCTGATCGGTCTGTTGACCGATCAGGCAAGCATTTGATCGGTCTGTTGACCGATCAGGCAAGCATTTGATCGGTCTGTTGACCGATCAGGAAGTGTCTCAGGTACATTTTAATCCGGTTCCCTGCATTCAATTTTTAGTTCTTGAATTCAATTTCATTTCTAAAATTTAGCTACAGATCTTATGTTTTACTACATTTAAAGTTAGTTCTTGAATTTTTAATCTCATAATTTCGAATTGAGTTGCTCTGATTCAAATAGGGATAGTTAGTTTCATTCATTCTATTTTCGTCTATAATTTCATTCCTTATCGCAAACCAAACCCCATTTCAATTGAAAACACAAATGAAAACGACAAATTCAAGCTTGAGTTAAATATCCTTAACTAGTCCTTGGAAAAATACGACTTGAGGCCCCTATACTACATTTAGCTTTGTGAGATTAAGGGTTTTCACCTTATAAATTCAAATTTGAGGCTCATCGTGACACTTGTTGTGGGTAGCATCAAATTTTTGGTGTTGTTGCCGGGGAACTATACTAGTTGAGTTTGTTTAATTTGAGCTTGTACTTAGTTCCATATTTTCTGATTCTATTTTCATCTGCTTTATCTTTCTATATATATTCGCTGCCATTTCGTTTGGTTTATGACCAAGACTACAGGTGGTAATATTGTGGAGTTTGATCCTAAGATTGAGAGAACTTTCAGAGCTAGAAGAAATCAAGGAAGAGTTTCAGAAGCTATTGAAAATTTCCTACTCATTCGGGATGGAGAGTTTCAGAGGACAATTTCAATCAAGGGATGCCCCATATTCATCTACTTACAATTCGGGATGGAGAGATCACCCTAATTTGAGTTATGGTAATTCATTCTATCAACAAAACACTTCACAACAGCCCCTACAACAAGTCCAGCCGCAATTCCAGAATTTTCAGCAACCTTATCAGCAATTTCAGCAAAGTAATCAACAATTTCAGCCTTAATTCCAACAAAATCAGCAGGGTTTTCAACCAATTCAGACTTTCCAACAATCTTTTTAACCTTCACAGCAATCTTTTCAACCATACCAGCAGGATTTTCAGTTTCAAAATCAGAATTTTTAGCCCCAACAATTCAGCCTCAAAAT
This sequence comes from Boesenbergia rotunda, assembly GCA_024364735.1. Lineage (NCBI taxonomy): Eukaryota > Viridiplantae > Streptophyta > Magnoliopsida > Zingiberales > Zingiberaceae > Boesenbergia > Boesenbergia rotunda. The sequence continues at coordinate 604,485 of JAGFNQ010000677.1, read as the reverse complement.
CAGAATTTTCAGAGCAATAATTTTCAATAACTTACACTTAGTTCCCAGCCCAATTATCAGCAATTTCAACAGCCCATTTATTCATTTAATCAGCCCCAACAACAGAATTTCCAAAGTGCACAGCAAACATATAATTTTCAGCAACCTAATGCTTCATTTCAAGGCCAACTAAAGACCCATACCAATCAAGGAGACTTTGGGAACTCTAGTAGGTTTAATGCACAATAACAAAGGCTTGAGGAGATAATGCAACAAATCATACAATAACAGCAAATTTTATTACAACAACAAGGACAACAAAAGAATGATTCCACTCTTCAAAACATTGAAAGACACATTAGACAACCAGCTAGTGGGATGAATCAAATGCAAGCCCACGGATCGAGTCAATTACCTTCACAAGCAACTCCTAATCCTAAAGGAAATGTTAGTGCTATAACTTTGAGGAGTGGGAGAGTAGCTTCAAGTCCAAACACTCAAAGGGCTGATTTTTCTGAAAAAAATACAGCACTTTGTTTTCCAGCTTAGAACAGCCCCAAAATGGATTTTACATCAGTTGAAAGTCACCCTAGTTCAAGCCTAAGTCCTTCTTCTATTGATCCTGCAATTTTGGTGGAAGAACAAAGAGAAATCAGTAAGAAAGGTGAACCTACAGCAGCTACTCCACTTGAAATTCCTGCTCAAGATTCACTTCCAAAAGTTTCGGCTCAAGAGGATGAACCGAGAGTCCCTTTACCCTTTCCACAACACCCCAGAGAGGATCATTCTATCACGAGCATGGATATTTTAGATGAGTTAGTTGATGCAGATTTATTGGCTGATAGAGTTTCATTTGGTATTTACAGAGGATATTTTAGCTCAGATGAGGCTGAGGATGCATTAGCTATAGAGGCGGCTGATTTGAAGATTGTATCTGATTCACTTTCAGTTGGAGATGATTCTATAGGTGTAGGGGATTGCACTGAGCCCCAGGGATCACCTATATTGATTGACATATCAAGAGATTCAAGGATATATATGAAAGTGTAGGGACTTGCATGGTGGAAGCAAGGACCCAAGAATCATCTCTTTTAGTTGTATGTCCACCAGAACCTGAGCCTGAGGTGGAGCCTTTACCTACCAGGAGGAGCCATAGTTACATCCACTCTTGTAGAACCTTCAGGCATTTTTCAGCACGACAAGGTAAGTATTTCTCCTAATTTTTTAGGAAAACTCATAGAGGTACCTAAGGTTGATTTTATTGGATGTGATGCATTTCTTGATACATTCTATGTAGAGACTGATTGTATTTCATCTCTTTCTTACCCTACATGTGTGCGGGAGGTATTTCCTTCTCATGGTTTTGCAGGGTGCCGTAGGCTTCTTGAGTGGGTGCTCCAACTAAATAGCATCCAACCTCCTAGAAGGACTTCCAAAGAGCATATAGTGGGAGGAGTTGAGTTTACTTTGACTCGTAGCAATTCACCCCGAGAGTGGATTTTGCACTTTAATCGTCTCCGACCACCGGGACATACTTATGTGAAGTTGATGAGAGAGTGGATTTTGCAGCTTAATCGTCTCCGACCGCCGGGGCATACTTATGCGAAGTTGATGAGGGAGGGAGCAATGCACTATGATATTGATCACGTGAAGATAGCTCTCTCGACCACCCAAACCACCCCACTACCGGGATGGATGCTACTCCTTAATCTAATCCAATCGCCAACATAAAGGGGAGTTTGATTTCTCTTACACTCTTATTTCATTGTATATACCATTTTTATGTTTTCTAGCAGTAAATTTTTCTTTTATAGTGAGTTCTTGCTAATAAATGCTTAGGTAGTGTAGAATGAATAAAGATTCATTGTAGATACTTTTTATCCTTTTTGGCATCTTATTTCATGCATGATTTGGAATAAATGTATCCCTCTAGATTTTCTTTATATCATTTTAGAATCCTTTGAAAGTGAATTAAATTTGGTTGTTAAAACTTAGGATTTGAGCCAATGGATGAAAATTCTTGGATACTTGAGTACTACTTAGTTATGGACTCTAGATTGATGATTTGAGATGAATTTCTTTTTACCTAGTGAGGATTGGCCTTATTTTTGAGATACACACATGTGATTGTACTCTAGAATTTGCTTAGGTTCTTTCAAAACTTTATTTATATGATTGGACCATATTTATAGAGGTGAATCACTTTGTTTCCTTTTTCATGTCAATTTGTGCAATAATTCTTGTTGATCTACTCGATATTCTATTTTTCCTTTCCCTAATCTTCATGTTCATAACCATATTTTCCATGGATTTGGGTGCTTTGGATTGTTTCTTAATGTTACTTTGCCCGAGACGGTCAAAAAGCTAAGTGTGGGGGAGGATCAAGCATTGAATCAAATATTGAAGACAATCAAGCATTGGCAACCTACAAGCAAAAGTGTGCCAATTTGAAGGAGTTTTGTATCAAGAGTGAGTTGCAAGAATTGGTTAGTGAAAGTAACATTTGAAGCATCTAAATTCCTAATTCTTATATGATGTTTCAAGTTCTATGAGGCAAATTCCAAAGGGAAAAGAGAGAGTCTATACAAGAAGGTTGAAATTGATGTGGAATGTGATGTTTCAAGTTCTTGCGTGTAAGTTGAAATTTAGGAGCTATTACTGAATATGAATGTGGTGTATCAATGTTAAAAGTTGTACCAAGTGGAGCATTTAGTTCTCTATTATCATGAAAGGCTCCAAGTTGTGAAGTTGTCAAGCTCTGGAATCTGAATTGCAGATGGAAAAAATAAAAAAAAATCAGGAATTGCAGATGGAAGCTTTGTAATTGAAGTTGTAATTGTAGATGGCAGGAAAAAATCAGGAATGGAGGATTGGAACTGATGTATCAACTAGTTGCAGTTGCTGAAAAAAAGAAGAAGAGAAAAAAAAATAGAAACAGAACAGCAGAAAAAAAGAGAAAGAAAAGAAGAAAAAAAAGAAGCATGAAGTGTCAGGAGATGGGTTAGATTTCTGAATTGGAAGATGTGAACAAGGAGCTAGCTGAATTTAAGATGTAGTTCTTGATTGAGAGAAGTGAACCCTCGGAAGACAATTTCAGATTCTGTTCAGTTCAAATTCTGTTGGAACTCTGATCGGTCTCCAGACCGATTAGGGAAGTGACTGATCGGTCACTGTGGCCGATCAGAGGGAAGTCAGCCCCATCAGAAGCAGTTCAGAATGATCAGGGAAAGCCTGATCAGTCTCTTGATCGATCAGCAGAATTGGCACCGAGCAGAACCTTGGCACACTGAATTCAGTATTGTTTCTCATCCAAATCAGAGGCACTGTCTGATCCTTACTCACCTTGGCTCTGATCTATGCAGGATAATACAAAAAGAGAGGGGCAAAGTTCATTAGGTTACATTCTTAGTATCCAAGTCTTCCACTTTCTTAAATTTTCATCTACTACATTTATATATTTCGTTCTTATCATTTCATATTTCTTTAACATGTTCAAATAAGCCTTGTTAGGTGTGGATCCAACTCAAGAATGATGGTGGAGAGTAGAGCATAAGCAAGCTTATGGTAGTGCAAGAACCATGATTGTGTTTGAGTGAACTCCATTTTCATCAAAATGTAGAACTTAGGAAGAGAGCCACTAAAAATTTCCTTGAGAGGATTTGGGTGTTTAATTCATCTCAATTAGTCATGAAGGATGAAGTATACTTTGTTGTTGACTGAGGACAAGATTCTAGTCCATTGAGTTTAGATTTTTGAGAATTGACTACCCTAGGTAATTTCCTTTAAATTGCTTCTAACTATGATTGAGAATAATCTAGGGGCGTACATGATTAGTTTACTAGTTAGTTTGTGTGAGACGCCCAAGAGCAAGTGTGGGGGAGTTGATAATTACCATTTTGACAATTAATTTAGGCTCTTAAACACATGTTTTGATCCTTTTTACATTCTTAATCTTGCATTTACACTAGGTTCCATGATATATTGCTATTTAAGTTTTGGATGCAATTTTTTCTATATTTAAGATGTTTTGACAGTAAAATTTGAATCGAATTTTGTAGGCATCGAATGATCATGGACCTAGATCAGATTGGATCGAATTTGAGTTAGCTTGGGCTTTAATCAAGATGATCAAGCACTGGATAAATGTGGACCGTCTAATCAAGACATGGGAAGATCTGATGCATCTTTCAGCTTCTGATCAATCCGAGCTCAAGATAGAGTTAATCTAGACCACAGATCAAGATCTAAAATCAGAAGTCATCTGATCGTTGGATCAAGCTTAAGAGGAGTCTAAACCATCCATTCAAAAGGCAAGGAGATCTGAGCCATCCGTTGCAGATCTGAAAGATCCAAGCTACTAGAGGAAGATCCTGACCATTGATGGAGATCTGGAAGGTTGGGCTTCAATCCGAGATGATCTGACCGTTGGATGAAGCGAGGATGATCACAGTCATTCATTTTGATGGGAATTAAGTAAAAATAGAAACTTCTCCTCCCCAGCTCAGTCGTCGTGAGTTCATCCTGTTCTTCGATTTCTCTGTTGTTTTCTTCTCCGTTTCTTCTCGCGGCCACATCCGATCCAAACTTGTTTCAAGGTTTCGAATCATCGAGATCGATTTCCCGAGAAGTTTGCAATTCAATCTCATCTCTAGAAGCTCAGGTGAGGGTTTCGCCGAGAGCTTACTTCATCCGATTGATCCCTGTTTGATCGTCTTCATCAATCGAAGCATTCAGAGGGGTTCTCTGAAGGGTTCTGAGGATTCCTGAGCCACCATCGCCATCCAACTCATCAAGAAGGAGGAGATCGGAAGGAGAATTCAGCTAGAACACCAAGTTGAAGCTAAACTGCTCACGAAAGTCGAATCTCTGCTGAATTGTCGAGCTAGAGGGTTTCTAGCTGGTTCTTGTGTGACGGCAAGAAGTACTTGGATTAAGGGAAGGATATGATGTCAATTTTCTATAACTTCCATTTCTGAATTCTCATTTCTTTATTTCTGTTTCAGTTTGTATCAGTTCGCATTTCAGTATCTGATCGGTCTGTTCGATCGATCAGGTAAGCATCTGATCGGTCTGTTGACCGATCAGGCAAGCATCTGATGGTTCTGTTGACCGATCAGGCAGTGTCTCAGCAGCATTTCAATCTAGTTCCCTGCATTCAATTTTTAGTTCTTGAATTCAATTTTTAGGTCTTGAATTCAATTCGGTTCCGCTGTGCTACTAACTCTGTGTCCAGAACGAACCGAAAAGTTTACGAAGTTTCCGTGAGATTTTTCCAGTCTATATTCACCCCCCCTCTATCGATGGCACCGTCCTACAAGTGGTATTAGAGCCAGATCGCTCTTCACCGGACTAACCGCCGACGGAGCAAAGACGCCAGGAGTTGAGGGGGAGCCCAGGGGTGAATCAGGTATATTATATTTTAAATGTCAAATTTTAAATTCCATATAATATGTCTCAAGTGCAGGGAAAGAGGGCACTATAAAAATTAGTACCCTACTCGTAAGACTCGGATCTCACCACTGGCAGCGAAGGAAATACCAGCGCTAGGAGTCCAGAGGGACAAGACCAACGTGCAGTGCTTCAAGTGTCAAAAGTATGGACACTACAAAAATAAGTGTCCGACGAAGGTACGAAAAATTTACATTCCTAGAAATTTCAATTTCCTGCACTGTCAGATGATAAATTAGGTAATTTTTCTGATAAATTAGAATTATTGCACAATCAAGTAAATATCTTGAATGACCAGTTAGAAAATGTAGATAATGCTAAAATATCAGAAATTAACTTTGTAATCCTTAATGTTAATTCGATAATTTCTAAAGTAAATTCTGAAATTAAATCTGCAAATTCAAATTCTGTAAATTTTGGAATTAATTCTGTAAATTCTGGTAATTTTAATTCTGTAAATTTTGATAATTTTAATTCTGAAAATCTTAAGGATAATATTGAAATTATCTCTGAAAATCTTAAGGATAATATTGAAATTATCTTTGATAATCTTAAGGATAATCTAGAAATTAATTTTGATAATCTTAAGAATAATCCCGAAATTAATTTTGAAATTCTTGATATTAATCCTGAAAATATTAAATATAATGCTGAGGATAACCTTGAGGATATTGAAAATGAAATTCTTTTAGATGATAATTTAATTATCAAATTTTTAGATAATATTGAAGATTATTACAAAATATTAACTAGTGGCCCTAATTACTCTACCTACTTTGAGGATAGTGAAGGATGTGATTTTAATTATAAGGATGAGGAGGAGATGGAATTATCTGAGATCAAGGCTATAGTTAATAAAGTTCACAAAAACTCAAATAAATTAGAATTATTAGAAAAACTTGAAAAGATAAATAAAGAAGAAATAGTAAAGGAATTAGAAATTTTTGAAATAACGAAAATGATGAAATTAAACCCACAACTTTTAACCAACCCATAAATATTGAAACATAAATCAAGATAAATCTTTAAAACTCTAATTATCTTTTAATTAATTTTTAAACCTTAATTTAATCCTTTATTTAACATTAATTAATTCTTATTATTTAATTTTTTATTTAACATTAATTAATTCTTAATATTTAATTCGTTATTTAACATTAATTAATACTTAATATTCAATTCGTAATTAATTAATTTTAAGTTAAATCTAATTTTATGTAAAATCTTGATTAATTAATTCTAAATTAATTTATTCTTAATTATTTCAACATTAATTAATCCTTAATTATTTCAACATTAATTAATCTTTAATTATTACAATATTTAATTAATTCATAATTAATTCAACTTTAAATAATTCTTAATTAATTCAACTTTAAATAATTCTTAATTAATTCAACTTTGAATAATTCTTAATTAATTCAACTTTAAATAATTCTTAATAATTCAACTTTGAATAATTCATAATTAATTCAACATTAAATAATTCTTAATTAATTCATCTTTAAATAATTCTTAATTAATTCAATTCTTAATTAATTCAATTTTAAATAATTCTTAATTAATTCAACTTTAAATAATTCTTAATTAATAATTCATAATTAATTCAGCTTTAATTAATTACTTCTTAATTTAACTTCAATTAATTAATTTATCTTCAAATTTGTTTCAATTAACTTAACTCTAACTCATAAATAACTTAAACTTAAATTAAATAAAATCTTACCCAAACCGCAACAATTAAATTTAAAATATTAAATATGTCAAAGTGGGTTGACATATTCACGGGTTCACACGACATGTATCAAATCGGAAATTTGATACATCATTAGAAACTTAATTAAATACCTTGACCTATTTGAATCATGCATTAATGTCATGTACATGCATCTGCTATGTTTCTGAATATATGTCATGTCATTCATATTTAAATTTACGCATGACTTAGAACGGTTATAGGAAAAAGGATAGTTGAAACTTGAACAACCTAGTATTAGGTGGAGGTGAGATGATAGTACGTTAGGGAAGCCCTTCTAATAAGGTCAAGTATATTCTACTTGATCTGTTTAGTCTGGTGGAACTAGCCGAAGCTACCGATCCAAGACCTTAACTAGTTAGACCAAATTTTTTCAAAAAGTAACTTGAAAAATGAATTTTCGGTATAAGGCTTTGTCAAGGAAAGGGTTATTGCTCCAATAAGGCTACGGCCAAAGAAGGTCTTGTGCCTCGCCAAGACCTGGAAGCCAATTACTGAAAATCAAATTCACTTTACTATTTGATAAATTTGAATCTAACACAAGTTTCGATTAAGTCTTAGATTTAATAATAAATTAAGAAAAATAATTCAAGCATCTCACAATGCACCCATAAGGCAACTATGCTTGTTGTATTGAGACATCTAGAATGGGTGAGATGTTAAGGACTAATAAATTGAAAAATATGATTTTTCAAAATTGTTAGAATATTTTTCTAAAATATATTTTCAAAATAGTGCTTCAACATAATAATGTTTTTATGGAATTCATGCTTATCTGATTGATTATATATGATAGAATTTCAAAAATTATATTCTTTTGAAAAATTGTTTGACCTACACAATTAGACACAAGCCTCTTAGGTCAACACTAAAGTCCCTTAAGGCACTTAGATAGATTTAAACGGTGTTGGATACAGGGGGAGTGTTTTATTCATTTTAATCTTTTAAAAATATTTTCAGAAAACTGTGCTTTAATTACTATCACTTATGTTTTCGAAAAAGCTTATTCTTTAAAAATTATCTTCTTTCCAAATTGTGGTTCGAAATTTATCTTCCTGAAAATTATTGTTCATTTGATTTTGATAAACCCTAAAAGACACAGAGGAAGGTCTACTTCATGATCTACAAGGACTCCTAGGATGTGTCACATTTAGGAGGAGTCTGAGTCAAAAGAAATTATGTTTAACAAGTATTTTCTTTGACAATTACTTTTTGGAATTATTAGATAATTCTTTTGGTCTGAACCAAACCCTAAGGACTCAGAGGAAGAGTACTTGTGGTCAACAAGCTTCCCAGGACTGGGTCAAGTTTAGGGGGAGGTCAAATTAAAAGAGTTATTAAAAATTTCAAAATAATATATTTTCATGCATTATATTTTCAAAATCCAATTGAAAGTATAAGTAATTTGTCTCTCAAAATACTATTATTCTACATTTCAAAATTTGTTGGGGCTTATAAAATTGTTTTGAAATACTTTTTAAAATAATTTTTACTTAGGCTGGAAAATTTCGAGGACACTTAGGAAAATGCCCTTGTAGTTAACAAGGCTTCCTAGGATTGTGTCAGACTGGAAAAGAAACCAAGTCAAGTAAAATATTATGTTTTAAAAAATAATATTTTTCAAAGAATTGATATTCTTCTAAAAAACTTATGTGTTTCAAACTCATAATATTTTTCAAAGTACTTATGTTTTTCAAATTCATAATACTTTTCAAAGTACTTATGCTTTTCACATTCATAATATTTTTCAAAGTTCATACTTATATTTTTCAAAAATGCAGAATATCTCTTCAAAAGTACTTGCATTTTGCAAAAAGGGTCATAATATATGCATTTTAAAAAAAAGACCCAAATATTTTTAAGAATGCATAATATCTTTCAAAAAATATTGGCATCTTTCGAAAGCTCAATATATTTTTCAATACATTTTTCAAAAGTACAGATATTTTTCAAATACTAACATGTTTTGAAGAACAATGTTTTTGTTCAATTTTTTTTTGCGTGAAAATGTGTTTGAGAAATTTAAAGTACTTGGTTTTTTACTAGCTTTGTGCTATGCTTTAAAAAATTATACTAAGTACTTTCAAAAGGAAATCTTTTATTCATTGTTGGTGCAATTATTTTGGTCGATTTTTTTGATGTATGACAAAGGGGGAGAGTGAGAGCTTAAGTTAGAAAATTTTTGTTTCTTCCCAAAGGATAAATGAAAATCAAAATTTTTTCAAAAAGGGAGAGTGAGCTTATCTTAGAAAAGAAATGGTTTTCTCCCAAAGATCAAAATATACTTTCAAAACTTAAATTATTTTTTCAAGGTTTAGCCCTTTTTAACCAATCTAACTTAAGATATTGTCAAACATCAAAAAGGGAGAGATTGTTAGTGCAAGTCGCATCAGTGATGTCCTCCTCTAAATGTTTCAATGTTTGACAATATACTTAAGTCAATGATATGTTGAACAAGGGAAGGGTTAGTCAAGAAAGGTGTAACAAAGTGAAGAAAAGTCCTAGTTAACCTAGGCACTAAGACCTGGTGAGTGAAGCTGGGCACGAAGTCCTGGTTCGTGGAATTAGGCACTAAGTCCTGGCCGAGGGTTGGGCACCGAAGACCTGGTTCGAGGAATTGGGCACGAAGTCCTGGCCGAGGGTTGGGCATCGAAGTCTTGGACCGAGGGTTTGGGCACGAAGTATTGGTCCGAGGGATTGAGAAACTTAGCTGAGTGATGACTAAGGACAGAAGTAGAGATGGGTCGAGGGTCGGACGTCTTGAGATCCGAGAGTATCGAAGGCTAAGTAAAAGTCCACCCGAACGGACTGGGTGGCAATTGTCTCCTGAGAGGAGTAGGTTGAAGGCGCGTTCCCGGGGTGGGAACTTGCATCGGTTCGACCATGGGTTTCGCAGAAATCCAAAGTCAGAACCATCTCATTAAGGCTAAGGTTGTATATGTGTTTGCTTTGTATTTGTGTATCTTGCAGGTACCTAGAATGGAAGATAAAGCAGGGAAACAACACACAACAAAGCTGGAAGCCAGCCTGCTAGGCGCCCCCATTGAAGGGGGCACCCTAAAGGAGCTAGGCACCCCCATCAACTGGGGCGCCTCAATGGAAGGAGGCAAAACCAGTCTTTATTCAGGCGCCTCCAATGATACAGGCGCTCTGGTTGAAAGCTGTATCTGCTGCTGCAAGTGCGAAGCAGGGACAAACTTTGACCAAGTTCATTGAGGCACCTGGGAGGTCCAGGGCACCCTGGTCAAGAGGTTTATCTGCTGCGGCGAGTTCGGCACGGAGATAAACTTTGACCAAGCCCTTTGAGGCGCCCAGTCATCACAGGCGCCCCAATGAAGCCTATAAAAGGGGCTTCGACCCCTCAGCTCAGAACACAACTTTCTAGAATGATTCTAAGCTTCCCAAGTGACGACAAAGCGCTAACGACGAAGCTCTTCGACCAGGAGGATCCAAGAGGAAGTGCACGACACTTCGGACGTCCAGATCAAATCTTGTTTGTTCGGTTTGAATTTATATTCTGCACGTATTTTATTTATTCTTTTGATTGTAATTTGTGCACTGTAAGACGGGGTTCTCCGCCTCCGGAATGTCCGAAAAGGAGACCATTAGTAGATGGGTATTCCCGTGCTTAGGCCTTGGATGTACTGACCTTGGGGGGTTGGGAACCAAGTAAAAAATCCCGTGTCCACTGTGTTTGTTCGTTCTTTCTTCCTATTTTCTGCTGTGCTACTAACTCTGTATCTAGAACAAACCAAAAATTTTATGAAGTTTCTGTGAGATTTTTCCAGTCGATATTCACCCCCCCCCTTTATTGACGGCATTGGTCCTACATGCTCTTCTCCCTCCAAGCTTGTGCCAACCACAAGAGAAGAAGTAGTTTTCTTCACCTTGCGCCACCAACTATCTTTTTCTCCTCCTCACCACCGCCATCCAAAAACCTACCTTCTCCTTGCACCGCCAGCCCTTGCCTTGTTTCAAGGATGCGCCAAAAAGGAAAGCAAAGAGAGAAAGAGGAAGGAGAATCGAGGAAGAAGCAGAGATCCAACCCTAATCTCCTTTCTTTCTTCTTCCACCTTGCGGCACCAAACACCACAAGAGAAACTTTTCATCCTCCTTGTGCCACTGGCTCTAGCGTCCTTGGTGGGTGCTCCGACCGAAGGAGAGAAGAAAGGAAGAAGAAGGGGAGGTAGGAGATGACTTGCCCTCTTTCTTAGTTCCCTTGTTGCCGCCAGCCACCTTCATGAAGGAGGTTGTGGCACCGCAACCCTAGGAGAGAGAAGGGAGAGAGGGGATAGGCTTAGGGTTAATTGGATGGGATGCCTTGGTCTTATGACACATGTGGTATTTATAGGCTACAATAGGGTCTATGAGGAGGAGTTAGGTCTTGGCTACTAATGGATCAAAGCCCGATCCATTAATGATGATCCAATCCACTAAAGGATCATCATTGATCTACCTCACCAACTCCCATATTTAAATATGAGCTCCACCTATTATGTGTACAAAATCTCCCCATCTTTAAGATATCGAATATCCATTAATTAATTAAATTACTAATAATTTAATTAATTAATATCTAACTCCATGAGTAGTACCACTACAACCTTATCATCATGTAGGACCAAGTCTAGCTTTAGGATTTCCATGATGAACTTTATGAGCTCCTCAAGGGGACATCATCAACCTGATCTTTATGAGCTCCTCAAGGGGACACATCAACCTGATGCATCAGGACACAGTTTCCTTCTATAATCAATGACACACATTGTAAACAATATTATTTCCCAACTTACCGGGCCTATCGATTTAACAAATAAATCTCGCCCATTGGTAAATCAAAGAAATAGATATTAAGTACATGCGCTCCTTATTATATCGGGATTAATAGCATATACACCATAATATCTGAGGTCTGATTCAATTATATAGTCAGTATAAATTGAATCACCTGTGATGACCCCTTAACTTCTCTCCCTTAAAGCGGATGTCACTTTTACTTAACCTTAACTTTACCTTATTCTTAGCCTTAGGTTACAACTACTTGACTTCCCTTAACTTGCTCTGATTTTTTTTCTTTTTAAAAAAAAACTTTCATTTTATTTGCTTTGCAAGGATTTGACCCCTAGACCTCTTAGTTGTAAAACTGAAGCACTAACCATCTACCCTACAAGACTTTCTTTTCAATGGTACCAGTCGACTACTAGATAGACAGTCGACTGGTATCAGCCACAGAAACTTTCTGTGCCCGGCACCAGTCGACTGGCCTCTTGGCAGTCGACTGGTGCATCTAACAAAAGGTTTTGTTCGATAGGGCAGTCGACTGGTATCTGAACCAGTCGACTGGCACGCCTGAAAACAGCAGTTTCAGACCTGGGAACTCCTTTCAAGGGTCCACCATTCACACACTTCCAATGCATATAATAAAACAACTCCAAATCTAAACTCCATACTAGTTTTATAAGCATCTTAACAACTCAAAATGAATCCAATAATTTTAAATTAGGATTTCTATGAAATTTAACAAACTTATCAAAACACATGCAATCTCTACTAACTTTGTACCCAACTTTGACTCCATGTAAAGTTTAAATAAGGTGATCACATCCTACCAATCCAAAACATCAACCATGAGTTTCTATAAATCAAAACGCCTCTAAGACTTATCCCAAAGATCTCTTCCACGGTTCCGCCGCCACTGAACATCAATGCAAGTCCCGTTCGCCTCCATAGCTTATGCTTTTTCTTTACCTTTATCTGCAATAGAAGGAAATGCAACTAATAAGCGAATTGCTTAGTAAGTAAATCCTAACTCACAAATCCATGTTATCGATAATAAACATGCTCATTTCAAAGAATGCTTGCTTCAAAATACATGCACTTGGAAATATTTGCACATGGGAACTTTCATACACTTATCATGCTCAATCATGCTTGAAAACATTTACTTGCATCAAAACACTTGCAAACTTAACATGCTCATGCTTTCTTTTGAGACTTGATACTTATACATTTCCATACTTTAAAACATTAACTTCTTTGCTCTTTCTCTTTAACATGCTTGTAACATAACCATGTTAACATACATAACAAAAACATGCACTTAAGAAAATTGAAACACTTACATATGTTGGTGCAAGTTGCATCAATGATGTTCTCCTTTATGTGTTTTAATGTTTGACAATGTACTTAAGTCAGTAATATGTTGAATAGACAAAGGGGAGCGAAGGAGAAGTAACCTAAGCCTGAGAAAGTCCTAGTTAAGCTAGGCATGGAAACCCTAAGACCTAGCGAAGGGCTGCTAGGCTCTGGCGAAGGGCTGCCAGAATGAAAAAGACCTAGCGAAGGGCTGCTAGGCTCTGGCGAAGGGTTGCCAGAAAGAAAAGACCTAGCGAAGGGCTGCTAGGCACCTGACGAAGAGCTGTCAGGAAAACAAGTCCTAGCGAAGGGCTGCTGGGCACCTGACGAAGGGCTGTCAGGGAAACAAGACCTAGCGAAGGGCTGCTAGGCACCAAGCGAAGGGATGCTTGATATCCAAGACCTAACGAAGGGCGGCTAGGCAAAAGTCCACCCGAAGGACCGGGCGGCAACCGTCTCCTGAAAGGAGTAGGTGAAAGGCGCTTTCTCGGGGGTAAGAGTTTGCGTCGATTCGACCTAGGATTGCGTGTCAATCCGAAGTCCGACCCAAGTCCTTAACACCGATATTCCATGTATGTTTGCTTTGTATATGTGTATCTTGCAGGTACCAAAAGGAGAAGACAAAGCAAAGGAAGCAAAGGGCTGAAAATGGGCTGCCAGGGAGCCCCCATGGTTGGGGGCGCCCCCAGCAGCCAGGGCGCCCCCACAGGGGGGCACCCCCATGCAGCCAGGGCGCCCCCATCAAGGGGGGCGCCCCCAGCCAGTACTAATAAGCTGTTTTCGTGCTGCAGTCAAAATAAGTGTCAACCGGGGCGCCCGGAGCATCCGGGGCGCCCGGATTAACACTGTTTCGTTGCTACGAGTCTGAAGCAGTGGATAAGCGCTGACTGGGTTCAAGATGGGCGCCCGGAAGATCCGGGGCGCCCTGGTCAAAGCTGTTATCAGCTGCGGCGAAGTAGACGCAGAGATATAGTTTGACCGAGTCTTCCGGGGCGCCCCCAGCGACTAGGGCGCCCCCAGGAGTGCTATAAAAGGGGTCTCGACCCCTCTGCTTCAAACACACCTTCTAACTGCGAATCTGATCATTCTGACTGACGACAACGCGCTAAAGACGAGGTTCTGCGACCGGGAGGCTCCAGGAGGAAGTACGCGGCACTTCGGAGGTCCAGATCGGCCGAGCTTCATATTTTATGTTTGGTTTGCAATTAATTTACAGTATTCATTTTCTATATTATTGCTTGTAATATTGCACTGTAAGTCGGGTTTCTCCGCCTCCGGAAATTCCGGAAAGGAGACTACTAGTGGACTCAACGCCGAGTACATAGGCCTTGGACGTACTGACCCTGGGGGGTTGGGAACCAAGTAAATAAACCTGCCGTGTCCCTTGCTTTGTTTTTGTTCTATTTATTTTCCGCTGCGCTACTAATATTCTAAGTCCAGAACGTGAGTTTTACGAAGTTCTCCGAAAGGTTTTTGACGGTCGATATTCACCCCCCCCTCTATCGACGGCACCGGTCCTACAAGTGGTATCAGAGCCAAGCCGCTCTTCACCGGACTAACCGCCGACGGAGCAACGACGCCAGGAGTTGAGGGGGAGCTCAGGGGTGAATCAGGTATTTTTAATTTTAAAATGTCCATTTCCAAATTCCATATTATCTGTTTCACGTGCAGGGAGAGAGGGCACTATAAAAATCAGTGCCCTACTCGTAAGAATCGTTCGTCACCGGCAGCAAAGGAGGTACGAGCGCCAGGAAACCGGAGGGGCAAAAGTCACGTACAGTGTTTCAAATGCGAGAAGTACGGACACTACAAAAGCAAGTGTCCGGCGAAGGTACGTAAGATTTACGTTCCAAAAGTTTTACAATTTCCTGGACTGTCCTTAGATAATTCAGTCAATTTTTCTGTTAAATTAAATTTACTGCATAGTAGATTAAATATTTTGCATGAAAAATTAGAAAATACGGATATGATTAAAATATCCAAAATTAACTATTTAATTATTGATACCAATTCAATAATTGCTAAGATTAATTCTGATATTAAATCTAAAATAAATTCTGATAATTCTACAGATAATGATACAATTAATTCTGGATCTAAATCTGAAACTAAATCCGAATTCGAATTTGAAAATCCTAAGGATAAAGTTGAATTCAAAAATCTTAAGGATAATTCTAAGTCAGAAAATCCTTCAGATAATTACAAATTCAAATTCGAAAATCCATTGTATAATTCTAAATTCGAATTTGAGAATTCTAAATTTAATCCAGAATTTAATTCAGAAAATCTTAAAGATAATTCAGAAATTAATTCAAAAAATTATAAGCATAATTCTAAAGATAATTATAAGGATAACTCTGAAGATGATATCTCTTTAGATAATAATTTAATTATCCCCTTAGATAATCCTGAAACCTTAATTAGTGGCCCAATTTACTCCACCTACTGTAAGGATATTGAAAAATCAAATCTTAAAGAGGATATGGAACTATCTAAGATAAAGGCCATAATCAATAAAAGTTATAAAAATTCAAATAAATCAAAATTATTAGAAAAACTTGAAAAGAAAGATAAAAATGAAGAAGAAATTTTTGAAATAATGAAAATGATGAATTTAAACCCACAATTATTAATTAATCATAATTAAACCTTAATTAATTTCGAATTAATTCAAATTAAATCCTAATTAAATCTTAAATTAAACCTTAATTAATTTCGAATTAATTCAAATTAAATCCTAATTAAATCTTAAATTAAACCTTAATTAATTTCCAATTAATTCAAATTAAATCCTAATTAAATCTTAAATTAAATTCAATTAAATTCAAATAATTCAAATTAATCCACTTAAATTAAATTCAATTAAATTCAAATAATTCAAATTAATCCACTTAAATTAAATTCAATTAAATTCAAATAATTCAAATTAATCCACTTAAATTAAATTCAATTAAATTCAATTAATTCAAATTAAATCCAAATTAAATTCAAATTAATTCAAATTAAATTCAAATTAAATCCAAATTAAATTCAAATTAAATCCAAATTAATTCAAATTAAATCCAAATTAAATTCAAATTAAATCCAAATTAATTCAAATTAAATCCAAATTAATTCAAATTAAATCCAAATTAATTCAAATTAAATCCAAATTAAATTCAAATTAAATTATAATTAATTCAAATAATTCAAATAAATTCAATTAAATTCGAATTAATTCAAATAAATTCAATTAAATTCGAATTAATTCATATAATACAATTAAATTCAATTAAATTTTAATTCAAATAAATTCAATTAGATTCGAATTAATTCAAATAAATTCAATTAAACTCGAATTATTTCAATTAAATTCAAATTAAACCTAAATTAATAAAATTAATTCAATTAAATCTTAATAAATCAATTTAATTCAATTAAATTACAATTAAATCAATTTAATTCAATTAAATTACAATTAAATCAATTTAATTAAATTAAATTACAATTAAATCAATTTAATTCAAATTAACTTCAATTAAATCAATTTAATTCAATTAAATTTCAATTAAATCAATTTAATTCAATTTAACTTCGAATTAATCCACTTAAATTAAATTCAATTAAATTCAAATAATTCAAATTAATTCACTTTTCAATTAAATTCAATATAACTCAAACTCAATTAAATTCAAATTAACTCAATTTTAATTCAACTAAATCCAATCTTAAATCACTTAAACCTGAACCAAACTAAAACCTTACCCAAACCGCAACAATTAATTCAATAAAATCAAATATGTCAAAGTGGGTTGACATATTCGCAGGTTCACACGATATGTATCAAATCGAGAATTTGATACATTCTTAGAAACAAAAATAAAATGTCTTGACTTGTTTGACTCATGCATAATTGTCATGCCATGCATTTGCTATTTTTCTTTAAAATATATGACATGTCATTCATATTTAATTTTTATGCATAATTTAGAAAGGTCATAAGAAAAAGATAATTGAAATTTGGCAACATAGTATTGGGAGGAGGTGAGATGATAGTACGTTGGGGAAACCAACTCTAATAAGATCAAGTCTACTTGGTCTCTTTAGACTGGTGAAACCAGCCGAAGCTACCAATCCAAGACCCAAGCTAGTTAGACCAGAAAATGACCTAATTTAATTTGAAAATGAAATTTCATTAAAAGGCTTTGTCAAGGAAAGGGTGGATGATCCCATAAGGCTACGGCCAAAGAAGGCCTAGTGCCTCGCCAAGACCTGGAAGCCAATTTCTGAAATTCAAATTCAAATTATCTTTTGTCAAATTCGAATCTAACACAAATTTCAATTAAATCTTAGATTTAATAATGGAAAATGATTCAAGCATCTCACAATACACCTATAAGGCAATCATGCTTGTTGTATTGATACATCTAAAATGGGTGAGATGTTAAGGACTAATGAATTGAAAAATATTTTTCAAAATTGTTTTTCAAAATTGTTAGAATATTTTCCTAAAAATATATTTTTCAAAATAGAGCTTTAACATAATAATGTTTTTATGGAATTCATGCTTGTCTGATTGATTATATATATTACACATTTTTCAAAAAAGGTATATTGTTTTCAAAAATTGATTGACTCACGCAATTAGACACAAGCCTCTTAGGACAGCACTAAAATTCCTTAGGGCACTTAGATAGAGTCAAACGACATTGATGCAGGGGGAGTGCTTTTCATATTTTTCAAACTGCACTTTAAAAACATTACTATTATTTGAAAATATCTTTTCGAAAATCATGCTTTAATCGTTATCACTTGTGGCTTTTCGAAAAAGATTTTACCTATTGCAAAAATCAAATGTTTACCTGTTCTTTTGATTCTGATAAACCCTAAAGACACAGAGGATGGTCCACTTCATAATCTAAAAAGGACTCCTAGGATGTGTCAGATTTAGGGGGAGTCTGAGTCAAATATTTTTTCAAGTCTTAAACTATTTTTTAAAATTATTAGAATTCCTTTGATTTGAATCAAACCTTAAGACTCAAAGGAAGAGTACTTGTGGTCAACAAGCTTCCCAGGACTGAGTCAAGTTTAGGGGGAGGTCAAATTAAAAGAATTATTCAATTACATGCTTTTAAAATTCTAAAAATCTATGCTTTTCAAAATACTATTTGTTAAAATTTGTGTGACTTATGAAATTATTTTGAAATAATGTTTACTTAGGTTGGAAAATTCCCAGGACACTTAGGAAATGTCCTTGTGGTCAACAAGGTTTCCTAGGATAGTGTCAGACTGGAAAATAGACCAAGTTAAGTAAAATATTAGATCTTCAAAATTCACACAGTTTTTCAGCACATACTTTGTGAAATATTATCATTTTTCTTAAAAATTTATAATAATATTTACTTGTTTGAAAACTTTCCAGGACACTTAGGAAATGCCCTTGTAGTCAACAAGGTTTCCTAGGATGGTGTCAGACTGGAAAAGAAACTCAATCAAGTAAAATATTTTCAAAAAAAATATACTTATGTCTTTCAAAACCAATATTCTTAATTTTGAAAAAAAATATTTTCAAATGTATTGTTAAGTACTTAATTTCTCAAAAAATATACTTATATTTTTTCAAAAAGGGATTTAAATAATCTTTTAAAAGTACTTGCACTCCTTACAAATCATCTTTTCAAAGTACTTATATTTTAAACCTAGAGCATTTTTCAAATTTATGCAATTTTTTTAAAAAAAAAACAAAATTGCACTAAGTATTTTCAAAACAAAAATCCAAAGTTTTTTATTGTTGATGCAAGTTTTTTGATGCATGACAAAGGGGGAGAGAGTGCTTAAGTTAGAATTTTTTTTCAGTTAGAAAATTTTTTACTCTCCCAAAACCTATACCTTTTAGTTTTTCTATCCCAAGGATAGTAAGTTAGCCCCCTTAAACCAATCTAACTTAAGTTATTGTCAAACATCAAAAAGGGGGAGATTGTTGGTGCAAGTTGCATCAATGATGTTCTCCTTTATGTGTTTTAATGTTTGACAATGTACTTAAGTCAGTAATATGTTGAATAGACAAAGGGGAGCGAAGGAGAAGTAACCTAAGCCTGAGAAAGTCCTAGTTAAGCTAGGCATGGAAACCCTAAGACCTAGCGAAGGGCTGCTAGGCTCTGGCGAAGGGCTGCCAGAATGAAAAAGACCTAGCGAAGGGATGCTAGGCTCTGGCGAAGGGTTGCCAGAAAGAAAAGACCTAGCGAAGGGCTGCTAGGCACCTGACGAAGGGCTGTCAGGAAAACAAGTCCTAGCGAAGGGCTGCTGGGCACCTGACGAAGGGCTGTCAGGAAAACAAGTCCTAGCGAAGGGCTGCTGGGCACCTGACGAAGGGCTGTCAGGGAAACAAGACCTAGCGAAGGGCTGCTAGGCACCAAGCGAAGGGATGCTTGATATCCAAGACCTAACGAAGGGCGGCTAGGCAAAAGTCCACCCGAAGGACCGGGCGGCAACCGTCTCCTGAAAGGAGTAGGTGAAAGGCGCTTTCTCGGGGGTAAGAGTTTGCGTCGGTTCGACCTAGGATTGCGTGTCAATCCGAAGTCCGACCCAAGTCCTTAACACCGATATTCCATGTATGTTTGCTTTGTATATGTGTATCTTGCAGGTACCAAAAGGAGAAGACAAAGCAAAGGAAGCAAAGGGCTGAAAATGGGCTGCCAGGGAGCCCCCATGGTTGGGGGCGCCCCCAGCAGCCAGGGCGCCCCCACAGGGGGGCACCCCCATGCAGCCAGGGCGCCCCCATCAAGGGGGGCGCCCCCAGCCAGTACTAATAAGCTGTTTTCGTGCTGCAGTCAAAATAAGTGTCAACCGGGGCGCCCGGAGCATCCGGGGCGCCCGGATTAACACTGTTTCGTTGCTACGAGTCTGAAGCAGTGGATAAGCGCTGACTGGGTTCAAGATGGGCGCTCGGAAGATCCGGGGCGCCCTGGTCAAAGCTGTTATCAGCTGCGGCGAAGTAGACGCAGAGATATAGTTTGACCGAGTCTTCCGGGGCGCCCCCAGCGACTAGGGCGCCCCCAGGAGTGCTATAAAAGGGGTCTCGACCCCTCTGCTTCAAACACACCTTCTAACTGCGAATCTGATCATTCTGACTGACGACAACGCGCTAAAGACGAGGTTCTGCGACCGGGAGGCTCCAGGAGGAAGTGCGCGGCACTTCGGAGGTCCAGATCGGCCGAGCTTCATATTTTATGTTTGGTTTGCAATTAATTTACAGTATTCATTTTCTATATTATTGCTTGTAATATTGCACTGTAAGTCGGGTTTCTCCGCCTCCGGAAATTCCGGAAAGGAGACTACTAGTGGACTCAACGCCGAGTACATAGGCCTTGGACGTACTGACCCTGGGGGGTTGGGAACCAAGTAAATAAACCTGCCGTGTCCCTTGCTTTGTTTTTGTTCTATTTATTTTCCGCTGCGCTACTAATATTCTAAGTCTAGAACGAGAGTTTTACGAAGTTCTCCGAAAGGTTTTTGACGGTCGATATTCACCCCCCCCCCCTCTATCGACGGCACCGGTCCTACAACATATACTCATATATTTCAAAATAATTATCAACTTTCTCAGGCCTTGACATTGTACCATGGTATCAATGTACCAATGCGTGCATCCCAATAGGTTTCGGGGTAGCTAGCCACCACACCCTATTAGAGCTTCCTTCTAACTTTCTGTGGGCCTCTCATTTGCCCGGTACATGTCACTTTACAAAAGTAAAATACTTTCTTACTCAATATGCTTATACTTATCAAGCTATCTTTCTTTTTGCATAAATTTTGCACTACAAACTTTACCTTTCTTACTTGGAACTTTCATCGAGCACCTTGCGTGCCCTTAACCCAAAACTCATTTTTGGGACTTTTCAAGAACTTGGTCTTATCATACTTAGATCACACATACAAACCTACTCAAATTCAAGTTCTATGATAAGAACACATATTCTTTAGAAACTTAAATCACACAATAAGATAATATTCTCAAAGTATGCACTTAGATCACAAAATTACGATTATACAACGAGAATCTACATACGAAACTACTTCTATTGTAGGTGAGTGATTTACTTACCCTTTTTCTTGAAGAAAACTCACTAAGTATTTCGAAAAAACCTAGCGTAGGACTCCTCTTCTCTTCCTTGCGAGAAAACTCCACTCCTTGGCCCTAGGGAAGAAGCCCTAGGTTCTCTACTCAAGAGGAAGAAAAAGGAGGAAGAAAACCCTTGTTTTCTCCCTTGTTTTTGCAGCCCCCAAACCCCCTGTTCGCGCAACCTCCAAAAACCTAATGGGGTCTTAACACAACTTAAGCGGAAGTTTAAATACTTCTTCATGAAAAAGTCTAACTTACCTATAACATTAATTGGCTTCATCCCTTTTTGTGCTTGATACCCCCGCCCTTCTGGTTATCCGGACGCCCTTAAGGGCTTGCTTTGCCTTGTGGTCGTGGGATCAAACCTCTGCTCGACCCTTTTTTTTTCTTTTTATTTTAATTCGAAAAAATGCTAGAAAATTCAGAAAAATTCCTAATAATTTACGAAAATTATTGGGTGTTACATCACCTCTATATCGGTCCTGCTCAATACACACAAAGTGTACTAGTGTAATTCTATGGTCAAGATAAACCAATACCAAATTACACTACAACCATGCTAATGGTTTGTCCAAAACCATCTAGGTTGCGAGCATCTACTTATACTCCACAAGGGACTGATAACATAATCTTCTATGTGACACCACACACCATGTTATCTACAATATAAAGTATTAGACAATAGCATGTATATATCAAATATAAAATGCAAACAATGATTATGTGATTTTCATTCCAAAATATAGATGTCCATACAAAAGCTAGGTTTTTAGTATACATCCTAACAATCTCCCACTTATACTAAAAGACTATGCTGCCATCACAATGCCATACATTTGACTCCCATACCCTCCACATGCCTATCAAAAGCTCTCGGTGGAAGGGCCTTAGTGAAGGGATCCACCAGGTTGTCCTCTGATGCAATCTTGGTGACAACGACTTCTCCTCGCTTTATGATCTCTCGTATCAGGTGGTACTTGCGCTCTATGTGTTTACTTGCCTTATGGGTTCGTGGTTCCTTCAAGTTTGCAACTGCACCACTATTATCACAATAAATTTTGATAGCTCTGGCAAACCAGGAATCACATCCAAGTCCATCAAGAGGTTCCTGAGCCATACAACTTCTTTGGCCGCCTCAGAGGCTGCCACATACTCAGCTTCCATGGTGGAGTCTACCACACATTTCTGCTTGACACTCCTCCATACTATAGCTCCACTTTCTAAAGTAAACACATACCCCGAGGTAGACTTACTTTTATCCCTATCTGATTGGAAGTCAGAATCTGTGTACCCCTTAGGGAGTAATTGATCTGCCTGGTAAACTATCATATAATCCCTAGTCCTTCTCAGGTACTTCAATATATGCTTTACCGCAGTCCAATGTCCCTGTCCTGGATTACTTTGATATCTGCTGACCATGCCCACGACAAAGCAGATATCCGACCTCGTACATAGCATAGCATACATGAGGCTTCCTACAACCGAAGCATAAGGAACCGCCTTCATCTCCTCTATCTCCTTTGATGTTTTAGGACACATCTCCTTAGATAGAGGTACTCCATGCCGAAAAGGTAGAAAACCTTTCTTGGAGTTTTTCATGCTAAAATGAGCTTGGAGAGTGTCTATGTATGAAGCTTGAGATATGCACAACATCCTTTTCTTGCGATACCTTATAACCTTGATCCCAAGGTTGTGTCCCGCTTCTCCCAAGTCCTTCATATCAAACTATTTGGACAACCATACCCTTACATCTAACAACAATTTGACATTGTTGCCAATGAGTAAAATGTCATCTACGTATAGTATCGTGAAACTTGCTTCAATCCATAAATGGACCGATTAAGCTTACACACAAGATGCTCTTTGCCCTTTGTAATAAATCCCTCTGGTTGGTTAATATAGATGTTTTCCTCAAGAGTTCCGTTAAGGAAACCTGTCTTGACATCCGTCTGCCAAACCTCATAATCTATATAAGCGGCAATAGATAAAAGAATCCGGATCGACTTAAGCATGGCCACTAGCGAAAAGGTCTCCTCATAATCAATACCCTCTTTCTAAGTATACCCTTTCGCAACAAGCCTAGCTTTGAAGGTCTCTACCTTCCTGTCTGATCCTCTCTTTCTCTTGTAGATCCACTTACATCCAATGGCTTTTACACCATTGAGTGGTTCTACTAGCTCCCAGACATGATTAGAATCCATAGATTTTATCTTAGAATTCATCACCCTTTGCTAGGATACCGGATCTTTATCTTGGAGTGCCTAGTCATATGTCCAGGGATCAGGTTCATGTTCGCCAGGGACCAAGTCCGAAGACTCTCCCAAGAACATGAATCTATCTGGTTGTCTAACAACCCTCCCACTACGACGAGGTACTACATGTGTATCCTCTGTGACACGTGGTACAGTCACTTGTGGTATGTCCTCCTGTACTGTTGGTACTGAAGTTGGAACATCCCCTCTCAATTCCCTAAGAAGAATCCTACTCATGGGCTTGTGATTCATCACATAGTCTTCCTCTAAAAATTGGGCATTCGTACTAACGATCACCCTCTGATTTTTAGGACTATAGAACAAACCACCTTTCGTTCCTCTAGGATAGCCTACGAACGAGCGTACTTCTGTACGAGATTCTAACTTATCAATATCTCCCTTCAGTACATGTGTTGGACTACTCCAAATCCGAATATGTCTCAAATTAGGCTTTTGCCCAGTCCACAATTCTGTGGGAGTAGAGGGTACTGATTTAGGTGGTACCAAGTTTAGAATATACACTGCCATTTCTAGAGCATATCCCCAGTGTTGGACCTTCGGATGACTAGAGAGGGGGGGTGAATGTAGCCAGACACAAACTTTTCTTTCTTTTGAACTTTCTGCACTTAAGGATTAGCAGCGGAAGAATACAAGTAGAAATGCATAAACATAAATGCAAAAACTAAACACAAACTCAAGACGCTAACAAGGATGGTTTACAAGGTTTGGGGATAACATGCCCCTACTCCTTGGCATGCCCGTGAGGTGGGCTATCCCTTGATCATCGACAGATCAAGCCTCGGGAAATCAGGATAATCGAAACCTTCTTCTCGGTGGAGAAACCTCTCCACAACAAGTCTCAACAGAATGATATGAAATACAACACAGAGACAAAGAAAACTTACAGAACGCGAAGGAGACAGTTTACAAAGCACAACTCACAACACAGCAAGATCCTGGCAACCGGGTGCATGTTGACATGGATGCGGGTTCGTAATTTCAAAATTAATTACGTGCAGCGGAATGTTTAGCATAAATAATTTCTCAAATTATTTAACCACACATCTAAGCATGCAACCTTATCAAGTGTAGATATGATCATACATTTAAAATTTTGTAGAAACGTAAACTAATTTACTTGTTACCTCGCGTAACTCGAAGGAAGGGACGAGATCCAACCGTAAGTGTCCCTCAGAAGCTCCGCCTCTATTCGTGTCCACGCAGAGTATCTTCGGGATGACTTCGCAAAACCACGAGTTTCGTGTTCTCGAGAACTACTAGATTCTCCGAGAACATGACAAAAAAAACCAAGAGAGAAGTAATCACATCGAAAAAACTCACCACCAAGGTTGGCCGGAATCACAGTTCTGGCGAGAAGGAGGAAGATGACTTGCGCCCAATCCCAGGGTGATGATGGCCGGAGAGGAAGATCGTCCCAATGGAAGAACTTCGTCGCCTCGGTGCTTCTCCTTGTGCTCACGGCAAGAAGAAGGGAGAAGAGCCTTGTGGCCGGCCAAGAGAAAGATGGGAGGAGAGGGAGAGATCCCAGGCAAGAATACTTGGATTGATTTCCAAGCCTTGCCTTGGGTCCTTTATATAGTGGCCTCTCAACCGCCAAGTCTCTTTTTTCTAATGGAATAAATTTTCATAAGAAATTTATCATATAAATTTTCTATGACTTATTCCATCATGCCAAGTTTTATCATATTTTAATTTAAGACAAAATCAACCAAGTCTCTTTTTTCTTATGGAAAGAAATTTCTTATCATGGTAAATCAATCCATGATTGATTTTATAAAATAAAATAAACCAATCCATGATTCATTTTAATTTCCATGAAAAATAAATTTCTTTATATAAATTTCTTTATCATGGTAAATCAATCCATGATTGATTTTATAAAATAAAATAAATCAATCCATGGTTCATTTTAATTTCCATGAAAATTAAATTTCTTTATATAAATTTCTTTATATAAATTTCTTTATCATGGTAAATCAATCCATGATTGATTTTATAAAATAAAATAAACCAATCCATGGTTCATTTTAATTTCCATGAAAAATAAACCAAACCTTGGTTTATTATATAAAAATTTATATCATCCATAATTTTATAAAACAAACCACACTTGGTTTATTTTATAAATTGAACCAAACAATTTGGTTCTCTCCCTTTGTTGTGGCCGGCCAAGCAAAGAGGGTGGAGACCTTCTTTGGCCGGCCCATCCAAGCCACACCCCAATGAATTAAACTCATTTAATTCATCTATTAAGTCTTCAAAAGACTTAGCCATTTTACGCTTCCGATGCGTCTCTGAAAATTCAGATTCAACTTATCGTTTGGCTCAACCAAACCTAATCTCTCTTGATTGGAAAATCCAATTTTCAACTCGTTAAAAATCCCTCGGATTACTCGTAGTGTGTGTGACTAAATAGGCTTTCGATTTATGTTGGCCGTCTATAATTAACCAATTATAGAACGATCATGAGTGGCACCTAGTAGTACATCATGATCCCCAATTAATCGAAAGATCAACGGTTGACCTCAGAAACAATTCTGAAACCCTTCAGCAGCTTTAATGAATCGTGCCCCATTCCCTTCACCATCTTATACCCACTTGGTTCAGGACATGGTCTATGTGTGTCAGTCCCCACTAGGCTGACTACGTCACACCTAGCCCAAGTAACGTTTTCTCGTCCTATGGATTCTAATTACTCTCATGTATTTAAGTGATTCATACTCTGAACATGTCATGCTCTGTCCAGAGGCTTCGAGTAACAATCCGACAATAGGCCTTGGGTATACATCTCCTCGCAAGGAGTGGTGAATCCTTTGTAGGCTGTTCAAATATCTTCGGGCACTTCGGCTTATACCCATTCATCCTGGGTCCACACCTCCTTGGAGATGCTTGCTTAAGATGTCAAAGTATAAGTCTCCATGACCAAGATGACTTGAACATCGCAAGTCAAAGGAACATCGCACTTAAGCTGCAGTAAGAACTTCATTGACATATCTATATATAGACTACCATATGAAGTTTTACAGCCAGTCACTCCAATGAACTAGTTCCCTTAACTAGCATTCATGTTTATCTCCGGACATCCCAATGTCACCAGCCAGTGAGAATCAGCTGATTAGAGAATAACCCATGCTAGTCTCAACAGAATTTATAGTGTCCGTATTTATCAATTCATCGACTAGGGACAATTTCAATACTTCACAATTGCACATGTAGAGATAATCACTAGTTGTGAATTCATCACAAATTCTATCATGCTGTGAATTGTATTGCGGACATTCAGTAAATAAGTTTAAGATCTCAATCAAATACATAAACATGTATACTCA
The DNA here is from genome assembly GCA_024364735.1 of Boesenbergia rotunda. NCBI lineage: Eukaryota > Viridiplantae > Streptophyta > Magnoliopsida > Zingiberales > Zingiberaceae > Boesenbergia > Boesenbergia rotunda. The sequence goes on along the minus strand of JAGFNQ010000677.1, from coordinate 577,464 downwards.
AATAGTGAATATTCATTTATTAAAATAAATGATTACAATCGTAAGGCGATTGCCTTAGGACATTTTTCTCATATCACTAACAAACTCCCACTTGGCCTAATGCCAATCGCTACGGTATCCAATACCACAGGCTCTAACATGACCCTCAAACTTGCTTTGAGGCAATGACCTTAGTTAAAGGATCCGCTAAATTCCTTTCAGTGGGAATTTTCTCAATTTGTATATCATTCCTACTTATAATCTCTCTTATCAGATGATAGCGGCGAAGCACATGTTTGGATCGCTGATGAGACCTTAGTTCCTTCGCTTGTGCAATAGCTCCATTGTTGTCGCAATAAACCAATATTGCTTCATCAATGGTTGGAACCACACCAAGTTCTGAGACAAACTTCTTGATCCAGACTGCTTCCTTTGCTGCTTCCGAAGCTGCAATATATTCCGCTTCCGTGGTAGAATCCGCTACGGTGTCTTGTTTGGAACTTTTCCAACTTATTGCGCCTCCATTCAAAATAAATACGTATCCAGACTGAGATTTGGAGTCATCCTTATCTGTTTGAAAATTGGCATCTGTATACCCACGTGTTACCATATCACCTTCTCCATATATTAGGAACACATCCTTAGTTCTTCTTAAGTACTTGAGGATTGTCTTGACAGACGCCCAATGATCCATTCCTGGATCTGACTGGTATCTGCTTGTGACGCTCAGAGCATACGATACATCGGGCCTAGTACATAACATAGCATACATGATATATCCTATCGTGGATGCATAAGGAATCTTATTCATGCAAATCCTCTCGTCTTTTGTGCGCGGACACAGACTTCGAAAGGTTGATCCCATGCCTGATGGGAAGGTAACCTTTCTTGGATTCCGACATGCTAAACCTTCTTAGTACTCGATCTATATATGTAGACTGCGAAAGACCAAGCAACCGTTTCGATCTATCTCTATAGATTCTAATCCCAAGGATATAGGTTGCTTCTCCCAGGTCTTTCATGGAGAAAGTTTTGGACAACCAAATTTTAACTGACTGTAAGACTGATATATCGTTTCCTATAAGTAATATGTCATCGACATATAATACTAGGAATACGACTGCACTCCCACTAACCTTCTTGTACACACAAGGTTCGTCAGGATTTTGTGAGAAATCAAACTGTTTGATTGTCTCATCAAAACGGATGTTCCAGCTCCTAGATGCTTGCTTTAGTCCATATATGGATCGTCGAAGCTTGCATACTTTGGTTTTATTAACTGATGTGAAACCTTCAGGTTGTATAATGTATACATCCTCAAGCAAGTTTCGATTAAGGAAAGATGTTTTCACATCCATTTGCCATATCTCATAATCATAATGAGCTGCTATGGCCAGGAGCATCCGAATGGATTTAAGCATAGCTATTGGCGAATAGGTTTCGTCATAATCAATTCCTTGTTTCTGACGATATCCTTTTGCCACTAATCTAGCCTTAAAGGTAACAACATTACCTTCCATGTCGGTTTTCTTCTTGAAAACCCACTTGCACCCTATGGGCTTAATCCCTTCAGGTGGGTTAACCAAGTCCCATACTTGATTTTTGTACATGGAATCCATTTTCGACTTCATGGCTTCAAGCCATTTATCCCTTTCTGAATTTTTCAGAACATCTTCATAACTGATAGGTTCGTCATCGTTAATGAGTAACACATCGTTCGATTCACTTATGAGAAATCCATATCTCTCTGGAATATTGCGTGTCCTATCAGACCTACGAAGAAGTGGTGTTGTTTTAGGTTCAACAGATAGCTCATCATTATGAGTTATTGGTTGTGGGTCTAGACTAGGTGTCTCTGTAATGTCTATTGGAATTTTTTGAACTTCTTCAAGTTCAATACTACTCCCACTATTTTCTTGTAAAAGAAATTCTTTTTCCAGAAATACAGCATGCCTTGAAACAAACACCTTTTGTTCCAAGGGATGATAGAATTGGTAACCCTTCGTTTCCTTAGGGTATCCAATAAATAGACATTTATCAGACTTAGCATCCAATTTGTCTGATACACTCCGCTTTACATAAGCAGGACAACCCCATATCTTAAGGTGAGTTAAATGAGGTTTCTTACTATTCCACGTCTCATATGGAGTAGTAGAGACTACCTTGGTCGGGACTCTGTTTAGCAAGTAAACAGCTGTCTTAAGCGCATAGCCCCAAAAGGATTTTAGAAGAGTTGCATGATTTATCATAGATCTAACCATGTCCATCAAGGTTCGGTTACGCCTCTCAGATACACCATTATGCTATGGTGTATATGGCGGAGTCCATTGAGACAATATCCCATTGTCCCTAAGATAATCTTGAAACTCTTGACTTAAGTATTCACCACCCCGATCGGATCGAAGTATCTTAATACTTTTGCCAAGCTGTTTCTCTACTTCACTTTTGAACTCTTTGAATTTCTCAAATGCTTCAGATTTGTGTTTCATTAAGAACACATACCCGAATCGTGAGTGATCATCGATAAAGGTAATAAAGTAGCTATAGCCTCCTTATGCAAGAGATGACATTGGTCCGCATACATCAGTATGTATTAGACCAAGCAATTCTCCCACTGGTTTACCTTTTCCGGAAAAGGGTAATTTGGTCATCTTGCCTTTTAAGCATGATTCGCATGTATCAAATGAACCGGGTTCAAATGATTCCAGAATTCCACATCGGTGTAATTTGGTCATGCGTTTCTTACTTACATGGCCAAGACGACAATGCCACGTATAGGAGTCTATTTGATTATCTATTCGAGCACGTTTGTTGCTAACTTCGATATTGAAAATGTCATCGGATAAATCTAATGTGTAGATACCATTGCATAAAGTTCCGGTCCCATAAAGAACACCATTTAAAGTTATGTAACAACAATTGTTACTAAAAGTTAAATGGTAACTCTTTTCATTCAAGCATGAAATAGATACAATGTTCTTTATTAACGAAGGAACAAAATAACAATTATCCAATTCTAAGACAAGTCCAGTAGGGAGCTTTAGCAAATTTGTTCTGATGGCAACAGCAGCAATCTTTGCTCCATTTCCAACTCATAAATTTGCTTCTCCCTTGACGAGTCTTCTTCTATTCCTTAGCCCGTGTATGTCATTACATATATGTGAGCTACACCCAGTATCAAGTACCCAGGTGTACGAGGAAATAGAGTGACATTCAATAACGAAGATGCCTGAAGAGTTTGGGGCATCGGATGCCTTCTTCTTCAAGGACTCAAAATAAACCTTGCAGTTTCTTCGCCAGTGGCCCTCCTTGCCGCAGTGATGGCAAGTGCCTTTTGGTGCCTTTTCAATCCTTTTGGCCTTAGTTAACTTATTGGTGTCCAAAATGGAACGCAAATTCAAAGAAGACATGATCAGGTGATTATCCTAGAAATACAAATTGAGGTTATGTGATGAGAATGATAAAGAATGTATCAATATACATTAATTAAATCCTATTTATTTTTCGAATTGAATAACCCTTTTTATCAATTCGGGAGATCGTAGGAACATCTCCAAATAGGTTGATATCCAACCATAGATAAGAACAACCATGGCTGTAGTCCATCAAGTTATTCTTAGCTATGAAGGTAGGTAATTATACCGATTACATATTACACATATGTAACTATCACATTATGCTATCAACTAATTAATTGTTTGCATAAATCATTGGGTTGTTAACTCATTAACAAGTATGTAACAATATACATAGCACCCAACTGCACCTCTCTTTACATCGACCTTGGCTGTGGCACAACAAATCGATGCTCCAAGCTTAAGGCTGACCCATTAATCAAGAAATGGTTTTAATATGGTTGGAGTTCATTCAACCGTTTAGTCAGGCTTGGATGTGTCCAACAACCAAAACTAAGGATTGACCTCTGACTCCAACTATATTAATCATAAACTAATTCCATGGTTTGAACATGTTGAGGTTCAAGTCGGGCATGGATGTGTCCATCAACCCAAACGAGAAACAAAACTCCGGTTCTAACCATATTAATGGAAGGTGTTGGCCTTAATATTTTGTAAGGGGTTTTGGGTCTCATCCTTTTTCTTTTATGCACATTCATGACATATAATTATGTCATGTTCTAACGATTTCCTTAATAAAGTATGTATGTGACTTAATTTATCAAGTCTCATTAATTGAATTAGGAACCGGATTTCCTAATTCTAATTTCATACTTTATTCAAGGAATTTTTTGGGAAACAATTTCCTAAATTTCATAATCAATTTCGGAATTAATATGTTTAAGACTTTGATTTCTCTAAATCAAATCTTATTAAATTAAGAGACAATTCCCTTAATTCAACCACATATTATTTTCATGAAATCTTATTTAAGGAATATACTCTATAGGAAACAATTTTCCTAATTAATTTTGGAGACAATAATATGTAAGAGCATCACCTCATAAATCAAATAAGGAAATTATCGTTTGAGAATCACCTCAAAAATTTCAAGATTTGATCACATATTTTATTTATGGAAAATTAATATCAATAACTTAATTTGGATGGCTCCTCGAGGCTCAATCCAAAATAAGAATTTATTCATAATATAATTTGGACGGCTCCCCGAGGCTCAATCCAAATTAAACATTTGACAGTTTAAATTCTATTTAGGAAATTTAATTATAACAACTAACTTTAAATTAGACGGCTCCCCGAGGCTCAATCCAAAATAAAGAATTTTGTAAATAATTTAATTTCCAATTATGAATTTAAATGCCAATTAATATTCCCATAATTTGTCTAGACTTTCTTGAAAGAAAGTGCCCAAAATTGCGAGCTTTCCATAAATGGAAAGTTTCCAAAAATAAAAATTTTCAGAATAATTGTAAGTTTCTGGTACAAAGAAAACTTACGTATTTCCAAAATTGGAAAATTTCCAAAATAGGAAATTTCCAAAATTGGAAAGTTTCCAAAAATGGAAAGTTTTCACAATTATCATAAAATTTCAGAAACAGGGATATTTCAAAAGTTTGCGAAATTTCATGAGGATTTCCAAACTTTGAAATTCCTAAATCTAAAATTTACCATAATTGGAAAGTTTCCATAATTGAAAATTTTCCAAAATTGAGATCATGACAAAGTTTTCCGCAAAACAATTATATGATTATGTCGAACACTAACCGGCTCTGATACCACTGTTGGGACCGGGTGCATGTTGACATGGATGCGGGTTCGTAATTTTAAAATTAATTACGTGCAGCGGAAGGTTTAGCATAAATAATTTCTCAAATTATTTAATCACACATCTAAGCATGCAACCTTATCTTGTGTAGACATGATCATATATTTAAAATTTTGCCGAAACGTAAACTAATTTACTTTTACCTCGCGTAACTCGAAGGAAGGGACGAGATCCAACCGTAAGCGTCCCTCGGAAGCTCCGCCTCTATTCGCGTCCACGCCGAGTATCTTCGGGATGACTTCGCAAAGCCACGAGTTTCGTGTTCTCGAGAACTACTAGATTCTCCGAGAACGCGACAAGAAAACCAAGAGAGAAGTAATCACATCGGAAAAACTCACCACCAAGGTTGGCCGGAATCACAATTCCGGCGAGAAGGAGGAAGATGACTTGCGCCCAATCCCAAGGTGATGATGGCCGGAGAGGAAGATCGTCCCAACGGAAGAACTTCGTCGCCTCGGTGCTTCTCCTTGTGCTCACGGCAAGAAGAAGGGAGAAGAGCTTGTGGCCGGCCAAGAGAAAGAAGGGAGGAGAGGGAGAGAGCCCAAGCAAGAATACTTGATTGATTTCCAAGCCTTGCCTTGGGTCCTTTATATAGTGGCTCTCAACCGCCAAGTCTCTTTTTTCTTATGGAATAAATTTTCATAAGAAATTTATCATATAAATTTCTATGACTTATTCCATCATGCCAAGTTTTATCATATTTTAATTCATGATAAAAATCACCAAGTCTCCTTTTTTCTTATGGAATAAATTTTCTTATCATGGTAAATCAATCCATGATTGATTTTATAAAATAAAATAAACCAATCCATGGTTCATTTTAATTTCCATGAAAAATAAATTTCTTTATATAAATTTCTTTCATGGTAAATCAATCCATGATTGATTTTATAAAATAAAATAAAACCAATCCATGGTTCATTTTAAT
>JAGFNQ010000677.1:284945-554057 GCA_024364735.1 Boesenbergia rotunda | reverse complement strand
GTATAATGTATACATCCTCAAGCAAGTTTCGATTAAGGAAAGATGTTTTCACATCCATTTGCCATATCTCATAATCATAATGAGCTGCTATGGCCAGGAGCATCCGAATGGATTTAAGCATAGCTATTGGCGAATAGGTTTCGTCATAATCAATTCCTTGTTTCTGACGATATCCTTTTGCCACTAATCTAGCCTTAAAGGTAACAACATTACCTTCCATGTCGGTTTTCTTCTTGAAAACCCACTTGCACCCTATGGGCTTAATCCCTTCAGGTGGGTTAACCAAGTCCCATACTTGATTTTTGTACATGGAATCCATTTCCGACTTCATGGCTTCAAGCCATTTATCCCTTTCTGAATTTTTCAGAACATCTTCATAACTGATAGGTTCGTCATCGTTAATGAGTAACACATCGTTCGATTCACTTATGAGAAATCCGTATCTCTCTGGAATATTGCGTGTCCTATCAGACCTACGAAGAAGTGGTGTTGTTTTAGGTTCAACTGATAGCTCATCATTATGAGTTATTGGTTGTGGGTCTAGACTAGGTGTCTCTGTAATGTCTATTGGAGTTTCTTGAACTTCTTCAAGTTCAATGCTACTCCCACTGTTTTCTTGTAAAAGAAATTCTTTTTCTAGAAATACAGCATGCCTTGAAACAAACACCTTTTGTTCCAAGGGATGATAGAATTGGTAACCCTTCGTTTCCTTAGGGTATCCAATAAATAGACATTTATCAGACTTAGCATCCAATTTGTCTGATACATCCGCTTTACATAAGCAGGACAACCCCATATCTTTAGGTGAGATAAATGAGGTTTCTTACTATTCCACGTCTCATATGGAGTAGTAGAGACTACCTTGGTCGGGACTCTGTTTAGCAAGTAAACAGCTGTCTTAAGCGCATAGCCCCAAAAGGATTTTGGAAGAGTTGCATGATTCATCATAGATCTAACCATGTCCATCAAGGTTCGGTTACGCCTCTCAGATACACCATTATGCTGTGGTGTGTATGGCGGAGTCCATTGAGACAATATCCCATTGTCCCTAAGATAATCTTGAAACTCTTGGCTTAAGTATTCACCACCCCGATCGGATCGAAGTATCTTAATACTTTTGCCAAGCTGTTTCTCTACTTCACTTCTGAACTCTTTGAATTTCTCAAAGCTTCAGATTTGTGTTTCATTAAGAACACATACCCGAATCGTGAGTGATCATCGATAAAGGTAATGAAGTAGCTATAGCCTCCTTGTGCAAGAGTTGACATTGGTCCACATACATCAGTATGTTTTGGACCAAGCAATTCTCCCACTGGTTTACCTTTTCCGGAAAAGGGTAATTTGGTCATCTTGCCTTTTAAGCATGATTCGCATGTATCAAATGAACCGGATTCAAATGATTCCAGAATTCCACATCGGTGTAATTTGGTCATGCGTTTCTTACTTACATGGCCAAGACGACAATGCCACGTATAGGAGTCTATTTGATTATCTATTCGAGCACGTTTGTTGCTAACTTCGATATTGAAAATGTCATCGGATAAATCTAACGTGTAGATACCATTGCATAAAGTTCCGGTCCCATAAAGAACACCATTTAAAGTTATGTAACAACAATTGTTACTAAAAGTTAAATGGTAACTCTTTTCATTCAAGCATGAAATAGATACAATGTTCTTTATTAACGAAGGAACAAAATAACAATTATCCAATTCTAAGACAAGTCCAGTAGGGAGCTTTAGCAAATTTGTTCCGATGGCAACAGCAGCAATCTTTGCTCCATTTCCAACTCACAAATTTGCTTCTCCCTTGACGAGTCTTCTTCTATTCCTTAGCCCGTGTATGTCATTACATATATGTGAGCTATACCCAGTATCAAGTACCCAGGTGTACGAGGAAATAGAGTGACATTCAATAACGAAGATGCCTGAAGAGTTTGGGGCATCGGATGCCTTCTTCTTCAAGGACTCAAAATAAACCTTGCAGTTTCTTCGCCAGTGGCCCTCCTTGCCGCAGTGATGGCAAGTGCCTTTTGGTGCCTTTTCAATCCTTTTGGCCTTAGTTAACTTATTGGTGTCCAAAATGGAACGCAAATTCAAAGAAGACATGATCAGGTGATTATCCTAGAAATACAAATTGAGGTTATGTGATGAGAATGATAAAGAATGCATCAATATACATTAATTAAATCCTATTTATTTTTCGAATTGAATAACCCTTTTTATCAATTCGGGAGATCGTAGGAACATCTCCAAATAGGTTGATATCCAACCATAGATAAGAACAACTATGGCTGTAGTCCATCAAGTTATTCTTAGCTATGAAGGTAGGTAATTATACCGATTACATATTACACATATGTAACTATCACATTATGCTATCAACTAATTGAATGTTTGCATAAATCATTGGGTTGTTAACTCATTAACAAGTATGTAACAATATACATAGCACCCAACTGCACCTCTCTTTACATCACCTTGGCTGTGCCACAACAAATCGATGCTCCAAGCTTAAGGCTGACCCATTAATCAAGAAATGGTTTTAATATGTTTGGAGTTCATTCAACCGTTTAGTCAGGCTTGGATGTGTCCAACAACCAAAACTAAGGATTGACCTCTGACTCCAACTATATTAATCATAAACTAATTCCATGGTTTGAACATGTTGAGGTTCAAGTCGGGCATGGATGTGTCCATCAACCCAAACGAGAAACAAAACTCCGGTTCTAACCATATTAATGGAAGGTGTTGGTCTTAATATTTTGTAAGGGGTTTTGGGTCTCATCCTTTTTCTTTTATGCACATTCATGACATATAATTATGTCATGTTCTAACGATTTCCTTAATAAAGTATGTATGTGACTTAATTTATCAAGTCTCATTAATTGAATTAGCAACCGGATTTCCTAATTCTAATTTCATACTTTATTCAAGGAATTATTTTGGGAAACAATTTCCTAAATTATCATAATCAATTTCGGAATTAATATGTTTAAGACTTTGATTTCTCTAAATCAAATCTTATTAAATTAAGAGACAAATTCCCTTAATTCAACCACATATTATTTTCATGAAAATCTTATTTAAGGAAATATACTCTATAGGAAACAATTTTCCTAATTAATTTTGGAGACAATAATATGTAAGAGCATCACCTCATAAATCAAATAAGGAAATTATCGTTTGAGAATCATCTCAAAAATTTTCAAGATTTGATCACATATTTTATTTATGGAAAATTAATATCAATAACTTAATTTGGATGGCTCCTCGAGGCTCAATCCAAAATAAGAATTTATTGATAATATAATTTGGACAGCTCCCCGAGGCTCAATCCAAATTAAACATTTGACAGTTTAAATTCTATTTAGGAAATTTAATTATAACAACTAACTTTAAATTAGACGGCTCCCCGAGGCTCAATCCAAAATAAAGAATTTTGTAAATAATTTAATTTCCAATTATGAATTTAAATGTCAATTAATATTCCCATAATTTGTCTAGACTTTCTGTAACACCCCAAATTTGTCAATGTAAAATCATGACAATGTATGAAAATGGTTATAATGCAATGATATAAATTTCATGCAATCACATGCTATGAAATGTCATGAATACATGAAATATTAGCATGAGATATTATATTCATGAAATATTAGCATGAGATATTATATTCATGAAATATTATTATCATGAAATATTAGCATGAAATATTATATTCATGAAATATTATTATCATGAAATATTAGCATGAAATATTATATTCATGAAATATTATTATCATGAAATATTATCATGAAATAGTATATGCATGAAATATTATTATCATGAAATATTATCATGAAATATTATTATCATGAAATATTATCATGAAATATTAGATTCATGAAATATTATTGATAGTATGAAATTTCATGATGGGCTTGGCTTAATGGGCTTTGATATGGGTTAGTGTAAACTGTGATAAAAAGAAGAGCTAGAAAGGAGGAAGCAAGGATTGAACCTTGAACCTCCTAGTTGCACTCACCATGTCATAACCAATGAACCAAGCAATATTTCATGTAGAAGGAAAAGGGAACATGCTTGTTAAAAGCTAGGGAAGTGAAGAGACATGTCTTTTCATGAGAAAAGTATAAATAAGGGAAGTTGGAATAACTTCCTCTTCTTCTCTTCTTCTTCTTCCTTCTCCACCGAAACCACCTTCATCCTCTTCTCTTTTTTCCATTTTCGAAAACCTCATTCAAGGGTTCTAACCCTAGGGCAATTGCAAGGAGGGAAGCCAAGTGTCTTTGCCTTCTACCAAGACCAAGGAGTCTTAGAGGAAAATTTGAAGAAAAAGGCTTTCACATACCCTTCAAGTGTAGGGTACCCTACGATTTAAAGAAGATTAAATTCCAGCGCTAGGATGTAAGTATCCTCTCGCCTGCAGTATAATGGTTTATGCATGATTTCCTTGTGTTCTTGTTTTGGAAAAATGGGAGTTCTCCCTTATAAGACTTTCGGCCACCACCATGAAGTAGGGCTTGGTTACTTCTTATTGCATGAGGAGATTCCTAGAAACTTAGGGTATACATGTGGATGGATTTTTCTTCATGGTGTCAAGAACAAAACCTAGGTTTGTCCTTGTATAGGTTTCGGCCCCTTCCTAAAGGAGGGGTGTGGCAACTTTTCAATATATGAAATAACCCTTAAGACTTAGGGTATACTCATATGTGATGTTTCCAAATTTTTGGAAGGACAAAAATTAGGGTTTGGTACCCTACAAGGTTTCGGCCAACTCCTTGTAATTTAGGGTTAGTGGATGCTAACCCCACTTGAGGCTTAAACCATGGTTCAATTGTTATCATGAAGTGTACTTGAGGTGTTTGTAGAAATGCTTGAATGAATGCTTGATTTGGAAAACCAAATCCCTCACTTGCAACTTTCGGCCCCAACATGGAACCCTAGCTTAGGGAAGGTCAATTACCTCTAATGTAGGCCATGTTAATAGAATTCATGATAGGGATACATACGTGATGAAGGTATGCTTTAATTGGATGAAAAAAAAAGGAAATTCCCTTACATGTGACTTTTGGCCAACCCTAGTCCTAGGGTTGGGAAGTACTTAATGAAATCACGAAGCATGCTATTAATTATATGATATGTGTATAATGTATGTGACCTATCTTGTTAGGTATAAAAGCATGCCTTATAGCCCATGGGGCACTCTTATGACATGAGCATGATGTGGATGAGATGTGGTTGATAATATGCTTAAAAAAAAAAAGGATACTCTATTGAAACTGGGATCAAGAGCACCCGAATGCGTGGTGTGTCCCTAGGGGATCAAGAGCACCCGAATGTGTGGTGTGTCCCTTTGAGAAGTGATTAAGAGTACCTTTAGGCATATACATATATGAGTAATTGCATGATAAATTACTTTACTTTGAAAGTTGTGTACCCGACTCTGAAGGGGGTCGTTAAACAAATCCAATGTGCATGTTAACTGAAGGTCATGGCATTGGTAGGACGGAAGGGTCCTGCTCTAATTAGATTGGTGGCTCGCTACCCCAATTTATTAGGGAACGCGCATGATGTGGTACTACAACTGGGCCCTAGAGGATGATATGTATTTTTAAGTACTTACCTTTATGGAACTTTTTGAAAAGCATATTTTTCCCATTATGTGATGATCTTGTTCTGTAAGTACTTAGAAATATTTGATGTGATGCTTATGATGCTTTGATGAGATGCTTAAGATGCTTATAATCTTGTTCTATCTTGATTACTGAGTACATGATATGATGTATCGATATGGTTTTGCGAGTAGGCCCGGATTCTTACTAAGCATGTTTTGCTTACTAGTTCATGTTGTTTCTTATGCTGCAGATGGCGGTAAGAAATACTCGAACTAAGGAAGAGGCAGAGGGAAGGCTAGAGGATGTGTGTGGTGATGGCTCGGGAAAGGACGAAAGATTCTATCTACCTTGTTTTGTCTAGAATCTAAACTGCTTCCAATGAAAGATTGAAATTGTATTGCTATACTCTGAATGCGTGATGATCATGACTACTCTACTGTGATTAAGTTAGGGATATGGAACCTATGTCATGCTAGATAATACTATCATTAATGTTTAAATTTTGTAGTATGCATGCTAAGTAAAATGCTAGATATTTACTAGTTTCTGTTTCTTATGAATGCCTCTTTTGCATATATCTAAGACTAGATAACTCTTGCTATATTCTTACTTGAGATTCCATGCTATAGTGTGTTAAATGACCTTCCTATTAAGTTGTAAATGCATGTAGATATAAAAGAAACGAAAAAAAAACCTTGCTTGGTAAATTAGTCTTCAATAAGCATGCTTACTACATTTCTTGTATTGTAACTGTTTTGTTTGGATATACATGCCAAGATAATATAATGATATGTAAGTATGGACCCGTAACCCCGCCTTTAGGGTAGATATAAGGTCGGGCGTTACACTTTCTTAAAAGAAAGTGCCTAAAATTGCGAGCTTTCCATAAATGGAAAGTTTCCAAAAATAAAATGTTTTCAGAATAATTGTAAGTTTCAGGTACAAAGAAAACTTACGTTTTCCAAAATTGGAAAATTTCCATAATAGAAAATTTTCAAAATTGGAAAGTTTCCAAAAATGGACGGTTTTCACAATTATCATAAAATTTCAGAAACAGGGATATTTCAAAAGTTAGCGAAATTTCATGAGGATTTCCAAACTTTGAAATTCCTAAATCGGAAATTTTCCATAATTGGAAAGTTTCCATAATTGAAAAATTTTCCAAAATTGAGATCATGACAAAGTTTTCCGCAAAACAATTATATGATTATGTCGAACACTAACCGGCTCTGATACCACTGTTGGGACCGAGTGCATGTTGACATGGATGCGGGTTCGTAATTTCAAAATTAATTACGTGCAGCGGAAGGTTTAGCATAAATAATTTCTCAAATTATTTAACCAACATCTAAGCATGCAACCTTATCTTGTGTAGGCATGATCATACATTTAAAATTTTGCAGAAACGTAAACTAATTTACTTGTTACCTCGCGTAACTCGAAGGAAGGGACGAGATCCAACCGTAAGTGTCCCTCGGAAGCTCCTCCTCTATTCCCGTCCACGCCGAGTATCTTCGCGATGACTTGCAAAGCCACGAGTTTCGTGTTCTCGAGAACTACTAGATTCTCCGAGAACGCGACAAGAAAAACCAAGAGAGAAGTAATCACATCGGAAAAACTCACCACCAAGGTTGGCCGGAATCACAATTCCGGCGAGAAGGAGGAAGATGACTTGCGCCCAATCCCAGGGTGATGATGGCCGGAGAGGAAGATCGTCCCAACGGAAGAACTTTGTCGCCTCGGTGCTTCTCCTTGTGCTCACGGCAAGAAGGGAGAAGAGCCTTGTGGCTGGCCAAGAGAAAGAAGGGAGGAGAGGGAGAGAGCCCAAGCAAGAATACTTGGATTGATTTCCAAGCCTTGCCTTGGGTCCTTTATATAGTGGCCTCTCAACCGCCAAGTCTCTTTTTTCTTATGGAATAAATTTTCATAAGAAATTTATTCTATAAATTTTCTATGACTTATTCCATCATGCCAAGTTTTATCATATTTTAATTTATGATAAAATCAACCAAGTCTCTTTTTTCTTATGGAAAGAAATTTCTTATCATGGTAAATCAATCCATGATTGATTTTATAAAATAAAATAAACCAATCCATGATTCATTTTAATTTCTATGAAAAATAAATTTCTTTATATAAATTTCTTTATCATGGTAAATCAATCCATGATTGATTTTATAAAATAAAATAAATCAATCCATGATTCATTTTAATTTCCATGAAAATTAAATTTCTTTATATAAATTTCTTTATCATGGTAAATCATTCCATGATTTATTTTATAAAATAAAATAAACCAATTCATGGTTCATTTTAATTTCCATGAAAAATAAACCAATCCTTAGTTTATTATATAAAAATTTATATCATCCATAATTTTATAAAACAAACCACACTTGGTTTATTTTATAAATTGAACCAAACAATTTGGTTCTCTCCCTTTGTTGTGGCCGGCCAAGCAAAGAGGGTGGAGACCTTCTTTGGTCGGCCCATCCAAGCCACGCCCCAATGAATTAAACTCATTTAATTCATCTATTAAGTCTTTAAAAGACTTAGCCATTTTACGCTTCCGATGCGTCTCTGAAAATTCAGATTCGACTTATTGTTTGGCTCAACCAAACCTAATCTCTCTTGATTGGAAAATCCAATTTTCAACTTGTTTTAAATCCCTCGGATTACTCATAGTGCGTGTGACTAAATAGGCTTTCGATTTATGTTGGCCATCTATAATTAACCAATTATAGAACGATCATGAGTGGCACCTAGTAGTACATCATGATCCCCAATTAATCGAAAGATCAACGGTTGACCTCAGAAACAATTCTGAAACCCTTCAGCACCTTTAATGAATCGTGCCCCATTCCCATCACCATCTTATATCCACTTGGCTCAGGACATGATCTATGTGTGACAGTCCCCACTAGGCTGACTACGTTACACCTAGCCCAAGTAACGTTTTCTCGTCCTACAGATTCTAATTACTCTCATGTATTTAAGAGATTCATACTCTGAACATGTCATGCTCTATCCAGAGGCTTCGAGTAACAATCCGACGATAGGCCTTGGGTATACATCTCCTCGCAAGGAGTGGTGAATCCTTTGTAGGCTGTTCAAACATCTTCGGGCACTTCGGCTTATACCCATTCATCCTGGGTCCACACCTCCTTGGAGATGCTTGCTTAAGATGTCAAAGTATAAGTCTCCATGACCAAGATGACTTGAACACCGCAAGTCAAAGGAACATCGCACTTAAGCTACAGTAAGAACTTCATTGACATATCTATATATAGACTACCATATGAAGTTTTACAGCCAGTCACTCCAATGAACTAGTTCCCTTAACTAGCATTCATGTTTATCTCCGGACATCCCAATGTCACCAGCCAGTGAGAATCAGCTGATTAGAGAATAACCCATGCTAGTCTCAACAGAATTGATAGTGTCCGTATTTATCAATTCATCGACTAGGGACAATTTCAATACTTCACAATTGCACATGTAGAGATAATCACTAGTTGTGAATTCATCACAAATTCTCTCATGCTGTGAATTGTATTGCGGACATTCAGTAAATGAGTTTAAGATCTCAATCAAATACATAAACATGTATACTCAAATAGAGAGTATTCATTTATTAAAATAAATGATTACAATCATAAGGTGATTGCCTTAGGACATTTTTCTCATATCACTAACAGTTTACAAAGCACAACTCACAACACAGCAAGATCCTGGCAAGAGCCTTCACTCAGCTCTTCCATCTCGCGGTGTCTGGTTGCTGATCGACTCGCAAACTTCTCCACTGGCTCAAAGCTCTCAAGATGCAAAGTATCAGAGTGTTGGCGTTTCAAAGAAATTAGAGTATCGTTCCAGTCCACCTGATGCTTCTTTGCTAGCCAACACTTAAGCCTCTGCTCATCGCCACCCATCGCCAGGTCACCAGGCGCGTCTCTGCAGCTCACCAGCTGCTCACCAGCTCGTCTGGAACAACCTCAGCTACTACTGACCTCTTCTGGACTCCCTGAACCCTCTTCAGCTGAGCCCAGGTCAGTTCGTCAGCTTCCCAGCCGTTGCCAGCCCGCGCCAGACGCTCGTTGTAACCTGAGAAGAGAAAACAGCCAAACCTGATCAAGGGAAAGTCCCTAGTTGACCCTCCTCCATTGTTTGAATCATCCCTGCATTACCTGCACACTTAGAAGACGCTTAGCAAATGAAATCAAATGTGAATAAGAGAAATAGCAGAGAAAATAGAAGTTATCAGAACACGATCAGAAGTCTGACAGCGGATTTGAATTAAAGTTATCAGCTACTGATCGGTCCACAGACCAATCAGAGAAGACCCTGATCGATTAGGTCACCTCCTGATCGATCCAGTGTCTCCCTGATCAGTCACACTGACCGATCCCTCACTTTGCTGGGCTTGCAAGCCCCTACCACCAGCCAAAGGCCCTGATCGGTCACCTGGTTATGCCCTGATAGGTCTGGTGACCGATCAGGTCACTCCCTGACCGATCTGGAACCATCCTGATCGGTCAGGATGAGGAAAGTCCGATCTTTGATTGATCAGATAGACCGATCAAGGTTTCTCACAGAACCCTACTGTCATTCTCTCTAATCGTTCACCAGAACGATCAGAAACCAACCAGAAGCCTTCTGTTCTCTCCCTGATCATTCACCAGAACGATCAGGTGCCGAATAGAAGCATTCTGTTCTCTCTCTGATTGTTCACCAGAATGATCAGACTTCTATGGATCGGTCACCAGACCGATCCACAATAGGGAGTTTGAGCCAACTCCCTGATCGATCTCCAGACCGATCCAGCTCCTACCAATTCAACCCTAAGTCCCGAGAATAGGCTCCCTAGCCTTCTCTGACTCGTGCTCAGTCCCCCGGACCAAAACTCAATGCCCAGCTTCACTCACCGGGACTTCATTCAACCTAGCTTCACTCACTAGGACTTGGCTTCACACACCAGGGTTTCGGTCACCTAGCTTCACTCGCAAGGACCCGACTTCACACACCAGGATTTCAGTAACTTGGCTTCACTCACCAGGACCCGGCTTCACTCATCGGGATTTCAATCACCTGGCTTCACTCACCAGGACCCGGCTTCACTCACCGGGATTTCAGTCACCTGGCTTCACTCACCAGGACCCGACTTCACTCACCGGAATTTCGGTCACCTGGCTTCACTCACCGGGATTTCGGTCACCTGATTGCCTGGCTTCACTCACCAGGACCCGGCTTTACTCACCGAGATTTCGGTCACATGGCTTCACTCACCAGGACCCGACTTCACTCACCGAGATTTCAATCACTTGGCTTCACTCACCAGGACTCGGCTTCACTCACCGGGATTTGTGCCCAATCCCCGACTAGGACTTAAACCAGACTCATCTCATTAGCCTAAACTTAAATCGGTGTCAACACCAAAACAACAATTAGGGTCAGACTGGATCAACACCCAAAACGAATCTGGCAACTCAGAGTAACTCATCGTCGATTTAACCATCTCCATAAAAGTCCTATTCCTTCTATCTACCACACCGTTCTGCTGGGGTGTACCGAGTGCAGACAATAGGGATTGAATCCCAACCTCTGATAAGTAATTCCTAAACACTCCCAAGAGGTACTCACCACCACGATCAGATCGTAGTGTCTTGATACTTTTACCTTAACGTTTCTCCATATTAGCCTTGAATTCTTTGAACCTGTCAAAGCATTCAGACTTGCGGCTCATCAAGTAAATGTATCCATACCTTGAATAATTATTTATAAAAGAGATGAAATATTCAAAGCCACCTCTAGCCTGGATAGACATAGGACCACACAAATCAGAATGAACCAATTCCAACACATCTTTGGCTCTGTACCCCTTGACCTTGAAAGGCCTCTTGGTCATCTTACCTTTCAAGCAAGATTCACAGGTTGGAATGTCTTCCACCACCAATAAACCTAAAGGCCCATCAGCTATCAACCTTTGAATTCTACTAAGGTTAATATGACCTAGTCTTAGATGCTAAAGATATGTTTGGTTCATTTTCGGTGGTTCTTTTCCCTTATTTTGATTAGACGATGAGTTATTGATTTCTATTTGCATCGTGGGAGTTTTTGGTTCAAGAGTGTATAAATTGCCAACCAATGCACCTGAACAGATAATATCTCTATTCTTTTTTATACAACTCTGTAATTAAAAGAAATAGAATACTCATCCTTTATTAATTTAGAAACTGAAATAAGATTCTTTCTAAAAGTAGGTACATAAAGGTAATTTCTTAAAACCAAAGTTTTGTTTCTATCGAACGATAAATAAATGTCTCCCACTGCAATAGCCGCCACCTCGTAGCATTGCCCATGTAAATGGTAATCTCTCCTTCAGCTAGTCGTCTAGTTTCCTGGAACCCCTACAAAGAATTGCAGACATGATCAGTGGCTCCCGTATTTACATACCAGGTACCGGTAGATAACACCGCTAAACATTTTTCAACGACTAAACAAAAAGATATACCTTGATTTTTCTCCTGGCGACGGGGACAATCCGCCTTCTAGTGTCCAGTCTGCTTGCACGTGAAGCACTTGCCTTTTGGCTTCTTCATGTTAGGATGTATACTAAAAGCCTTGCTTTTTGTATAGACATCTACATTTTGAAAGAGAATCACAAAATCACTGATGCATATTTATATCAGTATATGCATAAATGTTTGATATTGTACATTATAGATAACATGGTGTGTGGTAACGCACAGAAGATCATGTTATCAGTCCCTTGCAGAGTATAAGTAGAAGCTCACAACCGAGATGGAGTTGGACAAACCATCGGGATGGTTGTAGTGTAATTAGGTGTGGTTTATCTTGACCATAGAATTACACTAGTACACTTTGTGTGTATTGAGTAGGACCAACATAGAAGTGATCCAATTTGTATTGACTTTAGATTTGGATCAGACCTCAATTTTATTATGGAGTACATGCTATGAATCCCGATATCATAACGGGCACATGTACTTAGTATTTGATTCTTTGATTTACCAATGGGCGAGATTTATTCTGCTAAATCGATAGGCCCGGTAATTTGGGAAATAATATTATTTACATGGTATGCCATTGATTATAGTCAGAATTCATGTCCTAGTGAGTCAGGATGATAATGCCCCTTATAAGCTCATAAGGTTCATCATGTTAAATCTTGCAAGTGGACTATGGTCCAACATGATGATAATGATGAGTGGTACTAGTCAAGGAGTTAGAGGTTGATTAATTAAAATTGTCAGTAATTTAAATTAATCAATGAACATTCGATATCTTAAACACAGGGAGAAATTGTACTCATAATAGGTGGAGCGCATATGTAAATATATGGGTTGGTGAGGTGATTCAATGAAGGGCCTTTAGTTGAATGATTCTTCATTAATGGATCGGGTTTGGTTCCATTAGCAGGCCAAGACCCAACTCCTCCTCATGGTCCCTATTGTAGCCCTATATATACCCCATGGAGTCATGATACCAAGGAGAATTAATCCAATT
The DNA here is from genome assembly GCA_024364735.1 of Boesenbergia rotunda. Taxonomy (NCBI): domain Eukaryota; kingdom Viridiplantae; phylum Streptophyta; class Magnoliopsida; order Zingiberales; family Zingiberaceae; genus Boesenbergia; species Boesenbergia rotunda. The sequence goes on along the minus strand of JAGFNQ010000677.1, from coordinate 540,913 downwards.
TGATCCAATAGAACCCTAGCCTCTTCTCTCTCCCTCTCTCTCTTCTCTCTCTCCTAGGTCACGGCGTGGGAAAGAAGGAGAAAACCTTAGGGGGCATATGGTTTGCTTTATTTTCTATTTTTATTTTTCAGGAAACCATATTTTCTTATTTTCTGGAAAATAACTTTATTTCATTCTCTAGTTTTCCAGAAAACGCTATATCTTTTTCTAAAAAATAAGGCTAGAAAATGCAAACCAAACGCGTTTTCCAGAAAACCGCATTTTCTACAGAAAATGAAAATGGAAAATAAGCGTACCAAACGCAGCCTTAGGTTTTCTTCTTCTTCTCCTATTCTCTCCCTCTCGTGTTTGTGGATGACACTAGACAAGGAGGAGTCGCTTACTCCTTTGTGGCGCACGACAACAAGTGAAGAGGGAGGGTGGCCGGCGGTAGTTGGAGAGAGTTCTATCTCCTTGGAGGTTTTGGCGCCGGAAAAGTGGAGGAGGTAGAAGCTCGGTAGGGAAGGAGGAGGAGAAGTTCTTCTTCAACTTCTCTTGTCTTCTCATCCTCGGCTCTCCAGTAAGGCGTGCACAGCTGGGATCCAGGGCGAAGAACGCCGGCGGTGAAGAAGAATTATCTTCTTCTTCTTGGTTGGCTAGCGGTGATAGCATGGAAGGAAGAAGAGGTTGGCGCAGGTTCAAAGGAAGAAGAGGATAGGTTTTCCCCTTCTTCATTGTCTTCTTCATCTTCCTTCCACCACCTTGGAGCTGATGATCCCTTGGAGCAGGGATAGGCGCCGGCGGCAATAAGAAAAGTGGTGGTGAAGGCCGGCGGAAACCCTAGCCTCTAGGGTTTTGCTTGGTGCGTTGAAGAGAAGGAAGGAGGAGGATTAATTGGTGGCCCTTGGTGACTCCGGGGCTTGGTAGATCGTCGCCCACACGACATCCAAGAGGGGAGGGTCATACGATAAAAGATCGCGAGTTAAAAGAAGAGATATATCTCTCTTTGCCTCCTTCTTTTATTCTATCATTTTATCTGATGTTTAATTAATTATCATGGGATTAATTATTCGTTAATTAATGTTGATAATTAATTATGTCATGGACCCAGATAATAAACACAAAAACTGACGATCCGCTCGTCGTCTTTTCCGTGACCAATTGGTTAGGCGAGATACAATGCTTAACTATCAAGTTTGGCTAAGTTGTAACTTGAACCAATTAGTACGACGACGAGACGGTCGTTTGGAGATAGGTCTCCATTCGGATTTAATTTTTAATCCATAGACATGGAGAGGTCTATCATGGATGACCAGCTATTCGCTTAGGAAACCCGCCAAGCCATACCCGAGCTATCCACCAACACATCACGCCAGCCTGAGATCCCTGAGATCCTGCCACTTTCTTTGTCACACCGTGTTTCTTCTTCTTCTTACCTTTTAGCTTAGAAGTAGAAACCTTCTGAGCAACTAAAGCATGAGCACTCTAACGAAAAAGCCCCTCTGCCGCCTAGAGTTCTGTCAGAAGTTCCACAAACGAATATGTCCGTTTGTTCATATTATAGTTCGGGTGAAACTGCTCAAAACTCCTAGGTAGAGACTAGAGAATGATATCAACTTGGGTTTCCCCATCGATCTCCGATCCAAGGACTTCCATCTCATTTAAATGAGCCATCATTTTGAGAATATGATCCCTCACGGGTGTTCCCTCAATCATGGTGGTCGTCATCAAATTCCTCATTGCCTCTTGCCTAGCGGCCCGATTCTGATGTACGAAGAGTTCCTTGAGATTGAACATCATATCATAAGCAGTGGAAAAAGCCTGATGTTGATGTTGCAGCACATATGACATAGAAGCCAAAATGTAACACCGTGTCATCTCGTCTGCTTTTATCCACTTCCTATAACGTTCCTTCTCCTCTTTACCTAAATTTTTGCTAGGCTTTTTAGGATAGATCTCGAAAAGTACAAATTTGTACTCCTCGACAGTCAAGACAATGTCCAAGTTCCGTTTCCAATCAATGTAGTTAGGGCCAGTAAGTTTGTTTTCTTTCAATATTACAGCAAGTTGGTTGAAAGCCATTTTGAAAATATCCTGAGAATCACAATGATAAAAAAATATTAGATTTCAAAAATTATTGATTCCTCAAACAATAATTTTAAAATCAACTAACACCTCAAAACACCGAGAATATCGTATGTCACGATAGTGTGGACGTATACGAATTCTATATTTGTAAGAGGAGGTTTTACCCATTAATTTTATTATCTTGTTAACCTAACTTTTTGACAAATAAAATTAATAGTTGGTTCCTCTTCGGCCCTACGAATAATAGCAGTGACTCCGATGGGGAGGATACTATTATTTGCATCTAAGTGTTTACCATTACACGATACTAAGGCAATTACCTAGGATTATGTCCCTTCCGATGGGAAGATCACACGCTCCTAAATAACTTCTTATAACCATATTTGACCTAGTGATCCGTGAAACAAACTCATCCGATATGGAGGAAGGCACTTAGAGCCAACACGCATGTTTGTTCGCATCACATGTCAATTTTGTAATGGAGGCCATGGGATTCTTAGAATCCCTCTCCCACTTAGTTATTTAGAATTGAGAAATTTTATCATGCAAGCACAACAAGCATATAAACAAAAAGTAATAAATAAGAAAAATTAATTCCAACTATTATAGCCTTTTGTTCATGAATATGCCTCCCGTCGTGTCGCCACTTCGTCTCCTCCTCCAAGCACCATGCGCAAGCCTCATCCATGAAGGAGCTCCGAGCCGAGATAAAAAAACTATTTTAATTTACATCCATCGATCCTATACTCCACAAAGGAGTGTACAACAAGTCTAGATCGAAAGTAAACTAAAATGCACGGCTAAACAATTATCGTATTTAATTACAAAAATTAAATACTAACTAGCCTCGTCAACCCCGAGGATTCAAATAAATGTTACAACCTTGCACACACAATCACATACAAACATATTAAGCCATAATAGTCGGATCTTATGCCTGCAACCAAAGAGTGATACTACGCACATCCTACTATTATCCGGCATAAAATTATATATAATAAAGTGCATAAAAGTAACCAAATCTAAAACACACAAAATCAGAAACCATTGGCTCTGATACCAATTGTTGGGTTTCGATTGCGCATGGGAAACCTCTCAATGTCCCTGGATTAAAATTTCTTTAATTCAATCCGAATGGAGAACAATTTCCCAAACAACCGATTCATCATCGTACTAATTGATTCGAGTGACCACATGAGCAAACTTGTTGTTCAAGCCATCTAACTCGTCTAACCAATTAGTCGCGGAATAGACGATGAATGGATCGCCAATTTTTGTGTTTATCATCGGTGTCCAAGATAATTATCAACATGATAATACAAGATCAATGGAACCAAAACAAGAAATTATACCTTCTTGTTTACCTTGCGATCTTCTATTGTATGACCCAACCTCTTCTTGGACGTCGAGTGGGCGACGATCTTCCAAGATACGAAGTCACCAAGGCACTCTCTTCTCCCTCCAAGCTTGCGCCGACCACAAGAGAAGAAGTAGTCTTCTTCACCTTGCGCCACCAACTATCTTCTTCTCCTCCTCACCACCGCCAGCCGAAAACCTAGCTTCTCCTTGCGCCGCCAGCCCTTTCCTTATTTCAAGGATGTGCCGGCAAGGAAAGCAAAGAGAGAAAGAGGAAGGAGAAGTCGAGGAAGAAGCAAAGATCCAACCCTAATCTCCTTTCTTTCTTCTTCCACCTTGCGACGCCAAACACCACAAGAAAAACTTTTCTTCCTCCTTGTGCCGCTGGCTTTTGCCTCCTTGGTGGGTGCTCCGGCCAAAGGAGAGAAGAAAGGAAGAAGAATAGGTAGGAGATGACTCACCCTCATCCTTAGCTCCCTTGTTGCCGCCGGCCACCTTCAAGAAGGAGGTTGTGGCACTACAACCCTAGGAGAGAGAAGGGAGAGAGGGGAAAGGCTTAGGGTTAATTGGCTGGGATGCCTTGGTCTCATGACACATGAGGTATTTATAGGCTACAATAGGGACCATGAGGAGGTGTTGGGTCTTGGCCACCAAATGGATCAAAGCCTGATCTATTAATGATGATCCAATCTACTAAAGGATTATCATTGATCTACCTCACCAACACCCATATTTAAATATGGGCTCCACCTATTATGTATACAAAATCTTCCCGTGTTTAAGATATTGAATGTCCATTAATTAATTAAATTATTGACAATTTAATTAATTAATATCTAACTCCATGAGTAGTACCACTCAACCTTATCATCATGTAGGACTAAGTCCACCTGCAGGATTTCCATGATGAACTTTATGAGCTCCTCAAGGGGACATCATCAACCTGACGAATCAGGACACGATTTTCTTCTATAATTAACGGTATACCATGTAAATAATATTATTTTCTATCTTATCGGGCCTATCGATTTAACAAATAAATCTCACCCATTGGTAAATCAAAGAAATAGATATTAAGTACATGTGTCCGTTATTATATCGAGATTAAGAGCATCGGGATTAAGAGCATGTACTGTTGGATGGCTTGGTGGGTTTCCTAAGCGAATACCTGGTCATCCATGAGAGACCTCTCCATATCCACGGATTAAAAATTTAATCCGAATGGAGACCTATCTCCCAAACAACCATCTCGTCGTCGTACCAATTGTTTCGAGTTACAACTTAGCCAAACCTAAAGTTCAAGCCTTATAACTCGCCTACCCAATAGTCGCGGAAAAGACGATTAGTGGATCCCCGATTTTTGTGTTTATTATCGGGGTCCAACATGATTAATTATCACAATTAATTATCAAATAATTAACACAAAGATAATTAATCAACTACACATAAAATGATAGAAACAAGGAACCAAAGAGAAGGTTATACCTTTTCTTTTACCTCTTGTTCTTCTATTGTATGACCACCCCCTCTTGGACGTCATGTGGGCGACGATCTACCAAGAACCGAAATCACCAAGGCCTTCCAATCAATCGCTTCTTCATGCGCCAACCAAACCCTAGAGCTAGGGTTGCCGCCGGCCTCCTTCTTCCTCTCCTCCTTACGCCGCCGGCCACACAGGTCTCCCAAGCTCGCCGACCACATGGAAGCACTAGAGAGGAAGCTAAGGAAGAAGATGAAGAAGAAAAAAGATCTCCTTCTCCAATCCTACTCGGCCAAGGCTCACCCTATCTTCTTGCTTGCGGCGCCGCCGACCACCAAGAAGAGTTTCTCTTCTCCAACTCCGACCGCCCTTTTCCTCCCTGTTCTTGCCGAGCCACAAAAGGAGGATGAAGCTCTTCCTTATCCTTGTGGTCGTTGAGCACCCAAAGGTGAAGAAGAAGGGAGAAAAGAAGGAGGAAAGGAAGAACACTTCCTCCATGTCGCTGGGTGCCCTAGGGGAGAGAAGAGAGAGAGAGAGAGAGAAGAGGATTGAGGTTGGATGATCAATTGGATGCCTTGATTTCATGACACCATGGGGTATTTATAGGGCTACAATAGGGACCATGAGGAGGAGTTGGGTCTTGGTCTGCTAATGGATCTAAACTCGATCTATTAATGAAGAACCATTCCACTAAAGGTTCTCCATTGAACTACCTTACCAACTCTCATATTTACATATGGGCTCTACCTATTATGAGTATAATTTCTCCCCATGTTTATGATATCAAATGTCCATTGATTAATTTAAATTACTGACAATTTTAATTTATCAACCTCTAACTCCTTGATTAGTACCACTCATCCTTATCATCATGTTGGACCAAGTCCACCTGCAAGATTTAACATGATGAACCTTATGAGCTCATCAAGGGGGCATCATCATCCCGATTCACCAGGACACAGATTTCGTCTATAATCAACGGCACACCATGTAAATAATATTATTTTCCAATTTACCAAGCCTATCGATTTAGCTGAATAAATCTCGCCCATTGGTAAATCAAAGAAATGAATACTAAGTACATGTGCCCGTTATTATATTGGGATTCAGAGCATGTACTCCATAATAAACCGAGGTTCAATCCAATTTTAAAGTCAGTATAAATCGGATCACCTCTATATCGGGCCTACTCAATGCTCACAAAGTACACTAGTGTAATTCTATGGTCAAGACAAACCAACACCAAATTACACTACAACTATCCCGATGGTTTGTCCAACTCCATCTTGGTTGTGAGCCTCTACTTATACTTTACTGATAACATGATCTTCTATATGACACCACACACCATGTTATCTACAGTGTAATGTATTAGACATTTTGCACATACTAATATAAACATGTAACAGTGATCTTGTGATTCTTTTTCAAAATGTAGATGTTCATACAGAGAAGGTAAGGATTTTAGTATACATCCTAACATGTACACCATAATATCTGAGTTCTGATTCAATTATATAGTCAGTATTAATTGAATCACCTCTATATCAGTCCTGCTCAATATATACAAAGTGTACTAGTGTAATTCTATGGTCAAGATAAACCAATACCAAATTACACTACAACCATCCCAATGGTTTGTCCAAAACCATCTAGGTTGTGAGCCTCTACTTATACTCTACAAGGGACTGATAACATGATCTTCTATGTGACAACACACACCATGTTATCTTCAATGTAAAGTATTAGACAATAGCATGTATATATCAAATATAAAATGCAAACAATGATCATGTGATTTTCATTCCTAAATATAGATGCCCATACAAAAGTTAGGCTTTTAGTATACATCCTAACCACATGTACTTGTTCAGAGATAGGATTGACAAATTCCTGTGATATATCATAACAGAAAGAGGTATAAGGGACAACTACAACAAAGTCCAAGCTCTATTGGAGATGTCACTACCACGCAATCTGAAGGAAGCTCAAAGGTTGACCAAGCAAATAACAACCCTTTCTCGATTCATCTCTAGGTCAACTCACTGGAGCCTTCCATTCTTCAAGACAATACATACGGTGACCAAGTTTCAATGGGACGAGGACTGTAACAAAGCTTTTGTAGAGATAAAGGAGTATTTGGCTAGCTTACCCATCCTAGCTATACCAGAGACTAGAGAGCCACTTTATGTCTACCTCTCACCCACTAAAGGACAATAGGCACAGTATTAGTAAGAGAATGTAAAGGTGAACAATACCCTATATATTTCTTTGGCCATTTTAAAAAGAAGTCGTGTGTTACTATAAAGTACTTGAGATGTTAGCCTTTGCTCTTATGCTATCCGCTTAGTGGCGAGGCCTTATTTTTTAGCTCATACTATTGTGTTCCATACTAATAGCACATTGGCAGGTGCTCATTAACCCTTAAGCCTCTAGACGATTGATCGAATGGACCATGGAGCTAAGCGAATATGATATACAATATCAACCTAGAAAATCCATCAAAGCACAAGCTTTAGCAGATTTTCTCAGTGAGTTACACAATTAAGAGGTAGAAGAAACATAAAAAATTTATGTGGATGGTGTTGGTGCTTGGATGGCTAGAGAGGGGGGGTCAATGTAGCCAGACACAAATACTTTGCTCTTTTTGAGATTTTTGCACTTAGAGTTAGCGACAGCGGAAGCAAAAAACAAAGGCAGAAACAATATAGCAGAAACTAGATAGACAATCACAAACGCTAACAAAGAGGATTTACAAGGTTCGGGGATAACTTGCTCCTACTCCTTGGCGTGCCCGTGAGGTGGGCGATTGATGAACCCGAAATACTAGGTTAAGTTGTCACGAATGTGTGGGTTCATCAGAATTTGGAATATTTATAAAATGCCGGAAACCCTTTTTGTAATCAAAATATGAAAACGTAGTAAAGGGACCACAGGTCGTATTTTTCCTCAGGACTAGTTGACGTTGTGTGATTCGAGCTCGTGTTTATGTGTCATTTGTGAATTTGGGTTTCGAATGTGATTTAGGTTTGGGTTTCAATCTGAAATGAAATCGCAATAAAATACAAGATGCATGCCACCAAAACTTGATACGCAATGGATAAAACCTATGTGCCAAATCTGATATGGAATGTCAAAACTAATACTAACAACTCTGAAATGAAAACAATCGACTAGGCTTGAAAACCTTGCTATCAGTGAAAACCCTTGCTGAAATGAATGGATAAAATTCAGACCAATGGATAACTTCAGAAATGAACTTATATGCAGCTTTTGACAGCAGGAATTCAGAACATGAATTTCAGAAATTCAGCAACAGATAAAATGCAAGAACAAGCAGAACAAACTCAGATTCAAAACAACCATCTAATGTTTCAGAAATGATTCGAAGAACTAATATTCATTAACATATAATTCAGAAGCTTATCAACTCCTAATTGCAGAAGTAAACTGGACTGTGCAGAAATGGAGTCTGATGCGCAAGGAAAGGCTGATACAAAGTTCAGAGGTAGCTAGGAGTTGTTCCTTGATGCAAAAAAACAGGTCTACAACTGGTGTGAAGCCAAGAATGTTAAGTAAATGGATGTGAAGCAAACAAACTAAGTGCAGATTTCAGTCATGTAAAAACTTAGCAAAATTGATATGCAGACTAAGGAAACTGCTGTGCCAAAACTGCTGCTGAATGAAGAAATCGTGAACTGCCAATTCAGAAATGAATTGATCAGTGCAGCTGGAAGGTGAAACTATAAATGGAATGCTCTACGTGATTGAATGAAGAAAATCAGAGAATGAAACAGAATTTCAGAACTGCAGGATTGAATTTATGAAACAAAACATGTATCAGATCTGCGATTTCAGACAAAATGCAGAAATTCAGCAACCGAATTGGACACAAACCCAGAAAATGAGCTGAAATGGATGCACAATCCTAAAGATCAGCAAGGCTTAAATAGAACTCACGTTTATTTGACACAAAAGCTCAGAAATCAGCAGCTGACTTGCAGCTTAATACACAATGCAGAGTTGAAATGAAGCAAGTGTTCAGCACTGAAGTTAATTTGCAGGAATGGTGATGGCAATTCAAACACAATCCAAATGCAAGTTATGGCAATTGAATCAGCTGTTGTAACAACTGATATTAACTCAGAAACAAACTGAAACAGGAATGAATGCAGATTTCAGAAATCGAATGCAGGAATTCAGACAAATGGAAAAACAGAATTCAGAAATGCAATCAGCCACTAAACGCAAAACAACAAAGCAAATTGGAATCAAATACTCCAACTAATATTCAAATAAGATTGCAGAAAGTCTAAGCTAATTAATATGAAATGCAGAAACAACTAAACGCAAAACAACAAAGCAAATTGAATCGAATACTCCAACTAATATTCAAATAAGATTGCAGAAGTCTAAGCTAATTAATATGAAATGCAGAAACACTACACTACAAATTGGTATGTAACTATCGGCTGATACGCAGCAGAAAATAGGGACTTCTGATACAAACTGATACGCAAGCTAAAAACAAGAAGGAAATTGAAATTAAAAGCAATTATCCACTAAAAAGTTCCTAAACTACTTAACTTGAAGATTGAACCCTAACTTAAGCTGGAACAATACATTAAACGAAGTTAACGAATCTGAAACAAAAACAGAAATGAAACTAAAGCAGTAATGGAAATTACAGCTACAAACGGAATTTAACTAAAACTAAGCCTCAATCTCTCATCTCAGCTCAAGAAATCCTTACTGTCACTCAAGGATGAGCCTCGAATTGAGAAGGAAACGATCCATACAAGAAAATGAATCATCTGATACAAGATTCAGAAATGAAATGGCAGAAACGAAATATACTGCTAATAACTGAAAATTCGCCAATAAGCTAAGCCTCAATCTAAATCCTTGCTGTCACTCAAGGATGAACCTTGAATTGAGGTGGTCACGCCTTCAAATGAAGAAATTGAAGAAACGATGAAGAAAATCGCTAAACTACTGAAGAAAACGAGCTGCGGCGAAGAAGACGCGACGAGCTGAAGAGCTGGGAAATTTTCCTTAAGTAATTAGCATTGGACGACTCAGATTGATTTGAGGAAATCCAACGGCTGATCTTGCTCTGATTTGATCCAAACTTTGATGATGATGATCTGGGGTCAGGATCAGCCTCGTGGTAGCTCGGATCCTCCAGATGTGCAACGGATGGTCCAGATAAACCTAATCTTTGAATGGACGATCTTAAGCCCTCCGAGCTTGATCCAACGGTTGATTGAGCTCTGATTGGGATGAAACCTTCAGATCTTGATCATAGTGCTTGATCAACCCTAACCCTAGCTCGGATTGCTTCAGATGGTCCCGGATGGCTCAGATCTAGCCGCTTTTGAATCAGACGGCCCAGATTAATCCGAAGCTTGATAACTCGATCCGGGTCCACTTCTGACTCAAGTTTGACCCAGTATGCCCTAGGTCAGGATCCTTTCATGCTACAAAAATAGATCAAAAATTTAGTGGCCAAATAATCCAAAAATGTGCAAATTTGCAATTAAGTCCAAAATAAGAGGAAATCCTAAAACCTAGGGTAAAATCACAATTAAGTAAGTAAAACATGGGTCAAACATGGATTTTAACAATTAAAATAATCAACAAAATGGTACTTATCAGCGATCCCTTGATCGTCGACAGATCAAGCCCTGGGAAATCCGATAAAATAACACCTCCTTCTCGGTGGAGTAACCTCTCCACAGCGTTTCAACAGAATGATGCAATTAAGCACAGAGAAACACAAGGAAGCTTATAGAGCACTTAGGACAGAAAGAACACAAGAACTCTTCACCGAGCTCCACCCAGCACAACTCTCATGCAAGAACTCCTTGCTCTTCGTGTCAGGTTGGTGATGGATGTTGGTGCAGAAAGCACCATATCAAACGTTGTTTTGATATTGGCAAACGATTCAAAGTTAAGTACTATTTGTGATCTAACGTTGTTCACTGAGTGTGCAGAAAAAGCCCTAGCGAGGACTGCTAGGCACCTGGCGAAGGAATGCCAGGATACAAAGCCCTAGCGAAGGACTGCTAGGCAACTAGAGAAGGGCTGCTAGTCACCAAGTCCTAGCGAAGGACTGCTAGGCAACTAGCGAAGGGCTGCTAGTCATCAAAGACCTGGCGAAGGACTGCTGGGCACCTAGCGAAGGGCTGCTAGGATACAAAGCCCTAGCGAAGGACTGCTAGGCACTGGCGAAGGAATGCCAGAATGAAAAGCCCTAGTGAAGGAATACTAGGCACTGGCGAAGGAATGCCAGGGACTAAAAAGCCCTAGTGAAGGACTGCTAGGTAACGGGCGAAGGACAGCTCGGCATCCAAGCCTTGGCAAAGGACCACCAGGCAAAAGTCCAACCAGAGGAAAGGTTGGCATCAGGTAAATTCTCCCAAGAGGAGTAGGTGAGGACGCGTTCCCCGTCGAGGGAACAGTAGGCGTCGGTTCGACCTAGGGCTCCATTTTGAAGACCCAAAGTCAGAACCAAGACAGCTAAGGCTGTATAAACTAACCACTTAATGTTTTGTTGTGTTTTGGACTAACCCTGGATGCAAGACCGAAGGAACGAGTGTTTGCAGCTCAGAGAGCCTCAAAGGAGTGAGGCAACAGCTGACCAGGGCGCCCGGAGTGACCCGGGCGCGCCCGGAGTGACCCGGACTCCCCCAAGGTGAACACAAAACACACAAACAAGAAGCGCGCTTCGACAGTACAACCTGCGGGCGCCCCCGTGCTCCCGGGCGCCCCCGCTGCTCCCGGGGCGCCCCCAGCGTCCCGGGCGCCCCCAGTGCCAGCTACCGAAGCACACCCTCGCGAAGCCAAGAAGATGGAGTTTTGACCCGGTCAATGCGGACGCCCCGAGCGCTCCGGGTGCCCCGGTCAAAACTGATCCCGAAGGTAAAGGGATCAGATGTTGACCGAGCATTGTGCGGATCAACTGCCACGTGGGGGGCGCCCCCGACGTCCCGGGCGCCCCCAGGCCCTATATAAAGGGCCCTCGACCCCAAGCTTCAGAACAACTTCCAATCAACGCTTCTACGCTCTTCTGCTCTCGCGCTTCGCCCTAGAATCCTTCCAACTCGAGCCGACGACGTCCTGCTGCTCCGAAAAAGTCAATCTACCTCGGACGTCGGTAAAAGAGCTATTTAAGTTTACTGTACTGAATTATGTAATAATCTTTTTGTAAACTATTTGCGCCTCATATAGAATTGCCCAAAGTAAACGGTCAACGACCGTGGGCCTTGGAGTAGGAGTCGACCCAGGCTCCGAACCAAGTAAAATCGACCGTGTCTCTGTGTGATTTTATTTTTATCAATTTCCGCTGCGTACTTACTCTAAGTGTTTCCGAAAAATGATTTCCGATATTCACCCCCTCTCTATCAGTTTTCTCGATCCAACAAGTGGTATCAGAGCGGGGTAGTTCAAACTTGGTGCAACCACCAGTTTGAAAGTTTTCGGATTTACAAAATTTTTAATCTTATTTCTTTGCTTTCTAGTTAATCAACACCACTCGATCTTTTTCGCCTTTTTCAATTTTGAATTCTTATTTTTTCACCATAAGTCAAAATTGATAAATCAAATAATTTTTGAAAATCTGTCATAAACTTTTTTTATTATTATTTTAATATTTTCCTCGAAATTCGTGCTATCTTAATTCGAGCAATTTTTTTTAACATTAAATTTTTAATTTTTCATCATTAATAAATTTATATTTTCAAAAATTTATCATAAAGTGTTTTTATTATTTTATTATTATTCCACCTCGAAATTCGTGCAATATTTTTTTGGGTTATATTTTTCCTTCTCCCGCACTACTAATCCAAGACCAAGTCTTGGTACATTTTTTTGTGTTTTTTTTGTGTACGAGGTATAAACTAAATGGCCAACCAAGAATGGAATAGTGCCCGTCCACCACTTTTCTCCGGCGAGAACTTCAATTATGGAGAAGTCAAATGGAGTTCCATCTGAAGGCCCATATGGACATATGGATGATCATTCAAACAGGGTTCTCCCTTCCTACAGAAGATGGACAATCAATTGCGTGGGACAAACTGGATGAACCAACGCTCAACCAAATTGAGATAGATGCAAGGGCAACTGCAATTCTTCAGTGTGGTCTAACCAACGAACAACTCAAGCTAGTCGGTTCATTTGGATGTGCTAAAGAGATGTGGGAGAAGCTACTCAACCTACACGAAAAGAGCTCCGATATTGAGGTCTTTGAAGGAGAGATGTTCGAATCATCGGACAAATCAAATGAAGAAGAAGATTACCAAAGTTATCTTGCAATCTCGGTCCAAGCACAAACAGCCGAGTCAGAGTCTGAACTCGAATCCAAGCCAGATTTAGAAAACGAATTAACTGAGACGGTAATTGATTTCAAATTCTTTTCAAAATTAGTATTAAATAATCAAAAAGATACTGTAATGGTCGAGGAAGGTGTAAATTCTATTGCAGGGAAAACTCCAAAAGAACTGCAAAAGAAGCCTCAACCAGTACCTGAGTCTGACTCAGACTCAGAATCTGACGACGAAGGAAGGGATCCTTGGAAACTGGTCCAATTGGCTCGTGACCACTACAAAAAACTGAAGAAACAATCAAGCAAAAGAAAGATGGGTAACTTTAATTCATATAAAAATTTAATTTATAATATTGCTGTTTTTGAAAATCCAGAATATTATTACGATTATGATATAACTTAGATCATTTTTTTGCTTTAATTGTATGCTTCTTTTTATTTTTTTGCTTAAAATTAGGATTGGTTAGTTTAAGGACAAAAGAGTTAATTGAAATTTGAACAACATAGTATTGGGTGGAGGTGAGATGATAGTACGTTAGGGAAGCCATTTTGGCGGAACTAGCCGAAGCTACCTATCCAAGACCCAAACTAGTTAGACCAGAATTTATCAAAAGGTAATTTTGAAGATGAAATTTCACTAAAAGGCTTTGTCTAGGAAAGAGTTGATGATCCAATAAGGCTACGACCAAAGAAGGCCTAGTGCCTCGCCAAGACCTGGAAGCCAATTTTTGAAATTCAAATTCAAGTTACTTCTTGTCAAATTCAAATCTAACACAAATTTCAATTGATCTTAGACTCAACTACTTTTTCAAAATAAAGTTAACATTCATTAAAATGGTTTTCAAAGTTGATTCAATTTTTCAAAATTAATCATGACTCTTCAAAGTAAAATCCTTACTTCTATTTAAATTTGTCTCACAAAGGTTAACATGCTTGATCATGTAGAACTGGGTGAGACATCTAGGACCTAAAAGCATAATTCACTATCCTTTTAAATTAATAAAAAGGTTTGCAAAAGTTATTCAAAATTTTTCAAATTAATTCAGTTTACTGTACCCTCCTTTTCATCTCTAATTTTTTAAAATATTGAATTTCATGTTAAAATAGACCCATTGTAAATAGAATCTTGTTTGGTTTAGTTATTGATTGGTAAAACTTAGTCAACTGAGTCAAGCTTGGGGAACACAGTCAAACCCTAGTCAACATAGTCAAACCTGGGCAACACTGAAATTCCTTAAAGAACTTAGATAAAAGTCAGATTGTGTCAGATACATGGGGAATTTCTTTTAATACTTTTCAAAAAATTAAATTGTTTTTCAAATCTTCTTTAGCCACTTTCCTTTCTATTTTCAAAAACCTTATGCTCTAAATCTTATTATCATGTCGATAAAGTTTTCAAAAATTGATTCAAAAACCTTCGTATACTACTATCTGTTTGAAAATTATCATCATTTCAAAATATTTTTTCGAAAACTATTTTCAAAAATGTATCTCCTTGAAAGTTATCATACTCAGAAGGTTATTCAAAATTATTCTTTTGATTTTAATAAACCCTAAAGACACAGAGGAAGGTCCACTTCATGATCTACAAGGACTCCTAGGATGTGTCAAATTTAGGGGGAGTTTGAGTCAAAAGAAGAATTTCTGAAATGTTTTTTTGGTAATTATTTGTTTTGAAATTGTTAGATAAATTCCTTTGATCTGAATTGAACCCTAAAGACTTAGAGGAAGAATACTTGTGGTCAACAAGCTTCCGAGGACTATATCAAATTTAGGGGGAGGTTAAATTAAATGAATTATTGAACATTTCAAAATAATATGTTTTAATACATTAAGTTTTCAAAATTCTTTTGAAAATACAAGTAATTTGCCGTTAAAAATATGGTTTAGTAAATCATTTTTGAAATACCTTTAGAAGTAATATTTGCTTGAATCTTGAGAATTTCCAGGACACTTAGAAAAATGTCCTTGTAGTTAACAAGGGTTCCTAGGATTGTGTCAGACTGGAAAAGAAACCTAGTCAAGTAAAATATTATGTTTTCAAAATGCATAACATTCTTCTCATAACATTTTGTTTCAAAAGTACTTCTATTTTCAAAAAGGCATACTATCTTTTAAAAGTACCTCTATATAATGTTTTCAAAAGTACTAATACTTTTCAAGGCAATAATGTTCTAAGCACGTGAATCTTCTCAAAGACTTTCCTACAAATATATTCCAGGGGAAGAGCAAGAAAGAGAGAAAGGAATTTTTTCTTCATTTAAACTTTTATCTCTTTTTCAAAAGTAAAGCAAAATTTTTAAGTACTTCAAATTGTTTTTAAGCGCTAAGTGTTGTTAAAATTTCAAACTACTTCAAGTGCTTTCAAGTATTTCTAGTGCTTCAAATTTTTTAAGTATGTCTAAATCTTTCAAACGTTTTTAAGTACATATTTTTTTTCTAAGTAAAATTTTTTCTTAGTAAATTTATCTGAGCAAAAACTTTTTGAAAATTTTGACAAATGTCTCTAAGTAAAGATTTTTTGAAAAACTATGTTGCAAGTTTTTGCAAGCTTTCTCTAAAATATAAGGAGAAGAGTTGTAACATTAAGGGGGAGCTTCATGTATTTTCAAAACATCTATTACTTTGAACATCATTTTTTTATGAAATCCATTACTTAGAGTTTTTCTTGAAAACTATGTTTTTAAACTCTTTTACTTAAATTTATTTTGGTAAAACTCAAAACTCCCTATTAGATACCTTGTTCGCCCATGTATGTTTTTGATATATGTCAAAGAGGGAGGAAGGGTCATGGTATCAAAGTTAAGTATGTTAATAAGTTAAAGTTAAGTATGTTAAGAAGTTAAAGTTAAGTATGTTAAAGTTAAGTATGTTAATAAATTAAAGTTAAGTATGTTAATAATTTGGTTGTTTACACTGCTCAAATTAATTAATTTTAACTGTCGTGCAGAAATATTATAAGTTTTTACTTAACTTTGAATTGTGTTGCCATAAATCAAAAAGGGGGAGATTGTTGGTGCAGAAAGCACCATATCGAACCTTGTTTTGATATTGGCAAAGGATTCAAAGTTAAGTACTATTTGTGATCTAACGTTGTTCACTGAGTGTGTAGAAAAAGCCCTAGCGAAGGACTGCTAGGCACCGGGCGAAGGAATGCCAGGATACAAAGCCCTAGCGAAGGACTGCTAGGCAACTAGCGCAGGGCTGCTAGTCACCAAGTCCTAGCGAAGGACTGCTAGGCAACTAGCGAAGGGCTGCTAGTCATCAAAGACCTGACGAAGGACTGCTGGGCACCTAGCGAAGGACTACTAGGCACTTGCGAAGGAATGCCAGAATGAAAAGCCCTAGTGAAGGAATACTAGGCACTGGCGAAGGAATGCCAGGGACTAAAAATCCATAGCGAAGGACTGCTAGGCAACGGGCGAAGGACAGCTCGGCATCCAAGCCCTAGCAAAGGACCACCAGGCAAAAGTCCAACTAGAGGAACGGTTGGCATCAGGTAAATTCTCCCGAGAGGTGTAGGTGAGGACGCGTTCCCCGTCGAGGGAACAGTAGGCGTCGGTTCGACCTAGGGCTCCATTTTGGAGACCCAAAGTCAGAACCAAGATAGCTAAGGCTGTGTAAACTAACCACTTAATGTTTTATTGTGTTTTGGACTAACCCTGGATGCAGGACCGAAGGAACGAGTGTCTGTAGCTCAGAGAGCCTCAAAGGAGTGAGGCAACAGCTGACCAGGGCGCCCGGAGTGTCCCGGGCGCCCCAAGGTGAACACAAAACACATAAACAAGAAGCGCGCTTCGATAGTACAACCTGCGGGCGCCCCCGTGCTCCCGGGCGCCCCCGCTGCTCCCGGGCGCCCCTAGCGTCCTGGCGCCCCAGCGCCCCCAGTGCCAGCTACCGAAGCACAACCTCGCGAAGCCAAGAAGATGGAGTTTTGACCCGGTCAATGCGGGCGCCCCGAGCGCTCCGGGCGCCCCGATCAAAACTGATCCCGAAGGTAAAGGGATCAGATGTTGACCGAGCATTGTGCGGATCAACTGCCACGTGGGGGGCGCCCCTGACGTCCCGGGCGCCCCCAGGCCCTATATAAAGGGCCCTCGACCCCAAGCTTCAGAACAACTTCCAATCAACGCTTCTACGCTCTTCTGCTCTCGCGCTTCGCCCCGAAATCCTTCCAACTCGAGCCGACGACGTCCTGCTGCTCCAAAAAAGTCAATCTACCTCGGACGTCGGTAAAAGAGCTATTTAAGTTTACTGTACTGAATTCTGTAATAATCTTTTTGTAAACTATTTGTGCCTCATATAGAATTGCCCAAAGTAAACGGTCAACGACCGTGGGCCTTGGAGTAGGAGTCGACCCAGGCTCCGAACCAAGTAAAATCGACCGTGTCTCTGTGTGATTTTGTTTTTATCAATTTCCGCTGCGTACTTGCTCTAAGTGTTTCCGAAAAATGATTTCCGATATTCACCCCCCCTCTATCGGTTTTCTCGATCCAACAATGGACTCACCAAGCTCTCTGCCTTCTTCCAAGCGCTCAAGTTTTCAGTGTCTCCAATAATGATGCTCAAGTGTTGCTTCAAGGATCAAAGTTATCGCTCAAAGAGATGGATCAATCCTTGCAGAGACTTCTTCGCCACCAGCTCTTAAGCCTCTGCCGAACAACCCAGGTCACAGGTGTGCATCTGCAGCTCCCAGCTGCTCACGCGCCTCTGCAGCTCCCAGCTGCTCACCAGCTCGTCTGCAATAGCCTCAGCTACTCCCGACCTCTTCTAGACTCCCTGAACTCTTTGCAGCTCCCAGCTGCTCACCAGCTCGTCTGCAATAGCCTCAGCTACTCCCGACCTCTTCTAGACTCCCTGAACTCTCTTCAGCCAAGTCCAGGTCAGCTCGTCAGCTTCCCAGCCGTTGCAAGTAGCGCCAGCGTCCGTTGAAACCTGAGAACAGAATACATCCAAACCTGATCCATGGGAAAGTCCCCAGTTGACTCTCCTCCAATGTTTGAATCCTCCTGTATCACCTGCACACTTAGCAGAAGCTTAGCAAAGCATATCGCAATGGAATCAGCAGTGTATCAGTGTATCAGACGAGAAATCAGACGCGAACAGAAACATCTAACAGCGTATTTGAATTAAAGTCAGCTACTGATCGGTCACCAGACCAATCAGAGAGGACCCTGATCGGTCACCAGACCGATCAGGATAGGCCCAGTCCGATCAAGCTCCAGCCTGATCGGTCCCCAGTGAGAAAACTGGGATCGCGACTTCTCGTGATCGATCACCAGATCGATCCCAGGTCGTGGATCGGTCACTAGACCGATCCACCCCTTTGCTGAGGGTTTTTTTAGCTTCGCAGGCCAACCTCACTGATCGGTCACCAGACCTGGGGACCGATCAGGGCACTCCCTGACCGATCAGGGTCCAGCTTGATCGGTCATAATGAGGAACACGCGATGTTTGATCAGTCCAGCAGACCGATCAAGAGTTTCTCCCCAAGGCTACTGACCTCTCCCTGATCGTTCACCAGAACGATCAGGAGCTCAAAAAAAACCTTTCTGTTCTCTACCTGATCGGTCACCAAACCGATCAGCCTCCTCTAGATCGGTCACCAGACCGATCCACAATAGGAGTTCGTGCCAATCTCCATGATCGGTCACCAGACCGATCCAGAGACTTTCAATTCAATCGTATGTCAAGAGAACGAGCTCCCTAGCCCTCTCTGACTCGTGCTCAGTCCCCCGGACCAAGACTCCGTGCCCAGCTTCACTCACCGGGACTTCATTCAACCTAGCTTCCCAAGCTAAGACCTGGCTTCACTCACCAGGGTTTCATCCAACCTAGCTTCCCAAGCTTGGACCTGGCTTCACTCACCAGGGTTTCAGTCAACCTAGCTTCCCAAGCTAAGACCTGGCTTCACTCACCAGGGTTTCATCCAACCTAGCTTCCCAAGCTAGGACCTGGCTTCACTCACCAGGGTTTCAGTCAACCTAACTTCCCAAGCTAGGACCTGGCTTCACTCACTAGGGTTTCATCCAACCTAGCTTCCCAAGCTAGGACCTGGCTTCACTCACCAGGGTTTCAGTCAACCTAGCTTCCCAAGCTAGGACCTGGCTTCACTCACCAGGATTTCACCTAGTCCCACTAGGTCTTTATCCGAATTCTCTCAACCAAACTTAAATCGTTGTCAACACCAAAACAACAATCGGGCCAGACTGCATCAACAGATGGTTTAACCACTTGGCAGGGTTGTGGTATAGGGACCCTCCTAATCTCACCTAGACAAGATATGCTACAACTCTTAGTCAGATTTGATTATAGAGCCACCAACAATGAAGCAGAATATGAAGCTCTGATTACTGGTCTTCAAGTAGCTAGACATGTGGGTGCTACTCGGGTATTACTCTATTTAGATTCCCAGCTAGTCACTCAACAATTGGCAAGTCGGTTTGACATCAACAACGAAGGATTACAGATGTAAACTGAAGCATATGAGAAATTGCAAGTTAGATTTCAAGAATTAGTGTTACAACGTATTCCATTGGAGCGAAATTTAAAGCAGATGAGTTAGCGAAGTTGATTGACTCTCTGACTCCCTAGATTCTTCATCAAATAGTGGCTCAGACTATGTTGATTACACAAGTGGAAGTTGGCCTTGATTTAGAATATGATTGGCGTACCCCTTTCATTCCTTTTCTACAACAAGGGGTAGTGCCGGCGGAGGTGGGATCAGCTAGATTACTCAAAAAAAGAGCCACCCGGTTTACTCTCATGGGAGATCAGTAGTACAAGAGGGCTCTCATCCTTTACTCAAATGTTTGAGACGAAAAAATGCTAACCATGTCTTAAGGGAAATATATGGAGGCTCTTGTGGAAGTTATGCAAGCGACCGATCAGTTGCTAGGAAGGTCAAGTTGTTAGGATACTTCTGGCCCACTTTGCAAAACGACGTCACTCGACTGGTGGCTACTTGTCTTTCTTGCTAGAAGCATTAGAACCTCTCCACAGACCAACTGAACTGCTCAGAGCCTCCACAACCTTTTATCCATTCGATCAATGGGGTATGAACATTGTAGATCCTTTCCTTGTAGCTCCAGCTCAAAAGTTTCTATTGGACATGGTAGATATTTCTCTAAATGGGTGGAAGTGGAGGCTTTGGCCTAAATCATAGAGAATGTCATTATTAAATTCCTTCGGCAGAATATTTTATGTTGCTACAGAATCCCTCACAAGCTTGTCTCTCATAATGGAAGGCACTTCCAAGGGTAGAACATTCAAAAATGGTGTTCAGTATATGACATCAAATAAGCCTTCACCTTAGTAGCCTATCCACAGAGCAATGGGCAGGCCGAGGTTACTAATAGATTAGAATCCGTAGGACGAGAAAACGTTACTTGGGCTAGGTATGACGTAGTCAGCCTAGTGGGGACTGACACACATAGACCATGTCCTGAACCAAGTGGGTATAAGATGGTGAAGGGAATGGGGCACGATTCATTTAAGCTGCTGAAGGGTTTCAGAATTGTTTCTGAGGTCAACCGTTGATCTTTCGATTAATTGGGGATCATGATGTACTACTAGGTGCCACTCATGATCGTTCTATAATTGGTTAATTATAGACGGCCAACATAAATCGAAAGCATATTTAGTCACACGCACTACGAGTAATCCGAGAGATTTAAAACGAGTTGAAAATTGGATTTTCCAATCAAGAGAAATGAAGTTTGGTTGAGCCAAACGATAAGTCGAATCTAAATTTTTTCAGAGATGCATCGGAAGCGTAAAATGGCTAAGTCTTCTGAAGACTTAATAGATGAATTAAATGAGTTTAATTCATTGGGGCGTGGCTTGGATTGGCCGACCAAAGAGGGTCTCCACCCTCTTTGCTTGGCCGGCCACAACAAGGGGAGAAAACCAAATTGTTTGGTTCAATTTATAAAATAAACCAAGTGTGGTTTGTTTTATAAAATTATGGATGATATAAATTTATTTTTCATGAAAATTAAAATGAACCATGGATTGGTTTATTTTATTTTATAAAATCAATAATGGATTGATTTGCCATGATAAAGAAATTTATATATAGAAATTTATTTTTCATGGAAATTAAAATGAATCATGGATTGGTTTATTTTATTTTATAAAATCAATAATGGATTGATTTACCATGATAAAGAAATTTATATAAAGAAATTTCTTTCCATAAGAAAAAAGAGACTTGGTTGATTTTTATCATGAATTAAAATATGATTTTAACCATGATATAAAATCAAGACTTGGCATGATGGAATAAGTCATAGAAAATTTATATGATAAATTTCTTATGAAAATTTATTCCATAAGAAAAAGGAGACTTGGCGGTTGAGAGGCCACTATATAAAGGACCCAAGGCAAGGCTTGGAAGTCATTCGAAATAATCCAAGTATTCTTGCTTGGGCTCTCTCCCTCTCCTCCCTTCTTTCTCTTGGCCGGCCTCTCCCTTCTTCTTGCCGTGAGCACAAGGAGAAGCACCGAGGCGACGAAGTTCTTCTGTTGAGACGATCTTCCACTCCGGCCATCATCACCTTGGGATTGGGCGCAAGTCATCTTCCTCCTCATCGCCGGAATTGTGATTCCGGCCAACCTTGGTGGTGAGTTTTCCCAATATGATTACTTCTCCCTTGGTTTCTTGTCGCGTTCTCGGAGAATCTAGTAGTTCTCGAGAACACGAAACTCGTGGCTTTGTGAAGTCATCCCAAAGATACTCGGCGTGGACGCGAATAGAGGCGGAGCTTCCGAGGGACGCTTACAATTGGATCTCGTCCCTTTCTTCGAGTTACGCGAGGTAACAAGTAAATTAGTTTACGTTTCTGTAAAATTTTAAATATATGATCATGTCTACATAACATAAGGTTGCATGCTTAGATGTGTGGTTAAATAATTTGAGAAATTATTTATGCTAAACCTTCCGCTGCACGTAATTAATTTTAAAATTACGAACCCGCATCCATGTCAACATGCACCCGGTCCCAACAGTGGTATCAGAGCCGGTTAGTGTTTGACATAATCATATAATTGTTTTGCGGAAAACTTTGTCATGATCTCAATTTTGGAAAAATTTTCAATTATGGAAACTTTCCAATTATGATAAATTTTAGATTTAGGAATTTCAAAGCTTGGAAATCCTCATGAAATTTTGCAAACTTTTGAAATATCCTAGTTTCTGAAATTTTATGATAATTATGAAAACTTCCCATTTTTGGAAACTTTCTAATTTTGGAAATTTTCTATTTTAAAATTTTCCCAATTTTGGAAATATGTAAGTTTTCTTTGTACTAGAAACTTACAATTATTCTGTAAACCTATTATGGAAATCTCACAATTTTGGGCACTTTCTTTCAAGAAAGTCTAGACAAATTTATGGATCATTAATTGACAATTAAATTCGAATTGGTTTTAAATTATTAACAAAATTCTTTACTTTGGGGAGAGCCTCGGGGAGCCACCCAAATTAAAGTTAGTTGTTGTAATTTAATTTCCTATTTTGAATAAAATTGTCATGTTTAATTTGGCTAGGCCTCGGGGAGCGGGCCAAATTAGATTTATGACAAATTTCTTTTCTTTGGGTATCTGAGCCTCGGGGAGCCACCCAAAGAAAATAATTTGTTGTAATTAATTAGTCCATAAATAAAATATGTGATCAAATCTTGGAAATTTTTGAGGTGATTCTCAAACGATAATTTCCTTATTTGATTTCTTACATATTATTGTCTCCAAAATTAATTAGGAAAATTGTTTCCTATAGAATTTCCTTAAATAAGATTTTCATGAAAATAATATGTGGTTGAATTAAGGGAATCTGTCTCTTAATTTAATAAGATTTGATTTAGAGAAATCAAAGTCTTAAACATATTATTTCCGAAATTGATTATGACAATTTAGGAAATTGTTTCCCAAAACAATTTCTTAAATAAAGTATGAAATTAGAATTAGGAAATCCGGTTCCTAATTCAATTAATGAGACTTGATAAATTAAATCATATACATACTTTATTAAGGAAATCGTTAGTACATGACATAATTATATGTCATGAATGTGCTTAGAAAGAAAAGGATGAGACCCAAAACCCCTTACAAAATATTAAGGCCAATACCTTCCATTAATATGGTTAGAACCGGAGTTTTGTTTCTCGTTTGGGTTGATGGACACATCCATGCCCGGCTTGAACCTCAACATGTTCAAACCATGGAATTAGTTTATGATTAATATAGTTGGAGTCAGAGGTCAATCCTTAGTTTTGGTTGTTGGATACATCCAAGCCTGACTATACGGTTGAATGAGCTCCAACCGTATTAAAACTATTTCTTGATTAATGGGTCAGCCTTAAGCTTGGAGCATCGATTTGTTGTGCCACAGCCAAGGTCGATGTAAAGAGAGGTGCAGTTGGGTGCTATGTATATTGTTGCATACTTGATAATGAGTTAACAACCCAATGATTTATGCAAACATTCAATTAGTTGATAGCATAAAGTGGTAGTTACATATATGTGATATGTAACCGGTATAATTACCTACCTTCATAGATAAGAATAACTTGATGGCCACAGCCATGGTTGTTCTTATCTATGGTTGGATATCAACCTATTTGGAGATGTTCCTACGATCTCCCGAATTGATAAAAAGGGTTATTCAATTCGAAAAATAAATAGGATTTAATGAATGTATATTGATGCATTCTTTATCATTCTTATCACATAAACTCAATTTGTATTTCTAGGATAACCACCTGATCATGTCTTCTCTGAATTTGCGTTCCATTTTGGACACCAATAAGTTAACTAAGGACAAAAGGATTGAAAAGACACCAAAAGGCACTTGCCGTCACTGCGGCAAGGAGGGCCACTAGCGAAGAAACTACAAGGTTTATCTTGAGTCCTTGAAGAGGAAGGCATCCGATGCCCCATCCTCTTCAGGTATCTTCGTTATTGAATGTCACTCTATTTCCTTGTACACCTGGGTACTGGATACTGGGTGTAGCTCACATATATATAATGACATAAAGGGGCTAAGGAATAGAAGAAGACTCGTCAAGAGAGAAGCGAATTTGCGAGTTGGAAATGGAGCAAAGATTGCTGCTGTTTCCATCGGAACATGTTTGCTAAAGCTCCCTACTGGACTTGTCTTAGAATTGGATAATTGTTATTTTGTTCCTTCGTTAATAAAGAACATTGTATCTATTTCATGCTTGAATGAAAAGGGTTACCATTTAACTTTTAGTAACAATTGTTGTTACATAACTTTAAATGGTGTTCTTTATGGGACCGAAACTTTATGCAATGGTATCTACACGTTAGATTTATCTGGTGACATTTGCAATATCGAAGTTAGCAACAAACGTGCTCGAATAGATAATCAAATAGACTCCTATATGTGGCATTGTCGTCTTAGCCATATATGTAAGAAACGCATGACCAAATTACACCAATGTGGAATTCTGGAATCATTTGAACCCGGTTCATTTGATACATGCGAATCATGCTTAAAAGGCATGATGACCAAATTACCCTTTTTCGAAAAAGGTAAACCAGTGGGAGAATTGCTTGGACTAATACATACTAATGTATGTGGACCAATGTCAACTCTTGCACAAGGAGGCTATAGCTACTTCATTACCTTTATCGATGATCACTCACGATTCGAGTATGTGTTCCTAATGAAACACAAATTTGAAGCTTTTAAGAAATTCAAAGAATTCAGAAGTGAAGTAGAGAAACAGCTTGGCAAAAGTATTAAGATACTTCGATCCGATCGGGGTAGTGAATACTTGAGTCAAGAGTTTCAAGATTATCTTAAGGACAAAGGGATATTGTCTCAATGGACTCCGCCGTATACACCACAGCATAATGGTGTATCTGAGAGGCGTAACTGAACCTTGATGGACATGGTTAGATCTATGATGAATCATGCAACTCTTCCAAAAATTTTTTGGGGCTATGCGCTTAAGACAGCTGTTTACTTGCTAAACAGAGTCCCGACCAAGGTAGTCTCTACTACTCCATATGAGACGTGGAATAGTAAGAAACCTCACTTAACTCACCTTAAGATATGGGGTTGTCCTGCTTATGTGAAGCGGACTGTATCAGACAAATTGGATGCTAAGTCTGACAAATGTCTATTTATTGGATACCCTAAGGAAACAAAGGGTTACCAATTCTATCATCCCTTGGAACAAAAGGTGTTTGTTTCAAGGCATGCTGTATTTCTGGAAAAAGAATTTCTTTTACAAGAAAATAGTGGGAGTAGTATTGAACTTGAAGAAGTTCAAGAAACTCCAATAGACATTACAGAGACATCTAGTCTAGACCCACAACCAATAACTCATAATGATGAGCTGTCAGTTGAACCTAAAACAACACCACTTCTTCGTAGATCTGATAGGACACGCAATATTCCAGAGAGATACGGATTTCTCGTAAGTGAATCGAACGACATATTACTCATTAGCAATGACGAACCTATCAGTTATGATGATGTTCTGAAAAGTTCAGAAAGGGACAAATGGCTTGAAGCCATGAAGTCGGAAATGGATTCCATGTACGAAAATCAAGTATGGGACTTGGTTAACCCACCTGAAGGGATTAAGCCCATAGGGTGCAAGTGGGTTTTCAAGAAGAAAACCGACATGGAAGGTAATGTTGTTACCTTTAAGGCTAGATTAGTGGCAAAAGGATATCGTCAGAAACAAGGAATTGATTATGACGAAACCTATTCGCCAGTAGCTATGCTTAAATCCATTTGGATGCTCCTGGCCATAGTAGCTCATTATGATTATGAGATATGACAAATGGATGTGAAAACCGCTTTCCTTAATGGAAACCTGCTTGAGGATGTATACATGATACAACCTGAAGGTTTCACATCGGTCGATAAAACCAAAATATGCAAGCTTCGACGATCCATATATCGACTGAAGCAAGCATCCAGGAGCTGGAACATCCGTTTTGATGAGACAATCAAAGAGTTTGATTTCTCACAAAATCCTGACGAACCTTGTGTGTACAAGAAGGTTAGTGGGAGTACAGTCGTATTCCTAGTATTATATGTCGATGACATATTACTTATAGAAAACGATATATCAGTCTTACAGTCAGTTAAAATTTGGTTGTCCAAAACTTTCTCCATGAAAGACCTGGGAGAAGCAACCTATATCCTTGGGATTAGAATCTATAGAGATAGATCAAAACGATTGCTTGGTCTTTCGCAGTCTACATATATAGACCAAGTGCTAAAAAGGTTTAGCATGTCGGAATCCAAGAAAGGTTACCTTCCCATCAGGCATGGGATCAACCTTTCAAAGTCTATGTGTCCGCGCACAAATGACGAGAGGATTTGCATGAATAAGATTCCTTATGCATCCGCGATAGGATCTATCATGTATGCTATGTTGTAGCGACCCGCCTTCTCCTGCCTTAGACGGATCGTTACTTTTGTCTACTTCTCGACTCTAATGCACGACTAAAAATGCGGAAATCTTTTTTTTTCTTTTTAATCTATTTAAGAATGATATTCTAACTTAAATAGTCATGCATGATACCATGTCACACTTTCTTTCTCAAAAACTCGTAAGAAAATACTTATTGAAACTTGCCTCGCCCAACTCAGCTTACGGGTATCAGTCGACTGATACTGTACCAGTCGACTGATAAGCCTGAAATCTGAAATTTCAGGTTCCGAAACTTGCTTCAAAAGCCCACCAATCATATAGTTTCGAGCCATATAAAATCATGACACCATTTCTATACTCTATGCCGGATTTCTAAACAATTTAGCCAATCAAAACGAATCCATAAACTTGAAATTAGGACTTTTGCGGAATTTAACAAGTTATGAAAAATCTACATAGACTTTAAGCTAGAGTTTGTACCAAACTTAACTTCTAACCATTGAAACTCATCACACAAAATTCTGAAACATCCCTAAGGCATTATCAAATGAGAAAGCAACTTTTCTAAACATACTTAAGCAATAAAACTTGATTCAAAGGGAAATTAATACTATCTTGGCACATGCATCTATTTCTCTAACAAAGTATCAATATTTCAAACTACTCACACTTCTACTCATCCAATGCAATCATAAGGATATGTATGCTAAATGAAATGACATGGAATCTTTACTCTAAGAAATTGAGCATGTAAAACTATCCAAAGCTTAAATGTTCGCTAAACTCCATAAAGCAAGAACTTGAAATTTGAATAAACTAAAACATTGTAATTCAAATAACTAAATTGTCTCGTCTCAAGGATCTCTCCAAAATCAGCCACCACACACACTTTACTCAGCACTGCCTCGTTGCCTTCCTTCAGAATTGCTTGCCTTTACCTTTATCTGCAGTAAGAGGAAATGCAACTAGTAAGCAAAAAGCTTAGTAAGTACTATCTAGCTCACAAAATCTCGAAATGTGCAAACATGCTTCTTGAACAATATGAAAATCATATGAGATACTTATATGCTTGAAAGAAAACTAAGAACATGTATAACTCAAAACATGCATACTCAAGCATTAATAAATCTCAATTTACTTTTCTTAGCTCAACTTGAAACTTTAGCTATTCTTTAACTTTTTGAAAACTCTTTAAACTTTAGAAACTTTGCTAAAGCATATACTTGAAAATAATAATCACTTGGATCCACTGAAGACGTAAGTACCATCTCATGCGCGTTCCCTAAAAGGTTGGGGTAGCGAGCCACCAATCCTAATAGAGCAGACCTTGGTCTACCAGGGCCAAGACCTTGGAATTGGACACCTGGATTTCTTTAACGACGCCCTTGGACGCCGGGTACTGGCCTTAGAAAATAAAATAGCTTTTCTTTCTTTTCTGTAAATGCCTTGGCATTTTCTCGAGCACCTTGCGTGCTAAAATCCCTAAGTCTTGACTTTTGGGGATTTCTTAAGGCCTTGGCCTTTTCTTTTCTTATCTTTATCTTCTCTTTTCTTTTCTCATAACTTTCTTAGCCCCTAATCTCACATAGGGTGCTTTATCAAACTTATACAAGCATATAATGAACTAAGATCACATGCAAAAACTTAAACAAAAAGGAAATATCTCTTTTAAAAACTATTAAGGGAAATTCTTGCGGAAAAACCGCCTCTTACTGCAGGTGAGCAGTACTTACATTGATATCTTGGACTTACAACCAAGATTGACGTCTAGGGCTCGGGAGAAACTTGAGATCTCGGAGAATTCTTCGCGCCTACGCGTTCCTCTCGTCGCGGGGATCCCGAATATAGGAATATCTCTCGGAGGAGAACCTTGGCCGGCCCTCTTGGCCTTGGTGTTGGTCGGCGTCGCCCAAGAGAGGAGAGGGAGAGAAGTCGGCGTGCGTGCGTGGGGTTTGGGCGAGAGGGTTTGAGAGAAATAAAAACTTCTCTCTTAAATTTTCTATTTATACTATCTTAAGGAAAAAGCGTAACTACTTCATAAATTTATTTCTCTCCATCTTTTGTTGTGCTTGATACCCTAGCCTAGCCGATTCCGTGCGCGCCTGCCCTCGTGGTGGTCGCGGGTTCGAACCCCCTGCTGCCCTTAAACGTTTTTCCCTTTTTAAAAATACTAAACGGACTCGGAAAATTCCATAAAAATATTCTAAAAATTTCTAAAAATATCTAGAATATTTCTAAACCATTTTTAAATAATTCTAAGGACTTTAAGAACTAAAAATGGGAATTTTGGGGCGTTACATATGTTATGTACTAGGCCCGATGTATCGTATGCTCTGAGCGTCACAAGCAGATACCAGTCTGATCCAGGAATGGATCATTGGGCGGCTGTCAAGACAATCCTTAAGTACTTAAGATGGACTAAGGATGTGTTCCTAATATATGGAGAAGGAGATATGATAATACGTGGGTATAGAGATGCCAGTTTCCAGACAGATAAGGATGACTCCAAATCTCAGTCTGGATACGTATTTATTTTAAATGAAGGCGCAATAAGTTGGAAGAGTTCCAACCAAGACACCGTAGTGGATTCTACCACGGAAGCGGAATATATTGCAGCATCGGAAGCAGCAAAGGAAGCAGTTTGGATCAAGAAGTTTGTCTCAGAACTTGGTGTGGTTCTAACCATTGATAAAACAATACCAGTTTATTGAGACAACAATGGAGCTATCGCACAAGCAAAGGAACCAAGGTCTCATCAGCGATCCAAACACGTGCTTCGCCGCTATCATCTGATCAGAGAGATTATAAGTAGGAATGATATACAAATTGAGAAAATTCCCACTGAAAGGAATTTAGCGGATCCTTTAACTAAGGCCTTGCCTCAAAGCAAGTTTGAGGGTCATGTTGGAGCCTGTGGTATTGGATACCGTAGTGATTGGGATTAGGCCAAGTGGGAGTTTGATAGTGATATGAGAGAAGTGTCCTAAGGGAATCGCCTTATGATTGTAATCATTTATTTTAATAAATGAATATTCACTATTTGAGTATACATGTTTATGTATTTGATTGAGATCTTAAACTCATTTACTGAATATCCACAATACAATTCACAGCATGAGAGAATTTGTGATGAATTCACAACTAGTGATTATCTCTACATGTGCAATTGTGAAGTATTGAAATTGTCCCTAGTCGATGAATTGATAAATACAGACACTATCAATTCTGTTGAGACTAGCATGAGTTATTCTCTAATCAGCTGATTCTCACTGGCTGGAGACATTGGGATGTCCGGAGATAAACATGGATGCTAGTTAAGGGAACTAGTTCATTGGAGTGACTGGCTGTAAGACTTCATATGGTAGTCTACATATAGACATGTCAGTGAAGTTCTTACTGCAGCTTAAGTGCGATGTTCCTTTGACTTGCGGTGTTCAAGTCATCTTGGTCATGAAGACTTATACTTTGACATCTTAAGCAAGCATCTCCATGGAGGTGTGGACCCAGGATGATTGGGTATAAGCCGAAGTGCCCGAAGATGTTTGAACAACCTACAAAGGATTCACCACTCCTTGCGAGGAGATGTATACCCGAGGCCTATCGTCGGATTGTTACTCGAAGCCTCTGGCCAGAGCATGACATGTTCAGAGTATGAATCTCTTAAACACATGAGAGTAATTAGAATCCGTAGGACGAGAAAACGTTACTTGGGCTAGGTGTGACGTAGTCAGCCTAGTGGGGACTGACACACATAGACCATGTCCTGAACCAAGTGGGTATAAGATGGTGAAGGGAATGGGGCACGATTCATTTAAGCTGCTGAAGGGTTTCAGAATTGTTTCTGAGGTCAACCGTTGATCTTTCGATTAATTGGGGATCATGATGTACTACTAGGTGCCACTCATGATCGTTCTATAATTGGATAATTATAGACGGCCAACATAAATCGAAAGCCTATTTAGTCACACGCACTATGAGTAATTCGAGGGATTTAAAACGAGTTGAAAATTGGATTTTCCAATCAAGAGAAATGAAGTTTGGTTGAGCCAAACGATAAGTCGAATCTGAATTTTTTCAGAGACTCATCGGAAGCGTAAAATG
Source organism: Boesenbergia rotunda (assembly GCA_024364735.1). Classification (NCBI taxonomy): domain Eukaryota; kingdom Viridiplantae; phylum Streptophyta; class Magnoliopsida; order Zingiberales; family Zingiberaceae; genus Boesenbergia; species Boesenbergia rotunda. The sequence goes on along the minus strand of JAGFNQ010000677.1, from coordinate 510,165 downwards.
GCTAAGTCTTTTGAAGACTTAATAGATGAATTAAATGAGTTTAATTCATTGGGGCGTGGCTTGGATTGGCCGACCAAAGAGGGTCTCCACCCTCTTTGCTTGGCCGGCCACAACAATGGGAGAAAACCAAATTGTTTGGTTCAATTTATAAAATAAACCAAGTGTGGTTTGTTTTATAAAATTATGGATGATATAAATTTATTTTTCATGGAAATTAAAATGAACCATGGATTGGTTTATTTTATTTTATAAAATCAATAATGGATTGATTTACCATGATAAAGAAATTTATATAAAGAAATTTATATATAGAAATTTATTTTTCATGGAAATTAAAATGAACCATGGATTGGTTTATTTTATTTTATAAAATCAATAATGGATTGATTTACCATGATAAAGAAATTTATATAAAGAAATTTATATAAAGAAATTTCTTTCCATAAGAAAAAAGAGTCTTGGTTGATTTTTATCATGAATTAAAATATGATTTTATCCATGATATAAAATCAAGACTTGGCATGATGGAATAAGTCATAGAAAATTTATATGATCAATTTCTTATGAAAATTTATTCCATAAGAAAAAGGAGACTTGGCGGTTGAGAGACCACTATATAAAGGACCCAAGGCAATGCTTGGAAGTCATTCGAAATAATCCAAGTATTCTTGGTTGGGCTCTCTCCCTCTCCTCCCTTCTTTCTCTTGGCCGGCCTCTCCCTTCTTCTCCCTTCTTCTTGCCGTGAGCACAAGGAGAAGCACCGAGGCGACGAAGTTCTTCCGTTGAGACGATCTTCCTCTCCGGCCATCATCACCTTGGGATTGGGCGCAAGTCATTTTCCTCCTCCTCGCCGGAATTGTGACTCCGCCCAACCTTGGTGGTGGGTTTTTCCGATATGATTACTTCTCTCTTGGTTTCTTGTCGCATTCTCGGAGAATCTAGTAGTTCTCGAGAACACGAAACTCGTGGCTTTGCGAAGTCATCCCGAAGATACTCGGCGTGGACGCGAATAGAGGCGGAGATTCCGAGGGACGCTTACGGTTGGATCTCGTCCCTTTCTTCGAGTTACGCGAGGTAACAAGTAATTTAGTTTACGTTTCTGTAAAATTTTAAATATATGATCATGTCTACATAACATAAGGTTGCATGCTTAGATGTACGGTTAAATAATTTGAGAAATTATTTATGCTAAACCTTCCGCTGCACGTAATTAGTTTTAAAATTTCGAACCCACATCCATGTCAACATGCACCCGGTCCCAACAAAATAAGCAATGAGCGACATCTAGCAATGCATCATTGCTACCCAAGTAACAAGAAAAGTCGAGATCCGACTAAATCTCCGTGACTATGATAATGTATGACCTTGTCCTTCTATCCTCGATATCTAGATTGGTCAATGAGGCATAGACCGTGTCATCCTCAGTCAATCTTGTGTTTCTTGATCCCTGAGTAGACTCACTCAAACAAATGATCGCAATATCTCATATTGACTCATTTGAGCATGGCCATGCATTTTAGTAGTCCTACTCGATCAAGGGGCCCACAGATATCACAACTGTCATATGGGAGGGATAGATCCCATCTACATCACTCACATCCCTCCGTATAATTCATTACATACTCAGTGTTCGCCTTTATAGTCCACCCTGTTACGGGTGACATTTGACGATACCAAAGTACATAACTCCTTATGTAGGGAACCGTAATGACTTTAGGTCTAAGGACTATTCATACTAATAGTCACATGAAAAAGTTTATGACACTCATATGACAATCTATGAAACTTTCTCATGGCGGGTCAATTCAGTACACATTCTCCAATGTATACCCATGTGTCAACTTGATATCACATATCCATGACTTGTGAGCTCAAGTTATCAGTTGACCTACATGCTAGTCTCCATGCATTAATATTGTCCTTGAATATTAATACTTGACTAGGAATGGTTTAGTGTAGTGTTCTCTACATTATCTCACTATCGATTCAACCAATTGATATAATGTAGAAAAGAACCTACTACCCAAGGACATTATTATACTTAGTTATTTGGCACAAATACAAAGTAAGTATAATAACCAAACATGCCTTTATTAATGATAGAATACGATACAAAAAATCTCTAGTCAATCATCACATAATTGGCTCTAGGGCTCCTACTAACAATCTCCCATTAGCACTAGTGCTAATCACTATAATATCTAATACCCAGTGACCTGGTATGACCATCATGCTTCCTTTGTGCCAAAGCCTTGGTCAAAGGATCTGCGATGTTAGAATCAGTGTGTACTCTGCATATCCTCACATCTCCTTTATCGATGATCTCTCGAATGAGATGGAAGCGTCGTAATATGTGTTTGGTCCGCTGATGAGAGCGAGGATCCTTAGCCTGCGCAATAGCCCCATTGTTGTCACAATAGAGGTCTATCGGGTCTACTATGCTAGGAACACACCAAGCTCTGTAATGAATTTCCGGATCCAAACAGCCTCTTTCGCCACCTTAGACGCGGCAATATACTCGGCCTCTATTGTAGAATCTGCGACTGTGTCCTGCTTCGAACACTTCCAGCTCACACCGCCACCATTCAGGCAAAATACATATCCTGACTGCGATCTAAAATCATCCCTGTCTGTTTGGAAGCTTGCGTCACTATAACCCTTTACAGCTAGATCCTCATTGCCTCCAAATATCAAGAAATATTCTTTCGTCCTTCGTAAGTACTTAAGAATATTCTTGACAGCTGTCTAGTGACTTTCACCTGGATCTGACTGGTACCTGCTCGTCATGCTCAAAACATACGAGACATCTGGACGAGTACAAAGCATGGCGTACATGATAGACCCTATAGCGGATGCATAAGGGATCTGATCCATACGGTCTCTCTCCTCCTTAGAAGAGGGACCTTGAGTCTTCGAAAGACTCACACCATGTGACATTGACAGAAATCCCTTCTTGGAATTCTACATGGCAAAACGATTAAGCACCTTGTCAATATATGTACTCTGACTTAAGCCAAGCAATCTCTTAGATCTATCTCTATAGATCTTGATGCCTAGGATATAGGCTGCTTCACCTAAGTCTTTCATTGAGAAACAATTCCCTAGTCACGTCTTCACAGACTATAGTGAAGGGATATCATTCCCAATGAGGAGTATGTCATCGACATACAAGATTAGGAAGATAACTGTGCTCCCACTAACCCTCTTGTAGACACAGGGTTCATCTTCATTCTTGATGAAACCAAACGCTTTGATTGCATCATCGAATCGAAGATTCCAGCTTCGAGAAGCTTGCTTTAGCCCATAAATGGACCTTTGCAACTTACATACCTTTCCAGCATGCTCTGGATCTACAAAACCCTCAGGTTGTGTCATGTACACATCCTCGAGTAGATTCCCATTTAGGAATGCGGTTTTGACATCCATCTGCCAGATCTCGTAATCATGGTAAGCTGCAATAGCAAGCATGATCCGAATAGACTTAAGCATCGCCACTGGTGAAAAGGTTTCATCATAGTTGATACCATGAATTTGTTTGAAACCTTTAGCTACCAATCGTGCTTTATAGGTATGCATGCGTCCATCCATGTCAGTCTTTCTTCTAAAGACCCACTTACACCCAATGGGTTTAATCCCCTCAGGTGGATCAACCAAAGTCCATACTTGGTTAGTGTACATGGATTCCATTTCGGATCTCATGGCCTATTGTCATTTCTCAGAATCTGGGCTCATCACAGCTTCTTGATAGGATGTAGGCTCATTCAACTCAATAAGCATAACGTAATTATGGTCAGATAAGAGAAATGAGTATCTCTCAAGCTGACGATGTAACCTATCAGATCTGCGAAGAGGTTGGTCTACTTGAACGGCTTGTTGTTCCACAACTTCTTATGCAACAATCTCATCATCCACAACATCTTGTGGTGCCTGTTCAATGTCCATTAAGGCCTCAGTACTATCTGCATCTTGAACTTCTTCAAGATGGATTTTACTCCCACTAGTTCTTCTAGAAATAAACTCCTTTTCTAGAAAAACACCATTTCTAGCGACAAACACTTTGCCTTGTGTGGGATTGTAAAAGTAATATCCCTTCGTTTCCTTGGAATATCCTACAAAATAGCACTTATCAGATTTGGGTCCTAGTTTATCTGAGACTTGACGTCGAACGTAAGCCTCACAACCCCAAATCTTCATAAAAGACATCGTGGGATTCTTGCCAGTCCATATCGTATATGGTGTCTTTGTGACGACCTTTGCTGGAACTCTGTTAAGTGTGAAAAGAGCCGTCTCTAGAGCGAATCCCCAGAAGGAAGTAGGAAGACATGTCTGACTCATCATCGATCGTACCATATCTAATAGAGTACGATTTTCCACTCGGACACACCATTCCATTGTGGTGTTCCAGGTGGAGTGAGTTGGGATATGATCCCACACTCTGCTAGATGGTCACGAATCTCTTGGCTAAGGTATTCACCACCTCGATCTGATCGAAGCATCTTAATACTCTTGCCAAGTTGGTTTTGTACTTCACTTTTGAATTCTTTGAACTTTTAAAAGGATTCTGACTTGTGTTTCATGAGATACACATAGCCGTATCTACTGACATCATCAGTGAAATTGATGTACTGATAGCCTCCTCTAGCTGCGACATTGAAAGGTCCACATACATCAGTATGTATGAGTCCTAACAAGTATGTCGCTCTTTCACCGTGTCCACTAAATGGAGTCATGGTCATCTTGCCTAGAAGACAACATTCACATGTCTCATATGATTCAAAATCAAATGAGTCTAGTAATCCATCCTTATGGAGCTGGGATATACGACTCTCATTTATATGTCCTAAGTGACAATGCTAGAGATACGTTTGGTTCACATCATTGGATTTGAACCGTTTGGTATTTATGTTATAGATTGGGTTTTCTAGGTCTAGAACATAGAGTCCATTCACAAGTGATGCATTACAATAGAACATGTCATTTAACATTATGGAACAACATTTGTCCTTTATGATAAATGAAAAGCCTTTCTTGCCCAAACAAGATTATGAAATTATGTTCTTAGTCAATGCAGGTACATAAAAGCACTCCTCTAGTTCTAAGATAAGCCCAGTGGCAAAGACAAGGAATAAGTTCCTACAGCTATGGCAGCTACTCTTGCTCCATTCCCTACTCGTAGGTCCACTTCGCCCTTTGTCAATGATCTAGCTCTTTGAAGGCCCTGCACATTAGTACAAATGCAAGACGCGTATCCGATATCTAATACCCAAGAAGAAGAGATAGATAGATTGACTTCTATAACAAAAATACCTGAAGCAGAAGTCTCACTTCTTTTCTTCTTTACTTCCTCCAGGTAATGTTTGCAGTTCGTCTTCCAATGTCCGGTCTCACCACAGTGGAAGTAGGTCCCTTCCTTAGGCACCTTATCTTTAGCCTTGGATGTAGTAAAGTTGGCCTTGCCTTTGGCTTGGGTCTTACCCTTGCCTTTAGGCTTCCATTTACCTTTGCCCTTTTGTACCATCAGTACATTACTGGTTTTGGTTTTCTTGAGATTAGGTTCAGTAGTTCTTAACATGCTGAGCATCTTAGGCAAAAGCTTGTCAATTTCATTCATGTTGTAGTTCATGACAAATTGATTATACCCCTCCAGCAATGATTGCAGGATAAGGCCCGTTGCCAATTCTTGGCCCAGTGGAAATCCTAGTCTTTCAAGGTTCTCGACATATCCAATCATCTTGAGTACGTGAGTTCCTACAGGAGTTCCTTCTTGCATCTTGCATGCAAATAGGCTTTAGACACCTCAAACCGCTCGTGCCTAGCTTGCCCTTGATATAGTTGCTTTAGATGCTCAACCATCTCATGTGCATACATGTTCTCATGTTGCTTCTGAAGCTCAGAGTTCATGGTGGCAAGCATAAGGCATGATACATCAAGTGCATCATCCTGATGTTTCTTGTAAGCATCCTTTTCGGCACGGGTGGCGGTAGCGACGGGTGCTTCTGGAAGGTGTTGCTCTAGGACGTACAGTTTTCGTTCTTGTTTGAGGACTATCCTCAAGTTTCTGTACCAGTCTAGGAAATTAGCTCCGTTGAGCTTGTCCTTCTCAAGGACGGATCACAGAGAGAGAGTATTTGATGTGTTAGATGACATGGTGATCTACAACAGTAAAATTATGTAGAAATAAGTATCATATCTAATTCATTTAATTAAGCATTTAATTAAATGATGCTCCCACTGAATCGTAGAGCTTTTGTTGGGGCTAGTCATGGATGTAGGCAAGCTCAATTTACCAACACTACTAGCTCCAAACCAAATAGCAATCATTATTCATGTGGGACAAGATCCATATTATACTTCATCTTGAGTTAACTTTGGCTAATCGCCCAAGACTTGGTATAATTAGGTAGGTAGCATTTTACCAATTACATCTCATGCAACTCTTTGAAACAAAAGATCAAGATCCACATTACACATCATCTTGAGTTAGCTTGGCTAATCGCCCAAGACATGGAATAATTGTTCTCTTACCCAATTTTCTCAACTTTTGGGATATGCCTCCAAGTTTCTCAATCTAATTGAGGGGACTTAGTTAAGTCTCACCCAAAGTTTGATAGCAGGACATCACAATTATCCTCTCGCACTTTACCAAGATAAAATGCGTCACTTTGCTTTGGCAAACCCAACAACAAATGATCGAGGTAGTTTATGAGTACCAAACATTGGTAGGCATATCGAGTTGACTTAATTGAGATAACTATTTATCTAATCATGCATCACATACACACATTGCATATATCAATATATAAGCGATAAAACGTGACATGGTTATGGCCCGTATACTACGATCTTCTCAAGCCAATGAGAGGATCGATGGTGAACCTAGGGATAACATCTTCTCCAAGTGCATCCTTTGGCCGTCATGTGTCATCGGCATCCTTCTTGTAACTTCATTCATCAATGAACACTCCACTCCTCATTTTGTACATTACAATTTAGGAAAACTCGAGTTACAATCGAGTCTAAATCTATTTTTATAACTAGAAAAATAGATATAAGGCACGACACATAGGCCGTATTATGAATTACAACATGCACACATACACATATTCATCCAATCATATTGGGGTTAAGGCCATAACCATGCACCATGTCATCAATCACATACAATAGATTTAGGACATCAATTTTTATTATGATTGTAAAAATGCTCATGAGCCGAAACCATAGGTTATAAAATTTGTTGAGTACATTCGCATCATAGCACACTTTCATATTTCATATGATGATGCTATAGACTTTTAGTTTGATCAACACAAACTTTTGTATCTCGACAAATGCTCATACATTATACAATCTATAATAAAATTATATCCTAGTTCTATATCACATATACAAGTTTTCTAAACTTTGTACGATCTTTCGCAAGTAACTCTGATACCACTGAAGGGATCTATAGGTAAAAATATTTAAAATCACAGCGGAAATAAGATCCCTCGAGCGATCCATGCGAAAGAAAAACTCATATAAAATGATCTACAATTCCTATCTTATAGGAATACCTTTGTCACGTGCCCTTCGCTTACCCGCTAGTCCTTTGGTTCACATGATCTCTTACACATTCAAGTATCCGTGCCTCTATGCGTATCCACACCAATACGATCTACGCCTCGTAGAGGAACCACCTTAGTTGTGCTAGCAACTTGGGATGGTTTACAAAACACAAGAACCTCCACTAGGGAGTTATGGACAAGGAGGAAGAAAGAAGGGGAAGAGAGATGCACCCTCTAGCCTTTGACAAGGGAGGGTATTTATACTCATCTAATGAATACCAAGGGTCTATGTCCCTTGAGCTCCTCTCATCTTAATGCTAATAAAATCCAATGAATACCAAGACTCTTGGTATTCCTTGAGACTCTTAATATTCTATTCATCTAATGAATAGAATGTCTCTTAGCCTTCCTCTTAAATAATATTTTATTAAACCCTTTAATGAATATTATCCATAATTAAGTGGTTGAGTCTAATCTAGATGAGTCTAACTCAAATTAGACTCAATCCCATAATCTAATTGGATTCACTTGAGTCTAACTAAATTAATCCAATTCAAATCAAATCTTAGTCAAACAAAGATCAATTAATCTCTGAAGCATTGTATCCTTAGTGTGTGACCCAATAGGTTCTCGTAAAGTTGGCAATGTGCCTAAACGCTTTAGACACATAAGCAATGAGCGGCATCTAGCAATGCATCATTGCTACCCAAGTAATAAGAAATGTCGAGATCCGACTAAACCTCCATGACTATGATAATGTATGACCTTGTCCTTCTATCCTCGATATCTAGATTGACCAATGAGGCATAGACCGTGTTATCCTCAGTCAATCTTGTGTTTCTTGATCCCCGAGTAGACTCACTCAAACAAATGAGCTCAATATCTCATATTGTCTCATTTGAGCATGGCCATGCATTTTAGTAGTCCTACTCGATCAAGGGGCCCACACATATCACTCCCGTTATATGGGAGGGATAGATCCCATCTACATCACTCACATCCCTCCGCATAATTCATTACATACTCAGTAATCGCCTTTATAGTCCACCCTGTTACGGGTGACGTTTGACGATACCAAAGTACATAACTCCTTATGTAGGGAACTGTAGTGACTTCAGGTCTAAGGACTATTCATACTAATAGTCACATGAGAAAGTTTATGACACTCATATGACAATCTATGAAACTTTCTCATGGCAGGTCAATTCAGTACAGATTCTCCAATGTATACCCATGTGTCAACTTGATATCACATATCTATGACTTGTGAACTCAAGTCATCAGGTGACCTACATGCTAGTCTCCATTCATTAATATTATCCTTGAATATTAATACTTGACTGGGAATAGTTTAGTGTAGTGTTCTCTACATTATCTCACTATAGATTCAACTAATCGATATAATGTAGATAAGAACCTACTACCCAAGGACATTATTATACTTACTTATTTGGCACAAATACAAAGTATGTATAATAACCAACCATGCCTTTATTAATGATAGATTATGATACAAAACGTCTCTAGTCAATCATCACATAATTGACTCTAGGGATCCAACTAACAGATGTTTCTCCACATCAGCCTTGAATTCTTTGAACTTATCAAAGCATTCAGACTTGCGGCGCATCAAGTAAATGTATCCATACCTTGAATAATCGTCTATAAAGGAGATGAAGTATTCAAAGCCACCTCTAGCCTGAATAGACATAAGACCACACAAATCAGAATGAACCAACTCTAACACATCTTTGGCCCTATACCCCTTGGCCTTGAAAGGCCTCTTGGTCATCTTACCTTCTAAGCAAGATTCACAGGTTGGGAAGTCTTCCACCACCAATGAAGCCCAAGGGCCCATCTACTATCAAACTTTGAATCCTACTAAGGTTAATATGACCAAGTCTTAGATGCTAAAGATATATTTGGTTCATCTTTGAAGGCTCTTTTATCTTATTTTGGTTAGATGATGAGTTATTTACTTGTATTTGCATTGTGGGAGATTTTGGTTCTAAAGTGTATAAATTGCCAACCAATTTACCTGAACAGATAATCTCTCTATTCCTTTTTATAACAACACGGTCATTAAAAGAAATAGAATACTCATCCTTTAGAAACTAAAACAAGATTCTTTCTAAAACTAGGTACATAAAGGCAATTATTGAAAACAAAAATTTTATTCCTCTCAAAAGACAAATAAACGTCTCTCACTACAATGGCCGCCACCTCCGTAGCATTGCCCATGTAGACGGTAATCTCTCCATCAGCTAGTCGTTGGGTTTCCTAGAACCCCTGCAAAGAATTATAGACATGATCAGTGGCTCCCGTATCAACACACCAGGTACCTGTAGATAACACCACTAAGCATGTTTCAACAACTAAACAAAAAGATATACCTTTATCTTGACGGCGGGGACAGTCCGCCTTCTAGTGTCCAGTCTGCTTGCACGTGAAGCACTTGCCTTTCGGCTTCTTCACGCCAACCCGAGGTCCCTGAGATCCTGCCTTCATTGCCCCACCTTATTTCTTCTTCTTCCTGCCTTTCGTCTTAGAAGTAGAAACCCTTTGAGCAACCATAGCATGATCACTCTGATGAAAAAACCCCTCTACCGCCTGGAGTTCTGTCAGAAGTTCCACCAACGAATATGTACGTTTGTTCATATTGTAGTTCAGGCAAAACTACTCAAAACTCCTAGGCAGAAATTGGAGAATGATATCGACCTGGGTTTCCCCATCGATCTCTGCTCCAAGGATTTCTATCTCATTGAAATGTGCCATCATTTTGAGAACATGATCCCTCACGGGTGTTCCCTCAATCATGGTTGTCGTCATCAAATTCCTCATTGCTTCAAGCCTTGCGGCCCCATTCTGATGCCCGAAGAGTTCTTTGAGATTAAACATCATGTCATAAGCAGTGAGCATGGCCTGATGTTGATGTTGCAACACACTTGACATAGTAGCCAAAATATAACACCGCGCCATCTCGTCAGCCTTCACCCACTTCTTATAACGTTCCTGTTGGTGCAAGATGCATCAATGATGTCTTCCTCTAAGTGTTTCGATGTTTAACAATATACTTAAGTTAGTAACAATATGTGTTAGACAAGGTAATGGTTAGTCAAAGTGATCAAGGGTAGAACCAAACAGGACCTTATGTTTGGTAGGGTTAACCCAGGATTGATTAGGTTGACAAAGGTTTACCCAAACATGATCTGATGTTTATCAGAGTCAACTAGAACCCAGGGTTGGTTAAGCTTACAAAGGGTTATGCTAAACAGGACCTGATGTTTGGCAGGATGATCAAACCTAGATTTAATCTGGTTAATATACTAACGGTTGATCAGTTAGAACAAGGGTTAGTTAAATAGGATCTGATGTTTTATAGAAAACCCAGGGTTGGTCAGTTAGACCAAGGAGTGAGCCAAACAGGACTTGATGTTTGGCAGAAGAGAAGTCTAGTCAGGATTAAAATGACTAGCAAAACAAGTCTTTATCAAAGCGAAGGAAAGTCCTAGTTAACCTAGGCACGAAGTCCTGGTTCGAGGAATTGGGCACTAAGTCCTGGCCGAGGGCTAGGCACCTAAGACCTGACCGAGGGTTGGGTATAAAGTCCTGGTTCGAGGAATTGGGCAATAAGTCCTGGTCACGGACAGGACACCGAAGACCTGACCGAGGGTTAGGCAATAAGTCCTGGTCGTGGACTGAGCACCGAAGACCTGACCGAGGGTTGGGCAATAAGTCCTAGTCGTGGACTGGGCACCGAAGTCCTGATCCGGAAGATTCGACAAAAGTCCAACCGGAGGAGCCAGTTGGCAAAAGGCAACTTCTCCAAAGAGGAGTAGGCGAGGGCGCGTTCCCCGGGAAAGGGAACATTAGGCATCGGTTCGACCTAGGGTTTTGTGTGCAATCCAAAGTCAGAACCAATATTTAAGGCTTATATATTTGTTTGTCTTCTGTTTGTGTATCTTGCAGGTACCTAGAGTCGGAGGTAAGTGTAACGACCCGGCCCATTTGGCGGCCCATTTGGCGGTCTCGACCGTCGACCGTCGACCGTGCCGTTACCAATACTAGGTCTTCCCACTCCTGGGCGTGGATTTTTGCCTTCCCAGGATTCGAACTCTAGACCCAGGCTTAAATCTAGTTCTTTGTGAATCCTGAATACCAATATAGCTCAATTGGTATTCAGGATTCACAAAGAACTAGATTTAAGCCTAGGTCTAGAGTTCGAATCCTGGGAAGGCAAAAATCCACGCCCAGGAGTGGGAAGACCTAGTATTGGTAACGGCACGGTCGACGGTCGACGGTCGAGACCGCCAAATGGGCCGCCAAATGGGCCGGGTCGTTACAATAAAAAGGCACGGGCTAAGGGGGAAGCTACAACCCCAATTAGGCACGCCAAGGATACTCATGATATGCTATGAGTAGTATAGGTGATAACATGTCTTCTCCCATGCTTTTTCATGCTCTAAGAATCATGATGTACATGTCTATGTTTAAGTTCTTTAAGCACCCTTATGTTAAGCATGACTTATGTATGATGAAATGCCTAAGAGATGCTTCCCTGTAAGTCGGGACTAAGAGCACTCTTCATGATAAGATAAGAGGCATGCCATGCTCATGATATGACTGTAACGCCCGCCCTTATATCTACTCTCGGGGCGGGGTTACGTACAACTCAATCATATAGTAATATTTTTTTTTCCTATCTTCTAGCATGACATTAAAACAATAAAGCAAGGGCTAAGGACTAAGCATGCTTGTTTAACTATCAAAGTCATTCTACAATATGATAGATTCACCAGTAATGTAACTCATAACATAATCAAATATAAAAGACTTCTAAAGGTAAACATCGTCATGCCAGGTCAATCTTAATCACCAACACTTATTGTCAGGGAACATAAACATAGGCACATTAAGTAGATATAGGATCATTCTTTCCCGAGCCACCACCCCACACATCTTCAGCCTCCTGCCTCTTCCTTCCATTTAAGTGTTATCTGCAGCATAAGACAACACATAAACTAGTAAGCATAAATGCTTAGTAAGGATCCTGTCCTACTCGCAAAATCCGTACGAAAGAATATAACATGTACACATAATGAGTTCATCAAAGCATGTTAAACATCCAAGTTTCTAACATGCAGTATCAAGTACCTCAAGCATACTCTTCACATATTACAAATATTTTCAAAGAATGTTTTCAAAACATTTCCATAATGGTAGTACTTAAAAATACATCCATATCATATCGGGCCCTGTTGTGTACCAACTATCGCGCGGAACTATTGCGCGTTCCCTAATAAATTGGGGTAGCGAGCCACCAATTCATTAGAGCAGGACCCTTTCGTCCTACCGGAGCCACGTTAACATGCACCCCGGATTTGTTTAACGACCCCCTTCCGAGTCGGGTACACAACTTCAAAAGTAAAATACTTATCATGCTTTTACATATATGCTAAGGAATACTCCATATTCACTCTTATGGGACACACCACTCTTCAAGGGTGCTCATGATCCCGTAGGGACACACCACACAACATAAGGGGTGCTCTTGATCCCATACTTATTTGAGTATCCATTTGAGCATTTTAACATATCACATGCAAATTTCATAAATGTACCCCATGGGCTATAAGGCATGCTCATACATACATCATATTTCATACATGTTCATATACTCATCATATTTCATACATGTTCATACATGCATCATATGTCATACATGTTCATATATTCATCACATTTCATACATGTTCATCATATTTCATCATGCATCATATTTCAACCACTTACCCTACCTTAGACCTGACAAGCTTTGGTCACATAGGTCATACTCATATCGTAGAAAGTGGTAGCATGCTATCAATTAAGATTTCAATCAGACATCTCATTTAAACACCTCATACATAAACATATCAAAGCATGCTAACAAATAAGGTTTCCTTATCAACCATTCCATTTAACACCACATACATATACATATGATCATCCCCAACCATAAACATATATCATAGGGTAGTTTGACCTTTACAAACCCTAGTCCTAGTGGGTTGGCCGAAACATCAAGAGTAGGGAAATATTAGGACTTTTGCATTAATCATTCACACATACATTTATTCAAACACCTTGTATACTTATCTTAAACATGGATATATTGTAGGATAATTCAACCCTCACTAACCCCTTTTTCTAAGCCTTGGCCGAAACCCACCCAAGTTCAAAACCCTAGGTTTTGCTATCACAAAAATGTAGGGACACTACATATAGGTATACTCTAAATTCCAAGGGATCTTCACATGCATCAAGGGGTAACCAAGGTCCCTTCTTGGGTGTTGGCCGAAACCTACACAAGGGTGTAACCCTAGGTTTTGTTCACAACATTTGCATAAACCACACATATACATATATCCTAAGTTCCAAGGGTCTAATTATGTAACAAAAGAGAACAAGGCCTTCCCCTAAGGGGGTGGCCGAATCTTACAAGAACCAAAACCCTAGTTCTTCTTCCCTTTTGTTCAACTATCATGAAGGAAATCAATATACACATATTCCCTAAGTATCAAGAGTCTAATCATGTAACAAAAGAAATCAAGGCCTTCTCCTAAGGGGGGGGGGGGTGGCCGAAACATACAAGAACAAAAACCCTAGGTTTTTGTTTACAACATGTTAAAGGATACCACATTCAAGAACTATTACACTGCAGGCGAGGGGATACTTACATCCTTTCACTTGATTTCTACTTCTCTAAGATCTTAAGGTGCCCTTGGTTGAAGGAAGGTGAGTGTTTCCCTTGTTTGCCTTCTCTTAGAAATCTTGGCCCTAGTAGAAGGCAAGAACCTTAAAGGGTTCTTCTTCCTTCCAATTCCCTAGGGTTAAAACCCTAGGGTTTACTTTTCGAAAATGGAGAGGGAGAAGAAGAGACTTTCGGTGGAGAAGTGAAGAGGAAGATGAAGAGGTAGTTATTCTAACCACTTCCTTCTCTTATTTATACTTTTCTCTTGAAGAGACATGTCTCTTCACTTCCCTAGCTTTTAACAAGCATGTTTCTCCTTCTCTAACAAGAAACATGGCTTAGTGCAATGGTTAAGACATTGCTAGTGCAACTAGGAGGTTCAAGGTTCAATCCCTGCTTTCTCCCTTCTATATTTTCTTTTTATCACATTTTGCACCAATCCAAGCCCATTAAGCCAAGCCCATCATGAAATTTCATAATATTAATTATATTCCATGAATTCATATATTTCATAATATTTCATGATAATATTTCATGAATTCCATAATATTTCATATTTATGAATTCATGATATTTCATAATATTTCATGATACTATTTCATGAATTCCATAATATTTCATATTTATGAATTCATGATATTTCATAATATTTCATGATACTATTTCATGAATTTCATAATATTTCATATTTATGAATTCATAATATTTCATAATATTTCATGATACTATTTCATGAATTCCATAATATTTCATATTTATGAATTCATAATATTTCATAATATTTCATGATACTATTTCATGAATTCCATAATATTTCATATTTATGAATTCATGATATTTCATAATATTTCATGATACTATTTCATGAATTCCATAATATTTCATATTTATGAATTCATAATATTTCCTAATATTTTATATGGAAAATTTCGGGGCGTTACAATGACAATGATGTGATAGGTTATGATGATATGCTTATGATATGATAAGAATGTGCTATGCAACCCTAGGTCGACGGACTATGAACGGACCTAGTAAGAAACAAGAATATGCTATGCTTATGATATGATAAAATTCATGTATGCTATTTTACTTTGTATGGCTTGTACCGGATCCTAGCAAGGTCCACGGGTGGGCTCCGGATGCAGCCCCTAGGTCGACGGACTATGAACGGACCTAGTAAGGGGATGGGCTCCCGAGAAGCCCCTAGGTCGACGGACTATGAACGGACCTAGTAAGGGAAGCCCCTAGGTCGACGGACTATGAACGGACCTAGTAAGGGGATGCCCCTAGGTCGACGGACTATGAACGGACCTAGTTTCCCTAGTAGGTTAGAGACTAGCTACCTTGGCCTATTAGGGATGCGCGCATTATATATGTATGTAAGAGGTACAAGCCGGGATCCCCCAATGATGATGGATGTATGTTTAAGTACCTATATGTATGATTTTAAGAAAAGCATATGCATGAACTCATCCTATGCATGTTTTCAAAAGAGCATCTTGCATTTGCATTTCTTGTCATGACTATATGACTATTATGCTATAAAGGTGAATTATGTTAAGTTCAAGTATGCTTCTTATGATAAGTATATATGCTCCCTTATGCTATGTTAAGTTAAGTGTTTTAATGCTATGCACTATTATGACATGATGTTTTCTCTACTTGATGGAACGTATGATTTTGTGAGTAGGAAAGGATCTTACTAAGCTATATGCTTATAGTTTCCATGTTTCCCTTGTACTGCAGAAAAGGGTAAGGAATGGATAAACTAAAGGGAGCAGCAGGATGGGCAAAGATGTGTGTGGTGGTGGCATGGTGGAAGAAGATCTACTCATGTTTTATTTAGTTATGCATATGCTGAGTATTGCATGTTAAATGTTGAATCATACTTACTAAGTTGCTACTTGCAGATAATTAGACTCATATGGATATTTCATGCTCACTCTTGCTCATATGCTAAGTACTTAGTTTATACTTGCTAAAGAACTTTAGTATTATGTTATCCTTCCTCATACTTACTCCTCTGTCTTAAGAAATGACCATGTGGCATGCTTCTATTATGCAAATAAGAATGTGAAGGTACCTAGCATGCTCTCCTCAATGTCTAAGATGTTTAAAAGGTTTCATGCCTTACATGTTCAAGTACAAGATTATACATGTATCATGTTCAAGTTTCAAGTTTCAAAATGCTTCCGCTAAAACGAAAAAAAAATTATGTTCGCGTAACCCTGCCCTAGTGTGAGAAGGGCGGGCGTTACAGGTTGGTATCAGAGCAGGTCTGCCTTCCCCACTACACACACACATCAAAGCTTCATCCTGCCGCTTCCAAGTAAGAGATCCTAACCTGGCTTTACTTTATTTCATGTACAGTAATGATATATATAGAAGATGATTATAGAGATGATTTATGCTTGCATAACAAAAGAAAGTAGCATTAATTCTTATGTAGTCATTTATCATCTATATGATAGATATGGCTAGAGGACGTAGCAATCGGGGTAATGAGACAGTACCTCCACCTAATATGATGCAAGTGATTACCGACCTGCAGCGTCAGGTTACTGAACAACAGCAGATCATAAACACCCTGATGACCCAGCAGGGGAACACTGCAACCCCGCAAGGAAGTCAGAATGCGATACCTACTGAGCCTCCAACTGCACAAGCACCCCCGAACACTCCAGCCCGAGGGGTCCGACAGGAGGCCTATCTGATTCAGTGGCAGAGACTGAAGCCGGAAAAGTTCTCTGGCACCTGCGAGCCCTGGGACGCCCAGGCCTGGCTCAAGACAGTTGAGAGAACAGTGGAGTTATTAGACTGGCTCGAGTATGAGAAAATCAAATGTGTGTCGTTTTGCCTCAATGGCGACGCCAGGATGTGGTGGGAACGGGTAAAAGCTAGAAGGTTAGTGGACCAAATGAAGTGGAAGGACTTTGAGTCTGAGTTCCTGGAGGAATTCTTTAATATGAGAGTCACAAATAGGCACTTTGATGAGTTCACTGAATTCCGGCAGGGAAATCTCTCAGTCAATGATGCCGTTAAGCAATTCAACCGACTGGCACGATTATGTCCGGAGCTGGTCAGTACAAAGAAAGAAAGGGTCAGATTAATGCTCAAGATGCTCAGGCCCGAGATAGCCCTGAACGTAGCCGGCAGCGTTCATAGGCCCCAAACTACAGAGGAGCTGTTCAGCAGTGCTCTGATTGCTGAACACTACCTGAACAACATCAACCAGCAAAAGAAGGTGATGACTGAAAACAAGAGCCAAACCCAAGCCGGAGGTCAGAAGCCTCAGAATAATAGTTGGAAGGGGAACCATAATGGCAAGAGAGAGAACGACTCAAAAAGTGGTCCCGCCAACAAGCAGCCCAAATTCGACCCGTGTGCTACATGCGGAAGGCTACACCCAGGAGCTTGCCTCCAGGGGACAGGCAAGTGTTACAACTGCGGACGGGTAGGGCACAAGGCCCAAGACTGTCGCGCCAAAAAGCAAGCACCTCCCCAACCGCAAGTACCACCGGTAGCGACGGATGCAAGGGTTTTCTCATTATCCAAGGAAGGTGTGATGAATACATCAAATGTAGTCACAGGCCCCTAAGTTGGACTGGTTTTGTATGAAGAATTATAAGACAGAATAAAATAAATTTTGGTAATATAATAAATAAGATCTCAGTTACCCATAATCACAATAGGTATATAATTACAATGTATGTGTATAAGTATACCAGGGTTAGCACCTGAAAGAGATAAAGAGTTGCAATTGAGTTGGTTCCTGGTACTAACCCCATTTCTAAGGCACCGTATAAGGCTTTATATGGACGGAGATGTAGATCTCTAATCTGTTGGCTTCAGGGTGGGAAAAGAAGGAGATGGGACTCCAGACGGATATTATAGATGAAACCACTCAGGCTATAAAGAATATCCGCCAGAGGATAGAGACTGCTCAGAGTGGGCAGAAAAGCTATGCTGACAAGCGACGCAGAACAAGGAAGTACCCTTAGTAAAGGTTCTGTGGCGGAACGAACAATTCGAAGAAGCCACCTGGGAACAAGAGGAGTCAATACGATTAAAGTATCCAGAATTATTTTAAAGTTCGGGACGAACTTTTTATAAGGGAGGGAGGATTGTAACACCCCAAAAATTTCCCATATGAAATATTATGAAATATTATTATTAAATATTATGAATTCATGAATATGAAATATTATGGAATTCATGAAATATTATCATGAAATATTATGAAACATTATGAATTCATGAATATGAAATATTATGGAATTCATGAAATATTATCATGAAATATTATGAAACATTATGAATTCATGAATATGAGATATTATGGAATTCATGAAATATTATCATGAAATATTATGAAATATTATGAATTCATGAAATATTATTATTAAATATTATGAATTCATGAATATGAGATGTTATGGAATTCATGAAATATTATTATGAAATATTATGAATTCATGAAATATTATTATTAAATATTATGAATTCATGAATATGAAATATTATGGAATTCATGAAATATTATTATGGAATATTATGAAATATTATGAATTCATGAAATATTATTATTATTATGAAATTTCATTATGGGCTTGGCTTAATGGGCTTGGATGTGGATTAGTGCAAAATGTAATAAAAAGAAGATGTAGAAAGGAGGAAGCAGGGATTGAACCTTGAACCTCCTAGTTGCACTAGCAATGTCTTAACCATTGTACCAAGCCATATTTCATGTAGAGGGAATAAGAAACATGCTTGTTAAAAACTAGGGAAGTGAAGAGACATGTCTCTTCATGAGAAAAGTATAAATAAGGGAAAGAGAAGTTGGAATAACTTCCTCTTCTTCTTCCCCTTCACCCTCACCACCGAAATTCCCTTCTCCCTTTTCATTTTCGAAACACCACCCTAGGGTTCCAACCCTAGGGAATTGAGGAAGAAGTCTACAAGGGTCTTACCCTCTACTAGGGTCAAGGGTTCTATAGAAGTGCTAGGAAGGAGAACACTCACCTTCCTTCAACCAAGGGCACCTTAAGATTTTAGAGAAGGAGAAATTCAAGCGAAAGGATGTAAGTAATCCCCTCACCTGCATTACAATAGTTTCGAGTGCCTAAAATGGTTTAAACATAGGATGAAGCTCTTGATGTTTTCGGCCAAGAAGGTTTTTAGGGCTTGCGAGAGTTTAAACTACTCCTATACTTGCATATGTTTTTCCTCATGATGTGTGACTAAATAGATGATGATAATATGATGTTTTCCTTGTCCTTAAGCCCCCAAAAACCCGGAGTAGACTTGCTGGAATTTTCGGTCAAGGACCTCTTTTAGGGCTTAGAGAGGTTTAAACTCCTAGTATGCTTGATAATGACCCTTCCTATGATATGTAAGATGATATATGATGTAAATATGGTTTATTCATGGTTTTAACATGCTTGGAAACGAAGGTATGTATGCTGGAATTTTCTGTAAAGAATGATAAGTAGGACTTAAGAAGGGGTAACAACCCCAATATGCCTTCTAATGTCTCCCCTATGATGCCTACCTTAATGTATGATGTTAGTGTAATATTTTTCATGGTATATCATACTCTAAACATAGAGTTTATATGCTGGAATTTTCTGATTAAATAAGAATGTGGGCTAAGGGGGAAGCTACAACCCCAATTAGGCACGCCAAGGATACTCATGATATGCTATGAGTAGTATAGGTGATAACATGTCTTCTCCCATGCTTTTTTATGCTCTAAGAATCATGATGTACATGTCTATGTTTAAGCTCTTTAAGCACCCTTATGTTAAGCATGGCTTATGTATGATGAAATGCCTAAGAGATGCTTCCCTGTAAGTCGGGACTAAGAGCACTCTTCATGATAAGATAAGAGGCATGCCATGCTCATGATATGACAATGATGTGATAGGTTATGATGATATGCTTATGATATGATAAGAATGTGCTATGCAACCCTAGGTCGACGGACTATGAACGGACCTAGTAAGAAACAAGAATATGCTATGCTTATGATATGATAAAATTCATGTATGCTATTTTACTTTGTATGGCTTGTACCGGATCCTAGCAAGGTCCACGGGTGGGCTCCGGATGCAGCCCCTAGGTCGACGGACTATGAACGGACCTAGTAAGGGGATGGGCTCCCAAGAAGCCCCTAGGTCGACGGACTATGAACGGACCTAGTAAGGGAAGCCCCTAGGTCGACGGACTATGAACGGACCTAGTAAGGGGATGCCCCTAGGTCGACGGACTATGAACGGACCTAGTTTCCCTAGTAGGTTAGAGACTAGCTACCTCGGCCTATTAGGGATGCGCGCATTATGTATGTATGTAAGAGGTACAAGCCGGGATCCCCCAATGATGATGGATGTATGTTTAAGTACCTATATGTATGATTTTAAGAAAAGCATATGCATGAACTCATCCTATGCATGTTTTCAAAAGAGCATCTTGCATTTGCATTTCTTGTCATGACTATATGACTATTATGCTATAAAGGTGAATTATGTTAAGTTCAAGTATGCTTCTTATGATAAGTACATAAGCTCCCTTATGCTATGTTAAGTTAAGTGTTTTAATGCTATGCACTATTATGACATGATGTTTTCTCTACTTGATGGAACGTATGATTTTGTGAGTAGGAAAGGATCTTACTAAGCTATATGCTTATAGTTTCCATGTTTCCCTTGTACTGCAGAAAAGGGTAAGGAATGGATAAACTAAAGGGAGCAGCAGGAGGGGCAAAGATGTGTGTGGTGGTGGCATGGTGGAAGAAGATCTACTCATGTTTTATTTAGTTATGCATATGCTGAGTATTGCATGTTAAATGTTGAATCATACTTACTAAGTTGCTACTTGCAGATAATTAGACTCATATGGATATTTCATGCTCACTCTTGCTCATATGCTAAGTACTTAGTTTATACTTGCTAAAGAACTTTAGTATTATGTTATCCTTCCTCATACTTACTCCTCTGTCTTAAGAAATGACCATGTGGCATGCTTCTATTATGCAAATAAGAATGTGAAGGTACCTAGCATGCTCTCCTCAATGTCTAAGATGTTTAAAAGGTTTCATGCCTTACATGTTCAAGTACAAGATTATACATGTATCATGTTCAAGTTTCAAGTTTCAAAATGCTTCCGCTAAAACGAAAAAAAAATTATGTTCGCGTAACCCTGCCCTAGTGTGAGAAGGGCTGGCGTTACAGTAAGGCAGGCAAGCAAACACAAGAAATCGCCTAGAAAATCTCTTCTAGGGTGCCCCCAAGAACCAGGGCGCCCCCATGACCCAGGCACCCTGGTTGGGAGGTGCTTCCTGGGTTGGGCTGGCCAACACAGGCGCCCCCATGACCCAGGCACCCTAGGAGAGGAACTTATCAGCATTGTGATCTATGCGATGATGGATAAGGTTTGACCTCGTATTGAGGAGCCCCAAAGGCCTTTAGGGCGCCCTGGATGATGCTATAAAAGGAGCATTGACCCCTCAAATCAGAACAACACTTGAAACATCAATCTTAGCATTCTGAACAAAGAAAAAGTGCTAGAGATGAAGCTCTGTGACAAAGGAAGCTCCAGGAGGAAGTGCGCGACGCTTCGGAGATCCGGATTGGTCAGAATTGTCAATTCTATTTGGTTTGTTGTTATTACAAGTTGTACTTCAATTCATATATTTTTTCTTGTAAATCAAACTGTAAGACGAGTTTCTCCACCTCTGGAAATTTGGATAGGTGACCACTTGTGGACGGGTGCTACCTGTGATTAGGCCTTGGATGTACTAACCCTGGGGGGTTGGGAACCAAGTAAAAACCCGCGTGTCTTCTGTATTGTGTCATTCATTTGTTTTATTATTTTCGTTGTGCTACTAACTCTCTGACTAGAACGAATGAACAACCGTCGAAGTTTCCGACATAACTTTCAAGTTGATATTCACCCCCCCCCTCTATCGCCGACACCGGTCCTACAAGTGGTATCAGAGCCTGGTTGCTTTTCACCGGACTAACAGCCGACGGAGCAAAGATGCCAGGAGTTGAGGGGGAGCATGGGTGAATATAGGTATAATTTAAATTATGTTAGTTTTTAAGTACCATATTATTTGCTTTGAGTGCAGGGGGAGAGGTCACTATAAAAACCAGTGTCCTACTCGTAAAACTCGATCTTCACCACCGGCGGCAAAGGAGGTACCAACGCCAGGAGTCCGGAGGGACAAGAGCCACATCCGCTGCTTCAGATGTCAAACACTAGGACATTACAAGAACCAGTGCCCAGACTAGAAAAGGCTCAGTCCTCAATATCAAAAAATGCGACTACGGTAAAGGAGGTAACAAAAAATAATTTTCACAATAATTAACAAAAATGCTTCAGATAATTTTTTTGATAAGTTAGATTTTTTGCATAACCAGCTTAATGTATTACATAATAAATTATCAAGCATAGAAAGTGTAGAAAGTGTTAACATATCGAACATTAACTCTTTAATATTTAATATTAATAATAAAATTTTCGAACTTAATAATAACTCTTATAAAGTCAAGGATAATAATACTTTAATACCTGAAAATTCTAATGTTAAGGATGATAATAATATTAGTGATAATTTTGAAAATATTAAGGATAATAATATTAGTGATAATTTTGAAAACGTTAAGGATAATAAAATTAGTGATAATTCTGAAAATATTAAGAATAATGATGATTTTTTTGATGATAATTCCGAGGATAAAAATAAAATTATCATTAATAATCTTTCTGATAAGGGTCAAAATAATATTAATGATTATCCTGAAGATAATGGTGAGGTAATAATCAATCCTTAGTTAATGTTGCTAATCTGGAATATGATACTACAAATTTAATAAACAACCCTGAAAATTACTCTACCTATTATGAAAATGGAGAAGAATATAACTCTGATGATGAGGATGAGAAGGAAGAAGAATTTCTTAGAATCAAAGCTACATTTTATAAATTCTACAAAAATTCAAACAAAACAGAAGTATTAGATAAACTTGAAAAATTAAATGAAAAAGAAATAGTAGATGATTCAGGATTTTTTGAATTAATGAAAATAATGCAAATAGACCCACAATTACTATTTAACCCTAAAATCTTAAACCCTAATTCTTAATAACCTAAATTCAAATTAAATCTTAATAACTTAAATACGAATTAAATCTTAAACTCAATTAATTCTTAAACCTTAATTAATTCTTAAATAACCTCAACTTTAATTAATTAATTCTTAATTAATGTAACTCTAATTAATTCTTAATAATGTAACTCTATTAAATTCTTAATAATATAACTCTAATTAATCCTTAATTAATTTAACTCTAATTAACTCCTAATAATTTTTACCCTAATAATTTTAATCCTACTTAATTCGTAACATTTTTAATCATAAATTATTTAACAATTCACGAACTAAAATTCTAATTAATTACTTTAAAATATGTAACTAAATAAAATTCTACTCAACTGAAACCTCCAACTAAATAATAACAAATATGTCAATGTGGGTTGACATATTCACGGGTTCACACGATATGTATCAAATCGAGAATTTAATACATTATTAGAAACTTAATTAAAATGTGTTGACGTGATTGATTCATGCATAAATGTCATGTTCATGCATTTACTGATTTTTTTCTTAAATATTTGTCATGTCATTCATGTTTAATTTTCTGCATGATTTAAAACGGTTAGATAGGAAAAGGATTAGTTGATACTTGCCTAACATAGTACCAGGGTGGAGCGAGATGATAGTACGTTAGGGAAACTTGCCTAGCTAAGTGGAACTAGCCGAAGCTACCTCGCCATATCCTAGACTAGTTAGACCAAAGTTTTTCAAAGAGTAAAATAAAGGTATTATTTCTTTAAAAGGCTTTGTCCAAGGAAAGGGTTGATGATCCAATAAGGCTATGGCCAAAGAAGGTCTCTGTGCCTCACCAAGACCTGGAAGCCATTATTGAAATCTACTTTTAAATTACAAATTGATTAAACTCAAATCTAACTCAAGGTCAACCAGTCAAAAAATAAATTGAGAAAAATTATTCAAGCATCTCACAATACACCCATAAGGCAACAATGCTTTCTTGTGCTGTGACACTTCGAATGGGTGCAATGTTAAGGACTAATTAATTGACAAATATTTTTCAAAATGTTTTCAAAATCTTTAGGATATGTTCTTAAAAATATTTTTTCAAAATAATATTTAAATATAATAATGTTTTTATGAATTTCTTGCTTGCCTGATTGCTTATCTATAAAATACATTTTCAAAAATCATATATCTATTTCGAAAATTGTTTGACCTACACACTTAGACACAAACCTTTTAGGTCAACACTAAAGTACCTTAAGACACTTAGGTAGAGGTCCTTGTAGTTAACAAGGGTAGCCAGACGGTGGCAAGTTCAAGGGGAGGTATTTTTGTTGTTCTTTTTAAAAAAATTATTTTCAAAATTATGCTTTTCAAAAACATCATTTCAAAAATTATTCTTTTGGAAAATTCAGATCTTTTAAAATGATTTATGCTTTTAAAATTCATCATTTCAAAATACATTCTTGAAAAAAGTTTCAATAACTGATTCAAAATATTTTTTCAAAAATTATTTCCTTGAAGACTATAATATTTCTAAACTTACCTAAAAAATGTGCAAATTGCTCTTTTGATTTGGATGAACTCTAATGACACATAGGAAATATCCCTTATGATCTTCAAGGATTCCTAAGATTGTGTCAGGTTTAGGGGAGTCTTACTCAAAAGAAATTGATTCTATTTTCTGACCATTTTTTTATTAGATAATTCTTTTCGTTTGAATCAAACCCTAAGACTCAGAGAAAGATCACTTGTAGTCAACATGCTTCCTAGGACTGTGTCAAGTTTAGGGGGGCGTCAAATTAAAAGATTTATTAAAATTTCCAAAATTATCATGTTTTCATACACCATCTTTTCAAAATCATTTTTTTTTCAAAACAATATCTTTTCAAAATCATTTTTAAAAACATAATATTCACTTTTCAAAATAATATCTTTTGAAAAACATTTTTATAATATTCTCAGTCTTAAAAATTATTTTGTAAAATTCTTTCCATCTTTTGAACAAAGTCTTTAAAAAATTCATCTCATCTTGAGTTTGGAAAATTTTCCAGGATACTTAGGAAAATTTTCTTGTAGTTAACAAGATTTTCTAAGATTGTGTCAGACTGGAAAAGAAACCAAATCAAGAAAGTAACGTTTTTTTTTTTTTTTTTTTTTTTTTTTTTTTTTTTTTTTTTTTTTTTTAAAATAGTTCTAAAAAAAAAAAAAAAAAAAAAAAAAAAAAAAAAAAAAAAAAAAAGTAATATTTTCTAAAATATACGTTTATGGAAAATTCCTAAGACACATAGGAATTTTCTTGTGGTCAACAAGATTTCTAGGATTGTTGTCAGACTTAGGGAAATTCATGTTCTTTTAAATTTATATATTGTTCGTGCAATTTAAGTACTTGGTGTTTTCTTTATACGTTATAAAACAAGTACTTAGTTTTTCAAAAAAAAAGGGGAAGAATTTTGAAAATCGTTTGTTCTCAAAAATTATATTTTCAAAAGGAGGAGAGAAATTACCTCAAATGAAAAAAAGGGCTTAAGTTACATTTTTTTCAAAAATTTTCATTGTTGGCGCAAGTTTTTTTTATAATTTTTTTTGATGTGTGACAAAGGGGGAGAGAAGAGCTTAAGTTAGATTTTTTTTTGAGTTCTCCCAAAGGATTAAACATAGATTTAACCCTTAGACCGAATTTAACTTAAGATATTGTCAAACATCAAAAAGGGGGAGATTGTTGGTGCAAGATGCATCAATGATGTCTTCCTCTAAGTGTTTCGATGTTTAACAATATACTTAAGTTTGTAACAATATGTGTTAGACAAGGTAAGGGTTAGTCAAAGTGATCAAGGGTTAAACCAAATAGGACCTTATGTTTGGTAGTGTTAACCCAGGATTTGATCAGGTTGACAAAGGTTTAGCCAAACAGGATCTAATGTTTGGCAGAGTCAACCAGAACCCAGGGTTGGTTATGGTTACCAAGGGTTAAGCAAAACAGGACCTGATGTTTGGTACGATGATCAAGCCTAGATTTAATCTGGTTAATATAATAAGGGTTGATCAGTTTGAACAAGGGTTAGCTAAACAGGATTTGATATTTAGCAGAAAACCCAAGGTTGGTCAGTTAGACCAAGGAGTGAGCCAAACAGGACTTGATGTTTGGCAGAAGAGAAGTCTAGTCAGGATTAATATGACTAGCAAAAGAAGTCTTTATCAAAGCGAAGGAAAGTCCTAGTTAACCTAAGCATGAAGTCCTGGTTCGAGGAATTGGGTACTAAGTCCTGGCCGAGGGCTGGGCACTAAAGACCTGACTGAGGGTTGGGCACGAAGTCCTAGTTCGAGGAATTGGGCAATAAGTCCTGGTCGTGGACTGGGCACCGAAGACCTGACCGAGGGTTGGGCAATAAGTCCTGGTCGTGGACTGGGCACCAAAGTCCTGATCCAGAAGATCGGCAACACTCCAATCGGAGGAGCCGGTTTGCAAAAGGAAACTTCTCCTGAGAGTAGTAGGCGAGGGCGTGTTCCTTGGGAAAGGGAACATTAGTTGTCGGTTCGACCTAGGGTCTTGTGTGAAATCCAAAGTCAGAACCACTCTTTATGGCTAGGATTATATATTTGTTTGTCTTGTGTTTGTGTATCTTGCAGGTACCTGGAGTTGGAGGCAAGGCAGGCGACCAAACAAAAGAAATGGCCTGGAAAATCTCTTCCAAGGTGCCCCTATGAACCAGGGCGCCCCCATGACCTAAACGCCTTGGTTGGGAGGTGCTTCCTGGGTGGGCTGGCCAACACAGGCACCCCCATGACCCAGGGTGCCCCCAATGACCCAGGCACCCTAGGAAGGGAACTTATCAGCATTGTGATGTGTGCGATGATGGATAAGGTTTGACCGCATATTGAGGCACCCCAAAGGCCTCTATGTTGCCTTGGATGATGCTATAAAACGGGCTTCGACCCCTCAACTTAGAACATCACTTGCAACATCATTCTAAGCATTTTGAGCAAAGAAAAAGTGCTAGAGACGAAGCTCTGTGACCAAGAAAGCTCCAGGAGGAAGTGCACGATGCTTCGGAGATCCGGATTGATCAGAATTGTCAATTCTGTTTGGTTTGTTGTTATTACAAGTTGTACTACAACTCATATATTTTTGCTTGTAAATCAAACTGTAAGACGGGTTTCTCCGCCTCAGGAAATTCCAGAAAGGAGACCACTAGTGGACAGACGCAACCCTTGATTAGGCCTTGGATGTACTAACCCTGGGGGGTTGGGAACCAAGTAAAAACCCACGTGTCTTCTGCATTGTGTCTTTCGTTTATTTTATTATTTTCTGCTGTGCTACTATCTTTCTGACCAGAACGAACGAACGTCGATGTTTCCGACAAAACTTTCAAGTTGATATTCACCCCCCTCTATCGATGGCACCGGTCCTACAGTTCCTTCTCCTCTTCACCAGAATTCTCGCTAGGCTTTTCAGGACATTCCTAAATAAGTATAAATTTGTACTTCTCAGTAGTTAGGACAATGTTTTGGTTCCTTTTCCAATCTATGTAATTAGGGCCCGTAAGTTTGTTTTCCTTAAGTATTACTGCTAGTGGGTTGAAGGCCATTTTGAAAAATCCTGAGAATCACAACAATCACAACTTTAGATTTCAAAAAATATTGATTCCTCAAACAATAATTTTTAAAATCAACCAACACCTCAAACACGAGAATTTCGCATGCCACGATAGTGTGGACATATACAAATTCTACATTTGTAAGAGGAGGTTTTACCCATTAATTTTATTATCTTGCCAACCTAACTTTTTGACAAATAAAATTAATAGTTGGTCCTCTTCGGGCCTTTAAATAATACTAGTGACTCCGATGGGGACGATACTATTATTTGCATCTAAGTGTTTACCATTACACGATTTTAAGAAAATTATTTCGGATTATGTGTCGTCCGATGGGGAAAATGGAATGCTCTTCAATAATTTTCTATAATCATGTCTGACCCAGTGATCCGTAGAACAAGCTCATCCGATGGGGAGGAAGACACTCAGAGCTGACGCATAGGGTTTTTCGCATCACTTGTCAAATTAGTAATGGAGGTCATGGGACCCTTAGGGTCTCTCTCACACTTAGTTATTTATAATGAGGAATTTTCATGCAAGCACGACAAGCACATAAACTAAAACAATAAACAAGAATAATTCTAAATTTTTCCAACTATCATGGCTTTAGTCTTCAATGTGCCTCTAGTCTTGTCGCCACCTCATCCGTTCCTCCCTACACCATGCGCAAGCCACCATTGAAGGGATCTCTGAGTCAAGATGAAAAGTTATTTATTTACATCCATCGATCCTATACTCCACAAAAGAGTGTACATAAAATCTAGATCGAAAGTAAATAAAAGCGCGACTAAATAGGTGTTGTATTTAATTACAAAAATTAAATAATAATTTAGCCTCGTCAACCCCGAGGATTCAAATATTACAACCATGCACAACCAATCGCATACACACATTATTTAAGTCATAGTAGTTAGAATCTCGTGCCTGCAACCAAAGAGTTAGCCTACACACTTCCTACTAATATCCGGCAAACATAAAATACATGATAAAATGCAAAGTGTAACTGAATCCAAATACACAAAACCGGAAACCTCGGCTCTGATATCAATTGTTGGATAGCTTGCCGGGTTTCCTAAGCGAATACCGGTTCATTCATGTGAAACATCTCCATGTCCACGGATTAAAATTTTTAATCTGAATGGAGACCTATCTCCCAAACGACCGTCTCGTCGTCGTACCAATTGATTCGAGTTACAACTTGGCTAAACTTAATGATCAAGCCTTGTAACTCGCCTAACCAATTAGTCACGAAAAAGACGACGAGCAGATCACCTATTTTTGTGTTTATCATTGGGGTCCAACATGATTAATTATCACAATTAATTATCAAATAATTAATAACAAAGATAATTAATCAAACCACATAAAATGATAGAAAACAAGGAGCCAAAGAGAAGGTTATACCTTTCCTTTTAACTCACGATCTTCTATTGTATGACCCTCCCCTCTTGGACGTCGTATGGGCGACGATCTACCAAGAACTGAAGTCACCAATGCAAAAACCCTGACTCCTTTCTCTTCCTTCTTCCTTGCGCCAAACCCTTACTCTATCTCTATAGCCGCCGACCACTTTCCTCCAAGGATGGAGCCTCCGGCCACCACTTCTCCTTGCTCCTATCTTGCACACGCTAAGGAGGGAGTAGTGAAGAAGAAGGAAGGATGAAAAGAGAAGAAGAAAGAAGGAAGAAGACACTTCTTCCTTCACCACTAGCGGCGCCAACCACCCCTTGTGGTTTCCGCCGGCTGCTTGTTTCTCCCTCAAGCCCACGTCGAACACCACCTAGTGGTGTTCTACTATCTCAGTTGAAGTTGCACGCCTAAGGAGTTGGAGAAGATGAAGATGAGATGAGAAGAGAAGGTGGTTTCTTCTCCTTCCTTGCACCCGGCGCCGCTCAATCTAGGAGAGAGGGAGAGAGAGAGAGGAGGGGTTTAGGGTTCCAATGGTATTGGATGCCTTGGTCTCATGACACCATGGGGTATATATAGGGCTACAATAGGGACCATGAGGAGGAGTTCAGTCTTGGCCACCTAAAGGATCAAGGCCCGATCCATTAATGAAGATCCATTCCACTAAAGCCTCTTCATTGAACTACCTCACCAACCCCCATATTTAAATATGAGCTCCACCTATTATGAGTACAAACATCTCCCCGTGTTTAAGATATCGAATGTCCATTTATTAATTTAAATTACTGATAATTTTAATTAATCAACATTTGACTCCTTGATTTGTACAACTCATCCTTATCATCATGATGGACCAAGTCAACCTGTAGGATTTAACATGATGAACTTTATGAGCTCATCAAGGGGGCATCATCAACCCGACTCACCAAGACATGGTTTTCGTCAATAATCAATGGCATACCATGTAAATAATATTATTTCCCAACTTACCGGGCCTATCAATTTAACGGAATAAATCTCGCCCATTGGTAATCAAAGAAATAACTATTAAGTACATATGCTCATTATTATATCAGGATTAAGAGCATGTACTCCATAATAAACTGAGGTCTGATCCAATTATAAAGTTAGTATAAATTGGATCACATCTATGTCGGTCCTGCTCAATGCACACAAAGTGCACTAGTGTAATTCTATGGTCAAGACAAACTAACACCAAATTACACTACAACCATCCCGATGGTTTGTCCAAATCCATCTCGGTTGTGTGCCTCTACTTATACTTTACAAGGGATTGATAACATGATCTTCGGTGTGACACCACACACCATGTTATCTACAATGTAAAGTAATAGATGATATGCACATACTATTATAAACATGCAATTAGTGATCTTGTGATTCTCTTTCAAAATGAAAATGCCCATACAAAAAGCAAGACATTTAGTATACATCCTAACAATCTCCCACTTATACTCAAAGACTCTGTTGTCCTCATAAATCCATACATCTGACTCTCATATCCTCCACTAGCCTATCAAAAGCTCTCGCTGGAAGGGCCTTAGTGAATGGATCCGCCAGGATGTCCTCCGATGCAATCTTGGCGACAGCAAGTTCTCCTCGCTTTATGATTTCTCGTATCAGGTGGTACATGCGCTCTACGTGTTTACTCGCTTTATGAGCTCGTGGTTCGTTCAAGTTTGCAACTACACCATTGTTATCACAATAAATTGTAATGGATCTAGGCAAACCAGGAATCACAGCCAAGTCCATCATGAAGTTCCTGAGCCATACAATTTCCTTGGCCGCCTCAGAGGCTGCCACATACTCAACTTCCATGGTGGAGTCCATCACACATTTTTGCTTGACACTCCTCCATACAATGGCTCCACCTCCTAATGTAAACACAAACCCCGAGGTAGACTTACTTTTGTCCCTATCTGATTGAAAGTCTGAATCCATATAACCCACAGGGAGTAATTGCTTTGCCTGGTAAACCAACATATAATCCCTAGTCCTTCTCAGGTACTTCAGTATATGCTTGATCGTAGTCCAATGCCCATGACCTGGGTTACTCTGATATCTACTAACCATCTCCACGGCAAAGCAGATATCCGGTCTCGTACACAGCATAGCATTCATGAGGCTTCCAACTACCCAAGCATAAGGAACCGCCTTCATCTCCTCTATCTTCTTTGATGTTTTAGGACACATCTCTTTAGATAGAGGAACTCCATGCCTGAATGGTAGAAAACCTTTCTTGGAGGTTTCCATGGTAAAACGAGCTCGGACAATCTCTATGTATGAAGCTTGAGATAAGCACACCATCTTTTATTGGTGATCCCTTATAACCTTGATCCTGTTAGATGGGTATACTAAAAGACTTGCTCTTTTTATATATAAGATCATCTATATTTTGAAAAGAGAATCACAACAACACTAGATGCGTGTTTACATTAGTATATGCATAAAAGTCCAATACTATGCACTTTAGGTAACATGGTGTGTGGTGACCCACGGAAGATTGTGTCATCAATTCCTTGCATAGTATAAGTAAGAGGCTCACAACCGAGATGGATTTGGACAAACTATCAGGATGGTTATAGTGTAATTAGGTGTGGTTTATCTTAACCATAGAATTACACTAGTGTGTTTTGTGTGCATTGAGCAAGAACAAAACCAAATGTCATCCAATTTGTACTGACTTGATAATTGGATTGGACCTCGGATTTATTATGGAGTACAATCCCTAAATCCCGATATAATAACGGGTACATATAGTTAATAATTATTTCTTTGATTTACCAATGGGGAAGATTTATTCTGTTAAATCGATAGGCCCGGCAAGTTGGGAAATAATATTAATTATATGGTGTGTCGTTGATTATTGATGGAATTCGTGTCCTGGTGAGTCGGGATGATGATGCCCCCTTGATGAGCTCAAAAGGTTCATCATGTTAAACCCTGCAGGTGGATTTGATCCGACATGATGATAAGATTGAGTGGTACTAGTCTAGGAGCCAGAAGTCGATTAATTAAAATTGTCAGTAATTTAAATTAATCGACAGACATTCGATATCTTAAACACGGGGTGATGGATGACTCATAATAGGTGGAGCCCATATGAAAATATGGGGGTTGGTGTGGAAGTTTAATTAAGATCCTTTAGTGGAATGGATCTTAATTAATGGATTGCTTTTAGATCCATTAGTGGCCCAAGATCCAACTCCTCCTCATGGTCCCTACCTTAGTCCTATATAAACCCCATGGGATCATGAAACCAAGGTTTAATCATCCAATTGATCACCACAACCCAAGCCATCTCTCCTCTCCCTCACTTTCTCTCTCTTAGGGCACCCCATGAAAGAGAGGAGTTCTTCCTCCTCTCTTCTTTTTCCTCTCTTCTCCTTCACCTTTGGTGCTCGATGAACATAGGGACAAGGAGGAGGAGTCCTTCCTTCTGTGGCTCAACAAGAAGGAAGGGACTTTGGTTTAACTCCTCTTGGTCGGCGTCGCCACAAGCTAGAGGAGGAGGGAGTTTTCCGGTGAGTTTGGGTAAGGAAGAAGGACTTTTCTTTCCTTCATCATCTTCTTCACATTCCTCTTGAGGTCTGCTCTAGCGGGGCTTGGGTGGCTCACTTGGTCAGCGGTGCAAAGGGAGAGGAAGGGAGCGCCGGCAGGTATACCCTAGAAGCTAGGTTTTGATCGGCTTGAGGAGAAGAGATTAATTGGATGCATTGGTGATCCCGGTTCTCGGTAGCTCGTTTCCCACATGACGTCCGAGAGGGAAGGGACATAAGGTAGAAGGCTACGAGGTAAAGAAGGTATAACTCTCTTCCTTTGGTTCCTTATTTCTTATCTCGTCATTTTATGTATTAATTAATTGTTTTGATTGTTGATAATAATAGATAATAATTAATTAATTGTACCCTGATAATAAACACAAAAATTGGCGATCCACTCGTCATTTTTTTTCGCGGTCGTTTGGTTAGCAGAATTACAAGGCTCGATCTTTGTGATTGGCCAAGTTGTAATTCGTACCGAACGATACAACGACGAGATGGTCGTAAAGAGACCGGTCTCCATTTGGATTAATTTTTAATCCATAGTCATGGAGAGGTCTCTCAAGGACGACCATGTATTCATTAGGGAAACCCGCCAAGCCATACCCATCAATTGTTATCAGAGCCGAGTTTTCCGATTTTGTGTGTTTAGGATTGGTTAATTTTTTGCATTTTCATACATTTTATTTTTCTGGATCATATGTGGATGTGCGTAGGCTAACTTTGTGTTGTAGGCACTAGATTCCAGCTTATCATGGCCAAATATTTGATAGATGTGATTGCTTGTGCAATGTTTTGTAATTAATTAAATCTTCGGGGTCGACAAGGCTAGGTAGTATTTAATTTTTGTAATTAAATACGACACATGTTTAGCTAAGCTTTTTGTTTACATTCCATCTTAGATTTCATGTACACTCCTTCGTGGAGTATAGGATCGATGATGTAAATAATTAGCTTGTCATCTCGACTCAGAGATTCCTCAAGGTGGCTTGCGCATGGTGAAGGGAGGAGCGGACGATGTGACGACACGACTGGAGGCGCATTGGAGACCAAGGCCATGAAAAGTTAGAAAATCTTGGATTTTCTTTTTCATTATGTTGGTTATGTGCTTGTCGTGTGTGTGCTTGTTAAAATTCCTCAAAATCAATAACTAAGTGGGAGAGGGACCCTAAGGGTCCCATGGCATCCATTACAATCCGATAAGTGATACGAACAAGTCTAGGCATCGGCTCTGAGTGCCTTCCTCCCCATCGGATGGGCTTGTTCTGCGGATCACTGGGTCGGAAAAGACTATAGAAAATTATTGAAGAGTGGTGTACTTCCCCATCGGAAGGCATATTGGAAATAATTTTCTTAGTGTCGTGTAATGGTAAACACTTAGATGCGAATAATAGTATCCTCCCTATCGGAGTCCCTGCTATTATTTGCAGGGCGAAGTGAACCAACTATTAATCTTATTTGTCAAAAAGTTAGGTTGACAAGATAGTAAGATTAATGGGTAAAACCTCCTCTTACGAATGTAGAAGTTCGTATACGTCCACACCATCATGGCATGCGAATTTCTCGGTGTTTAGAGGTATTGGTTGATTTTGAAAATTTATTGTTATGAGGAATCAATTTATTTTCGAATTCTAAAGTAGTGTATGTTGTGATTCTCAAGATTTTCAAAATGGCCTTTAATCCCATAGCAACCATACTTAAGGAGAATAAACTTACTGGACCCAATTACATTGACTGAAAAAGAAACCTAGACATTGTCCTTACTGCTGAAGAGTACAAATATGTGCTCTTTAAGGACTATCCTGAAAGGCCTAGCGAGAACTTTAGTGAAGAGCAGAGGAAGCCCTTTAAGAAGTGGGTCAAGGCAGATGAGATGGCGTGGTGTTACATTCTGGCATCTATGTCGAATGTATTGGAACATCAGCATCAGGCCATGCCCACTGCTTGTTAGTAATATGAGAGAAGTGTCCTAAGGCAATCGCCTTATGATTGTAATCATTTACTTTAATAAATGAATATTCACTATTTGAGTATACATGTTTGATGTATTTGATTGAGATCTTAAACTCATTTACTGAATGCCCGCAATACAATTCACAGCATGAGAGAATTTGTGATGAATTCACAACTAGTGATTATCTCTACATGTGCAATTGTGAAGTATTGAAATTGTCCCTAGTCGATGAATTGATAAATACGGACACTATCAATTCTGTTGAGACTAGCATGGGTTATTCTCTAATCAGTTGATTCTCACTGGCTGGAGACATTGGGATGTCCGGAGATAAACATGAATGCTAGTTAAGGGAACTAGTTCATTGGAGTGACTAGCTGTAAAACTTCATATGGTAGTCTATATATAGATATGTCAGTGAAGTTCTTACTGCAGCTTAAGTGCGATGTTCCTTTGACTTGCGGTGTTCAAGTCATCTTGGACATGGAGACTTATACTTTGACATCTTAAGCAAGCATCTCCATGGAGGTGTGGACCCAGGATGGTTGGGTATAAGCCGAAGTGCCCGAAGATGTTTGAACAGCCTACAAAGGATTCACCACTCCTTGCGAGGAGATGTATACCCAAGGCCTATCGTCGGATTATTACTCGAAGCCTCTGGCCAGAGCATCACATGATCTGAGTATGAATATCACAGATACATGAGAGTAATTAGAATCCGTTGGACGAGAAAGACATTACTTGGGCTAGGTGTGACGTAGTCAGCCTAGTGGGACTGACACACATAGACCGTGTCCTGAACCAAGTGGGTATAAGATTGTGAAGGGAATGAGGCACGATTCATTAAAGCTGCTGAAGGGTTTCAGAATTATATCTGAGGTCAACCGTTGATCTTTTGATTAATTGGGGGTCATGATGTACTACTAGGTGTCACTCATGATCGTTCTATAATTGGTTGATTATAGACGACCAACATAAATCGAAAGCCTATTTAGTCACACACACTACGAGTAATCCGAGGGATTTAAAACGAGTTGAAAATTGGATTTTCCGATCAAGAGAGATAAGTCGAATCTAAATTTATCAGAGACGCATCGGAAACTTAATATGGCTAAGTCTTTTGAAGGCTTATTGGACGAATTAAATGAGTTTAATTCGTAAGGTGACGGCTTGGATTTGGCCGGCCAAAGAGGGTCCCCACCCTCTTTGGTTTGGCCGGCCACAATAAAAAGGGAAACCAAATTGTTTGGTTTAAATTATAAAATAAATCGAGCGTGATTTGTTTTATAAAATTATGGATAAAGAAATTTATATAAAGAAATTTATATAAAGAAATTTTTATAAAGAAATTTATAGAAATTTATTCTTTTTTATGAAAATTAAAATGAACCATGGATTGTTTATTTTATTTTATAAAATCAATTATGAATTGATTTTTCCATGATAAGAAAAATTTATATAGTAAATTTCTTGTAAAAATTTATTCCATAATAAAAGGGGAGACATGATTGTTTTTATTATAAATTAAGTTATAATAAAAACTTGGCATAACGGAATAATTCATAGAAAAATTTATAAGATAAATTTCTTATGAAAAATTTATTCCGTTAAAAGGAGACTTGGTGATAAAGAGGCTACTATATAAAGGTACAAAGGCAAGGCTTAGAAATTAATTCAAGAGATTAAGGATTCTTGCCTAGCCTCTCTTCCTCTCCTTCTCTCCCTCTCCCTCTTCTAGGGCCGGCTACCTTCTCCCTCTTCTAGGGCCGGCTGCCCTCACCTCCTTTGCCGTGAGCCACCTCCACCAAGAAGGTGCCAAAGAAGAAGAAGAAGCGGGGCGCGACTCCTTCCTTCCTCCCGGAATCTTGATTCCGTTTTTCGTTTGGTGGTTAGTTTTCCATCTCTCTCTCTTGATATTCTTGTCGTGCCTTTGGAGAATCTAGTAGTTCTTGTCGGCACGAAACTCGTGGCTTTGCGAAGTCATCCCGAAGAGAACTCGGCGTGGACGCAAATAGAGGCGGAGCTTCCAAGGGACGCTACGGTTGGATCTCGTCCCTTTCTACGAGTTACGCGAGGTATTAAGTAAATTAGTTTACTTTCTGCAAAATTTTAAATGTATGATCATGTCTCCACAACATAAGGTTGCATGCTAGATACGTGGTTAAAATAATTTGAGAAATTATTTATGCTAAACCTTCCGCTGCACGTAATTAAATTTTAAAATTACGAACCCGTATCCATGTCAACATGCACCCGGTCCCAACAGTGGTATCAGAGCCGGTTAGTGTTCGACATAATCATATAATTGTTTTGCGGAAAACTTTGTCATGATCTCAATTTTGGAAAATTATCCAATTATGGAAACTTTCCAATTATGATGAATTTTAGATTTAGGAATTTCAAAGTTTGGAAATCCTCATTAAATTTCGCAAACTTTTGAAATATCCTAGTTTCTGAAATTTTATGATAATTGTGAAAACTTTTCATTTTTGGAAACTTTCAAATTTTGGAAATTTCCTATTTTGGAAATTTTCTAATTTTGGAAATATGTAAGTTTTCTTTGTACCAGAAACTTACAATTATTCTGAAAACCTATTACGAAATCTCGCAATTTTGGGCACCTTCTTTCAAGAAAGTCTAGACAAATTTATGGATTATTAATTGACAATTAAATTCAAATTGGTTTTAAATTATTAACAAAATTCTTTATTTTAGATTGAGCCTCGGGGAGCCGTCCAATTTAAAGTTAGTTGTTGTAATTTAATTTCCAATTTTGAATAAAATTGTCATGTTTAATTTGGTTACGCCTCGGGGAGCGGACCAAATTAGATTTACAACAAATTCCTTTTTTTTGGGTATCTGAGCCTCGGGGAGCCACCCAAAGAAAATAATTTGTTGAAATTAATAAATCCATAAATAAAATATGTAATCAAATCTTGGAAATTTTGAGGTGATTCTCAAACGATAATTTCCTTATTTGATTTAAGAGGTGATACTCTTACATATTGTTGTCTCCAAAATTAATTAGGAAAATGGTTTCCTATAGAGTTTTCTTAGATAAGATTTTCATGAAAATTATATGTGGTTGAATTAAGGGAATCTATCTCTTAATTTAATAAGATTTGAATTAGAGAAATTAAAGTCTTAAACATATTATTTCTGAAATTGATTATGACAATTTAGGAAATTGTTTCCCAAAACAATTCCTTAAATAAAGTATGAAATTGGAATTAGGAAATTCGGTTCCTAATTCAATTAATGAGACTTGATAAATTAAGTCACATACATACTTTATTAAGGAAATTGTTAGTACATGATATAATTATATGTCATAAATGTGCTTAGAAAAGAAAGGATGAGACCCAAAACCCCTTACAAAATATTAAGGCCAACACCTTCTATTAATATGGTTAGAACCGGAGTTTTGTTTCTCGTTTGGGTTGATGGACACATCCATGCCTGGCTTGAACCTCAACATGTTCAAACTATGGAATTAGTTTATGATTAATGTAGTTGGAGTCAGAGGCCAATCCTTAGTTTTGGTTGTTGGACACATCCAAGCCTGACTAAACGGTTGAATGAGCTCCAACCATATTAAAACTATTTCTTGATTAATGGGTCAGCCTTAAGCTTGGAGCATCGATTTGTTGTGCCACAGCCAAGGTCGATGTAAAGAGAGGTGCAGTTGGGTGCTATGTATATTGTTACATACTTGTTAATGAGTTAACAACCCGATGATTTATGCAAACATTCAATTAGTTGATAGCATAAAGTGATAGTTACATATATGTGATATGTAATCGGTATAATTACCTACCTTCATAGCTAAGAATAATTTGATGGCCACAGCCATGGTTGTTCTTATCTATGGTTGGATATCAACCTATTTGGAGATGTTCCTACGATCTCCCGAATTGATAAAAAGGGTTATTCAATTCGAAAAATTAAATAGGATTTAATTAATGTATGTTGATGCATTCTTTATCATTCTTCTCACATAAGCTCAATTTGTATTTCTAGAATAATCACTTGATCATGTCTTCTCTTAATTTGCGTTCCATTTTGGACTCCAATAAGTTAACTAAGGACAAAAGGATTGAGAAAGCACCAAAAGACACTTGCCATCATTGTGGCAAGGAGGGCCACTAGCGAAGAAACTGCAAGGTTTATCTTGAGTCCTTGAAGAAGAAGGCATCTGATGCCCCATCCTCTTCAGGCATCTTCATTATTGAATGTCACTCTATTTCCTCGTACACCTGGGTACTTGATACTGGGTGTATCTCACATATATGTAATGACATACAGGGGCTAAGGAATAGAAGAAGACTCGTCAAGGGAGAAGCGAATTTGCAAGTTAGAAATGCAGCAAAGATTACTGCTATTGTCATCGGAACATATTTGCTAAAGCTCCCTACTGGACTTGTCTTAGAATTGGATAATTGTTATTTTATTCCTTCGTTAATAAAGAATATTGTATCTATTTCATGCTTGAATGAAAAGGGTTACCATTTAACTTTTAGTAACAATTGCTATTACATAACTTTAAATGGTGTTCTTTATGGGACCGGAACTTTGTGCAATGGTATCTACACGTTAGATTTATCCGGTGACATTTTCAATATCGAAGTTAGCAACAAACGTGCTCGAATAGATAATCAAATAGACTCCTATACGTGGCATTGTCGTCTTGGCCATATAAGTAAGAAACGCATGACCAAATTACACCGATGTGGAATTCTGGAATCATTTAAACCCGGTTCATTTGATACATGCAAATCATGCTTAAAAGGCAAGATGGCCAAATTACCCTTTTCCGGAAAAGGTAATCCAGTGGGAGAATTGCTTGGTCTAATACATACTGATGTATGTGGACCAATGTCAACTCCTGCACAAAAAGGCTATAGCTACTTCATTACCTTTATCGATGATCACTCACGATTTGGGTATGTGTTCTTGATGAAACACAAATCTGAAGCTTTCAAGAAATTCAAAGAGTTCAGAAATGAAGTAGAGAAACAGCTTGGCAAAAGTATTAAAATACTTCGATCCGATCGGGGTGGTGAATATTTAAGTCAAGAGTTTCAAGATTATCTTAGGGACAATGAGATATTGTCTCAATGGACTCCGCCATATACACCACAGCATAATGGTGTATCTGAGAGGCGTAACCGAACCTTGATGGACATGGTTAGATCTATGATGAACCATGCAACTCTTCCAAAATCCTTTTGGGGCTATGCACTTAAGACAGCTGTTTACTTGGTAAACAGAGTCCCGACCAAGGTAGTCTCTACTACTCCATATGAAACGTGGAATAGTAAGAAACCTCACTTAACTCACCTTAAGATATGGGGTTGTCCTGCTTATGTGAAGCGGACTGTATCAGACAAATTGGATGCTAAGTCTGATAAATGTCTATTTATTGGATACCCTAAGGAAACGAAGGGTTACCAATTCTATCATCCCTTGGAACAAAAGGTGTTTGTTTCAAGGCATGCTGTGTTTTTGGAAAAAGAATTCCTTTTACAAGAATACAATGGGAGTGGCATTGAACTTGATGAATTTCAAGAAACTCCAATAGATATTACAGAGACACCTAGTCTAGACCCACAACCAACAACTCATAATGATGAGCTATCAGTTGACTGACGGGCCCAAAATATACTAGATTAATTTTGTCACGAAAGTATGGGCTCATCAAATTTAGAATTTATAAATGAAGGAATGAAATGCTGGAAACCCTTTTACAATCAAAATATGAAAATGTAATATAGGGGCCACAGGTCGTATTTTTCTCGGGGACTAGTTGACGTTGTTCGATTCGCGCTTGTATTTAGGTGTCGTTTATGTTTTGGGTTTCAAACAAATGATTGGGGTTTTTGGGTTGCAATTCCGAATTGAAAACACAATGCAAAAAAGGACCACTCAATTAAGGAGCTGTCAAGTCAATTTCAACCAAGAAACTCAACTCAACAAATATTGAATGTAATCTACCAATGTTAAGTAACCGAGTTTGGAATCAAATCTGAATTAAATCACAAGGTTTTCTACAGATTTTATTGACTTCAGAAATTACAACATCCAATCCGATCCATTCACTTGGCACAATTGAAACACTTTGATATGCAAGGTAAACATCTTATGTGCAAATATTAACTACAACTCAGAAATGGTCCAAGCTTGAATGCAACTGATTTCAATCACAGAAATGTACTAAATGGTAAGTTGAATCTTGATGTAAGGGAGTGCTGCACTTATCTTGATACAGCATGTAGAAAATTCAGCAAACTTGGCACATAGGCAAGAAAAACTTAATATGCTGGAAATGACACTGATGCAGGGCTGTTATCAAGCAATTAAGACTTGAAACTGATCTATGCAGCCTTAGAAAACAAAGCTAGCAGTAAATAAGTTGCAAGAGTTGAGGGAAGAAGTTAAGCATCCAATTACAGGTTGACTCTGAAACAATCTGGAGCAGAATTGAATGCTGGAATGTAGAACAGAAGTGCAGAATTGATTACGAAATTTCAGATCTGTATTTAGAAATGCAGAACCTGATTAAATTCAGGGACAAACATACAACTAAGATCAAGTACACACATCTAGAGTTCAGAAATAGTTCAGAGAAGCTAGGTTTCTGATGATAAATTCAGAATTGCATTCTGAACCCTGCAGGTATTGAACTGATAAGCATGAATTGAATCAAATGCAGGAATTGAACACAAGCAAAGTTGAACTGCGAATCAGCTGCAATGCTTAGAAACGATCAAAGGAAGTCATGGATGAAGAAAT
This sequence comes from Boesenbergia rotunda, assembly GCA_024364735.1. NCBI lineage: Eukaryota > Viridiplantae > Streptophyta > Magnoliopsida > Zingiberales > Zingiberaceae > Boesenbergia > Boesenbergia rotunda. The sequence goes on along the minus strand of JAGFNQ010000677.1, from coordinate 468,447 downwards.
GCAAAACACAAACTGCTCAAATAATTCTGCCCTATTGCAGAAATGCAGAAATAAGCTGGGTTTCAATATCAACTTGGCACGCAATAGATTTAGCAGGAAATCTAAGCAGAAATGCAGAATCTAACTTAAATGCGAAGCAAACTAATTGGATGCAAAGTGAGCAAACGAGTGCAGAACAAACCAAATGGAAACAAAATTTCAGAAGCTCACTTTGAATGCAAAATTGAAACTAAACTAACTTAAGATCAAATTGATAAGCAGAATAAAACTGGCACGCTGCTGGAAACGAAATTCAGCAGTGGATTTCAGCTGAACAACTAATCTAATTGCACTTGTTTAATACATAACAATTCTAACTAATAAAAACACTGAATTAAAACTCTAATTGAAACAAAAGAAACTATTCAGAAACCAAAATTGCAGTAGCTTAACAGAACTTCAGAAACAGAATCGTGCAGAAACGAAGTTACAACTAAAACACTGAAATTAACTACTTAAACTACTCCTCAAGCCTTCCCTAGCTCAAATGCTTCTTGGTCGTCAAGCAAGAGTGAGCTTCGAACCCGCAAGCTCAGCAAGTCGATGGTAACAACCCCTGCGATTCAAAACCAGCTCAGATTGCTCAAATCTGAAATTTTCCATTCGAATTCTTCATTGCAGCTGCGTCTGCGTGAATTGGTGGGTGGATGATGATCAAAGCTACTCAGGGAACCCCTCTGGATAGCTCAGGTGGAAGGTAATAGAGCACAACCGATCCAAAGGCATCAAATGTCAGAGTTGCGGAAACCTCTCAACATCCCTATTTCTTGGGCAAATTGAGGCTGGAATTTTACCGAGAAGCTCTCCCACTGACCTAGCACATGATCTAAAGGAGAAATCGAGGGGACGCGCCTCCTTTGATGAAGAACTATCGAAGAAATTGCTAAGAACTCACGAAGAAGATGAAGAACGGCGGAGACGCGACGACTGTGCGCTGTGGGAAATTTTTGCTTAAGTAATTAACTTTGGACGGCTCAGATTGATTGGAGGAGATCCAACGGCTGATCTTGCTCTGATTGGAGCCAAACTTTTATGATGATGATCTGGGGTCAGGATCTGCCTCATGGTAGCTCGGATCCTCCAGATGTGCAACGGATGGTCCAGATCAACTCTATCTGTGAATGGACGCTCTAGAGCCCTCCTTGCTTGATCCAACGGTTGATTGAGCTCTGATTGGAATGAAACCTTCAGATCTTGATTATAGAGCTTGATCAATCCTAACCCTAGCTCGGATTGCTTCAGATCATCCCGGATGGCTCAGATCTAGCCGCTCTTGAATCGGACGGCCCGGATTAATCGTAGGCTTGATAATTCGATCCGGTTCCCATCCGACTCAAGTTTGACCCAGTATGCCCTAGGTCCAGGATCCTTTCATGCCTACAAAAATAGATCAGAAAATTAGTGGCCAAATAATCCAAAAATTATGTAATTTTGCAATTAAGTCCAAAATAAGAGGAAATCCTAAAACCTAGGGTAAAATCATAATTAAGTAATAAAAACATGGGTCAAACATGGATTTTAGCAATTAAAATAATCAATAAAATGGTGCTTATCAACTCCCCCACACTTAACCTTGAGCGTCTCGCGAAACAACTAAATATGTATCCCTTAGGTTTTCTAAAGCATAATTAGAAGCAAATGAAAAGAAATTACCTAAGGTTGTCAATTCTCATAAATCTAAGCTCTATGGATTACTATCTTGTCCTTAAATCAACAACTTAGCCTTTTCATCTATCATGAGTCATTGAGATGAATTTAAATCACTAGCCTTTCAAGGAAAATTTTGGTGGCTCTCTCCTTAAGTTCTAACTTGATGATGGAAGTGGAGCTCACTCAAACACATATGATTCTTGCACTACCATAGGCTTGCTTATTATCTACTCTCCATCATTAATCATGAATAGGATCAACAACTATAAAAACAAATGAAAGCATAGAAAATGGTAAGAAGTGGAATAAAAATTAAGGAAATGGAAAAATGTGAAAAGTGGAAGACTTGAGTGTTAAAAAATGTTTCCAATGTGCTTTGCCCTTCTTGACCATCCTCTAATGATATCAAAAGTGTGGATGAGGGAAACTTGAATAAATTCCTTTGATTTGGATGAAAATCCCTTCTTTGGTTTCAATGTGCCAAGTTTTCCTTTTGTGTGCCACTTGCTCTTTTCTCTTCTTCTTTCATCAAATCTTTTTCTTTTTCTTTCTCTCTAGTGGAGCTCAGAATGAATTGATACAAGGCTGTAATTTGGATGAGAAAACTCCAATGAATTCAAGGTGCCGAAACTCCAAATGTATGTGCCATTTTTCTTCTCCTTTGTTTCCATCTTCTTTTCTTTCTCTGCTTATATGGTCAGCTGTAGTTCGATTCAGATTAGTAGCGATTCAGCTTCTAGAGAGTCTGCTTCACATCTTGTATGGAAACAAATTTGATATGGTAAACAAATTACTGTTTTGGCACAAAAATTTCTGCACAAAAATTTCAGAATTTCTGATTTTGGCACAGATTTCTGCTTTTCTCAGCTCTTTTCAGCTCCAATTCAGCCTCCTTTCCTACTGATTTCTCAGCTTCATTTCAGACTTTGGCTTGTATCATTCATCAGCTCTAAGAAACTGCACAGATTTGGCAGATTACAAGCAATGCAGTTTTTCACAGAATTTTTTTCTTTTTGGCACAAGTTTTCTTCATTTGTTGTCATGGTTCTCCTCATTGCAGATTTCATCTCTTTTCAGCCATTCTTGCATTGCTTTTAATTCAGATCAGTTTGTTCAATTTCCGAAGCTCCAAATTGAGTTGTTAAACATGCAATTCATCTTCTAGCAGGGTGAACTTTGGCACAACTTTCTTTTTTTTTTCTTTTGTTCCCCTTCTAATTGGCACAGATTTTTTTTTCTCTTCTTTCATTTCAGCCCTTTTGCTCCTCAACTTAGCACAAACTTGCATAGATCTTCAAAGTATAATAACCAAATGTAGATTTCCACTTGCTTTCATCCTCTTGCTCATTTTTGGTATCAAACTCAACTCCTTTGGCAAAATTTGTTTTTTTTTTCCGAATTGAAGTGCCTCCTTGATACCAACTCTTTCCAAAAAGCTAGTCACTCCCCCACACTTGAATCTTTGTCCGTCTCGGACAAAATAGCATTAGAAACAAATCAAACAACAAGTCCAAAGAAAAGTGAGGGTAAGAGTAAGAAATAAGTAGAGAAAAATGGAATGAACATGATTTTTTTTTTCTAAAATGGAAATGGAAAGGTAAACAAAGTGATTAGCCTCTATAGATGTGATCCAATCATTGAAATATGATTTTGAAAGAACCTAGGCAAGTTCTAGAGCACAATAACATGTATGTGTCACAAAATAAGGCTAATCTCACTAGGTAAAAATAATCCATCTCAAATCCTCAATCAAGCATCTAAAGCAAAGTAGTACTCAAGCATCTAAGATTTCATCCATGATCTTCAATCCTAACTTTTAACAACCAAATTTAATTTTTTTTCAAAAGACTCTAAAATGCTATGGAATAACCTAGAGGGATACTTTTATTTCTACTCATGCAAGAAAAAGTGACAAAAGAAATAGCATGCATTTATTTACAAGGACTCAGTTCAAAGGAAAATTCTAATTCTAGGAAGTATGAAAATGAAAAATGAAATAAAAGAAAATACAAGAAAAATCAAACTCCCCTTTATTCTGGTGGACGGAGTCGATCCAAAAGTAGCCTCCATCTTGGTAGTGGAGGACCATGGGTAGTTGGGAGAATTAGGACTCCCCCACACTTGAACTTCGCAAAAAATTTCTCTGGTGGCCTAAGGCGATTCAGGTTCAAGAGCCATTCAAGGGATGGAGTGCTTTTAATTAAAGTCAGATCATCTCCTCCTTCTTGATGCTTTTCAGAAATCCTTCCAGGAGGCTGGAGTCTGTTCAGTTGGAGTACCCACTCCTGAAGTCTTCTGGACCCTGCAAAACAATATAATACCTCTCTCAAGTGTTCAGGGTCAGAAAGAAATGATATAAATTCAGTCTCTGCATTAAATGAATCCAGAACTGCATCATATTCAATTAAATCAATTCTTGGTGCCTCAATGAAATTTTCAAAATCATTTTCTACCAAATTTGCATCCAGATACTCATCACACATAAAGAAATCAATTTCTGGCTCATCAATAGAAATTTCACAATTATTTTCAATCAAGGGTGTATTAAGCAATGTATCACAGCCAATCAAATCAATATCAGGTATCTCCAAAAGTCTTTCACATTCATTCTCAGCATATGAAATAGCAAGAGATTCATCAAAATAAATAATATCAATTTCAGGCACTTCTAAAAAATTTTCACTATCCATATCCACAAAAGATGTATTAAGTGATTCATCATAAAAAACTACATCAATTATAGGTGCCTCTAAAATTATTTCACTATCCATAGCAAGAGATGTATCAAGTAATGCAGTACGATCAATAAAATCAATGTTTGGTACCTCTATTGGATTTTCACAAATAATTTCTACACAAGGTATATCAATAAACTCATCAGAATCAATAAAATCAGCACTAGGTACCTCACTGCATTTTTCTGAAGAAAGAGGAGGAATACTTACCTGAGCGTGCTGGATAATACCTGAAGGTGTATCTGTGGTCTCCTCCTGGTCATGTTCATGCTCCTCTTCAGCCTCAGGCTCTGGTGGACAATCAACTGGTGATCCTTGGGTTCTTGCTTCGACCAAGCAAGTCCCTACACTTTCTGGTTCATTCTCTAAATCTTGTGGTGGTCCCTGGGGCTTAGTGCAATCCCCTACACCTGTGGAATCATCTCCTCTGCATGCTTCTCCTGTAATATCTGCAACAACAGTGTCAGAAAAATTAGGACCATCAATAATGCTATCATCAGAAAATAAAAGTCTAGAATGGTCCTGTGGAGCTTCAGTTTCTTCTTCTTGAGCTGAAACATTTAAAATCGGAGTTTGAATAGGAGTCTCCGGAGGAATGCATGCTGTAGGTGCCCAGATTTTAATGTATTCTTCTTCTTCTTCTTCTACTAAATTTGCAGGATTAATTGAAGAAGGACTTTGCCATGCACTAGGGTCACCTTGAACTGATATAAAACCAACTCCGGGGCTCTCAGAATTAAAAGCAGCTTGAGAAGATAATTATTCTGCTCTTTGGGCTTTTATTTGATTCAAATCATTAGCCACTTGTTCCAATTGCCTTTCGAGGTTTTGAAGCTCTTGTTGACACATTTGATAAAATGGTTGCACAGGCTGATTAAACTGCTGAAAATTGTAGCCTTGGAATTCTTGGATCTGAGGTTGAAATTGTGGTGATGAAAACTCAAATTGGTTGGGCTGAAAATTCTGGTTGCAAGGCTGTGAATATTGAAAATTTTGTTGGTTTTGCGCTGGAAAAACTGGGAATGATTGAAAATTTTGCTGCCCTTGATTGTATTGCTGGAATTGAGGTTCAAAATGCTGAAATGGTTGCTGAAAATTGGGCTGAAATTGCTGAAAATTGGGCTGAAAATTCTAAAAAATTGGCTGCCCGTTCTGAAAATTCTGTAAATTCTGGAAATTGCTGGAATTTGGCTGAAATTGTTGGAAATCTTGCGGTTGCTCGAATTGTTGCAATGGTGGCTGAAAAAACTGATTTGGTTGCTCAAAAACTGAAAATTGGGGCTGCCCATTCTGAATTTGTTGGAAATTTGAGTAGGGCTGTTGGAATTCTTGACTTAGCTGCTGAAATTGCTGGAGAGGCTGAAATTGTGGCTGAGGTAGCTTCTGGTAAGTAGATGACTGAGCTTTACGTTCTAGTTGGTAGTCCAACCCCTTTAACACATTTTTTAACTCCTCCAATGCCTCTTCTATCTCTTTTGACCCCATTTTGAATTTGCAGCCCTGTCACAAAACAAACAAGAAAAATGGCAGCAACCGTATATGAAAGATATAGCAAAATGAAATAGAACCCAATGATATGTCTAAAGAAACATACAAGCAAAAGTCAAACAAATCAACTAGTTGCTTCCCCGGCAACGGCGCCAAAAATTTGACGGGCCCAAAATATACTAGATTAATTTTGTCACGAAAGTATGGGCTCATCAAATTTAGAATTTATAAATGAAGGAATGAAATGCTGGAAACCCTTTTACAATCAAAATATGAAAATGTAATATAGGGGCCACAGGTCGTATTTTTCTCGGGACTAGTTGACGTTGTTCGATTCGCGCTTGTATTTAGGTGTCGTTTATGTTTTGGGTTTCAAACAAATGATTGGGGTTTTTGGGTTGCAATTCCGAATTGAAAACACAATGCAAAAAAGGACCACTCAATTAAGGAGCTGTCAAGTCAATTTCAACCAAGAAACTCAACTCAACAAATATTGAATGTAATCTACCAATGTTAAGTAACCGAGTTTGGAATCAAATCTGAATTAAATTACAAGGTTTTCTACAGATTTTATTGACTTCAGAAATTACAACATCCAATCCGATCCATTCACTTGGCACAATTGAAACACTTTGATATGCAAGGTAAACATCTTATGTGCAAATATTAACTACAACTCAGAAATGGTCCAAGCTTGAATGCAACTGATTTCAATCACAGAAATGTACTAAATGGTAAGTTGAATCTTGATGTAAGGGAGTGCTGCACTTATCTAGATACAGCATGTAGAAAATTCAGCAAACTTGGCACATAGGCAAGAAAAACTTAATATGCTGGTAATGACACTGATGCAGGGCTGTTATCAAGCAATTAAGACTTGAAACTGATCTATGCAGCCTTAGAAAACAAAGCTAGCAGTAAATAAGTTGCAAGAGTTGAGGGAAGAAGTTAAGCATCCAATTACAGGTTGACTCTGAAACAATCTGGAGCAGAAATGAATGCTGGAATGTAGAATAGAAGTGCAGAATTGATTACGAAATTTCAGATCTGTATTCAGAAATGCAGAACCTGATTAAATTCAGGGACAAACATACAACTAAGATCAAGTACACACATCTAGAGTTCAGAAATAGTTCAGAGAAGCTAGGTTTCTGATGATAAATTCAGAATTGCATTCTGAACCCTGCAGGTATTGAACTGATAAGCATGAATTGAATCAAATGCAGGAATTGAACACAAGCAAAGTTGAACTGCGAATCAGCTGCAATGCTTAGAAACGATCAAAGGAAGTCATGGATGAAGAAATGCAAAACACAAACTGCTCAAATAATTCTGCCCTATTGCAGAAATGCAGAAATAAGCTGGGTTTCAATATCAACTTGGCACGCAATAGATTTAGCAGGAAATCTAAGCAGAAATGCAGAATCTAACTTAAATGCGAAGCAAACTAATTGGATGCAAAGTGAGCAAACGAGTGCAGAACAAACCAAATGGAAACAAAATTTCAGAAGCTCACTTTGAATGCAAAATTGAAACTAAACTAACTTAAGATCAAATTGATAAGCAGAATAAAACTGGCACGCTGCTGGAAACGAAATTCAGCAGTGGATTTCAGCTGAACAACTAATCTAATTGCACTTGTTTAATACATAACAATTCTAACTAATAAAAACACTGAATTAAAACTCTAATTGAAACAAAAGAAACTATTCAGAAACCAAAATTACAGTAGCTTAACAGAACTTCAGAAACAGAATCGTGCAGAAACGAAGTTACAACTAAAACACTGAAATTAACTACTTAAACTACTCCTCAAGCCTTCCCTAGCTCAAATGCTTCTTGGTCGTCAAGCAAGAGTGAGCTTCGAACCCGCAAGCTCAGCAAGTCGATGGTAACAACCCCTGCGATTCAAAACCAGCTCAGATTGCTCAAATCTGAAATTTTCCATTCGAATTCTTCATTGCAGCTGCGTCTGCGTGAATTGGTGGGTGGATGATGATCAAAGCTACTCAGGGAACCCCTCTGGATAGCTCAGGTGGAAGGTAATAGAGCACAACCGATCCAAAGGCATCAAATGGCAGAGTTGCGGAAACCTCTCAACATCCCTGTTTCTTGGGCAAATTGAGGCTGGAATTTTACCGAGAAGCTCTCCCACTGACCTAGCACATGATCTAAAGGAGAAATCGAGGGGACGCGCCTCCTTTGATGAAGAACTATCGAAGAAATTGCTAAGAACTCACGAAGAAGATGAAGAACGGCGGAGACGCGACGACTGTGCGCTGTGGGAAATTTTTGCTTAAGTAATTAACTTTGGACGGCTCAGATTGATTGGAGGAGATCCAACGGCTGATCTTGCTCTGATTGGAGCCAAACTTTTATGATGATGATCTGGGGTCAGGATCTGCCTCGTGGTAGCTCGGATCCTCCAGATGTGCAACGGATGGTCCAGATCAACTCTATCTGTGAATGGACGCTCTAGAGCCCTCCTTGCTTGATCCAACGGTTGATTGAGCTCTGATTGGAATGAAACCTTCAGATCTTGATTATAGAGCTTGATCAACCTTAACCCTAGCTCGGATTGCTTCAGATCGTCCCGGATAGCTCAGATCTAGCCGCTCTTGAATCGGACGGCCCGGATTAATCGTAGGCTTGATAATTCGATCCGGTTCCCATCCGACTCAAGTTTGACCCAGTATGCCCTAGGTCCAGGATCCTTTCATGCCTACAAAAATAGATCAGAAAATTAGTGGCCAAATAATCCAAAAATTATGTAATTTTGCAATTAAGTCCAAAATAAGAGGAAATCCTAAAACCTAGGGTAAAATCATAATTAAGTAATAAAAACATGGGTCAAACATGGATTTTAGCAATTAAAATAATCAATAAAATGGTGCTTATCATTGACCCTAAAACAACACCACCTCTTCGTAGGTCTGATAGGACACGTAATATTCCAGAGAGATACGGATTTCTCATAAGTGAATCGAACGACGTGTTACTCATAAGCGATGATGATCCTATCAGTTATGATGATGTTCTGAAAAGTTCAGAAAGGGACAAGTGGCTTGAAGCCATGAAGTCGGAAATGGATTCCATGTACGAAAATCAAGTATGGGACTTGGTTAACCCACCTGAAGGGATTAAGCCCATAGGGTGCAAGTGGGTTTTCAAGAAGAAAACCGACATGGAAGGTAATGTTGTTACCTTTAAGGCTAGATTAGTGGCAAAAGATATCGTCAGAAATAAGGAATTGATTATGACGAAACCTATTCGCCAGTAGCTATGCTTAAATCCATTCGGATGCTCCTAGCCATAGCAGCTCATTATGATTATGAGATATGGCAAATGGATGTGAAAACAACTTTCCTTAATGGAAACCTGCTTGAGGATGTATACATGATACAACCTGAAGGTTTCACATCGGTTGATAAAACCAAAATATGCAAGCTTCGACGATCCCTATGTGGACTGAAGCAAGCATCCATGTGCTGGAACATCCGTTTTGATGAGACAATCAAAGAGTTTGATTTCTCACAAAATCCTGACGAACCTTGTGTATATAAGAAGGATAATGGGAGTGCAGTCGTATTCCGAGTATTATATGTCGATGACATATTACTTATAGGAAACGATATATCAGTCTTACAGTCGGTTAAAATTTGGTTGTCCAAAACTTTCTCCATGAAAGACCTGGGAGAAGCAACCTATATCCTTGGGATTAGAATCTATAGAGATAGATCAAAACGGTTGCTTGGTCTTTCGCAGTCTACATATATAGACCGAGTGCTAAAAAGGTTTAGCATGTCGGAATCCAAGAAAGGTTACCTTCCCATCAGGCATGGGATCAACCTTTCAAAGTCTATGTGTCCGTGCACAGAAGACAAGAGGATTTGCATGAATAAGATTCCTTATGCATCCGCGATAGGATCTATCATGTATGCTATGTTATGTACTAGGCCCGATGTATCGTATGCTCTGAGCGTCACGAGCAGATACCAGTCAGATCCAGGAATGGATCATTGGGCGGCTGTCAAGACAATCCTTAAGTACTTAAGGAGAACTAAGGATGTGTTCCTAATATATGGAGAAGGAGATATGGTAATACGTGGGTATATAGATGCCAGTTTCCAGACAGATAAGGATGACTCCAAATCTCAGTCTGGATACGTATTTACTTTGAATGGAGGCGCAATAAGTTGGAAGAGTTCCAAGCAAGACACTGTAGCGGATTCTACCACGGAAGCGGAATATATTGCGGCTTCGGAAGCAGTAAAAGAAGCAGTCTAGATCAAGAAATTTGTCTCGGAACTTGGTGTGGTCCCAACCATTGATGAAGCAATACCAGTTTACTGCGACAACAATGGAGCTATTGCACAAGCAAAGGAACCAAGGTCTCATCAGCGATCCAAACACATGCTTCGCCGCTATCATCTGATCAGAGAGATTATAAGTAGGAATGATATACAAATTGAGAAAATTCCCACTGAAAGGAATTTAATGGATCCTTTAACTAAGGCCTTGCCTCAAAGCAAGTTTGAGGGTCATGTTAGAGCCTATGGTATTGGATACCGTAGCGATTGGCATTAGGCCAAGTGGGAGTTTGTTAGTAATATGAGAGAAGTGTCCTAAGGCAATCGCCTTATGATTGTAATCATTTACTTTAATAAATGAATATTCACTATTTGAGTATACATGTTCGTGTATTTGATTGAGATCATAAACTAATTTACTGAATGTCTGCAATACAATTCACAGTATGAGAGAATTTGTGATGAATTCATAATTAGTGATTATCTCTACATGTGCAATTGTGAAGTATTGAAATTGTCCCTAGTCGATGAATTGATAAATACGGACTCTATCAATTCTGTTGAGACTAGCATGGGTTATTCTCTAATCAACTAATTCTCACTGGCTGGAGACATTGGGATGTCCGGAGATAAACATGAATGCTAGCTAAGGGAACTAGTTCATTGGAGTGACTAGCTGTAAAACTTCATATGGTAGTCTATATATAGATATGTCAGTGATGTTCTTACTACAGCTTAAGTGCGATGTTCCTTTGACTTGCGGTGTTCAAGTCATCTTGGTCATGGAGACTTATACTTTGACATCTTAAGCAAGCATCTCCATGGAGGTGTGGACCCAGGATGGTTGGGTATAAGCCGAAGTGCCCGAAGATGTTTGAACAGCCTACAAAGGATTCACCACTCCTTGCGAGGAGATGTATACCCAAGGCCTATCGTCGGATTATTAGAATCCAAGGCCTACATGAGAGTAATTAGAATCCGTTGGATGAGAAAGACATTACTTGGGCTAGGTGTGACGTAGTCAGCCTAGTGGGGACTGACACACATAGACCGTGTGCTGAACCAAGTGGGTATAAGATTGTGAAGGGAATGAGGCACGATTCATTAAAGCTGCTGAAGGGTTTCAGAATAATATCTGAGGTCAACCGTTGATCTTTCGATTAATTGGGGGTCATGATGTACTACTAGGTGCCACTCATGATCGTTCTATAATTGGTTGATTATAGACGGCCAACATAAATCGAAAGCCTATTTAGTCACACGCACTACGAGTAATCCGAGGGATTTAAAATGAGTTGAAAATTAGATTTTCCGATCAAGAGAGATAAGTCGAATCTGAATTTATCAGAGACGCATCAGAAGCTTAAAATGGCTAAGTCTTTTGAAGGCTTATTGGACGAATTAAATGAGTTTAATTCATAAGGTGACGGCTTGGATTTGGCCGGCCAAAGAGGGTCCCCACCCTCTTTGGTTTGGTCGGCCACAATAAAAAGGGAAACCAAATTGTTTGGTTTAAATTATAAAATAAATCGAGCGTGATTTGTTTTATAAAATTATGGATAAAGAAATTTATATAAAAAAATTTTTATAAAGAAATTTATAGAAATTTATTCTTTTTTATGGAAATTAAAATGAACCATGGATTGATTTATTTTATTTTATAAAATCAATCATGAATTGATTTTTCCATGATAAGAAAAATTTATATAGTAAATTTCTTGTAAAAATTTATTCCATAATAAAAGGGGAGACTGTTGATGTAGTCTGACCCTGATTGTTGTTTTGGTGTTACACCGATTTAAGTTTAGGTTGATGATTATGATGATTGTGTTTAAGTCCTGATCGGGGATCAGGCATGGTTTGGAAAATCCTAGTCTGGAGGGCTAGGTGTTGGAAAATCCTAACTTGGAGGGTTAGGTGTTGAAAATCCTAGCTTGGAGGGCTAGGTGTATGAAAAGTCCTAATTCAGAAGAGGTGGGTGAAAAGTCCTAGCTTGGAGGGCTAGGTGAAAAGTCCTAACTTGGAGGGTTAGGTGCAAATTTCCATCTTGGAGAATTAGGTGAAAAAGTCCTGGCTTGGAGGGTCAGGTCCTAGCTTGGAGGGCTAGGTTTGGAAAGTCCTAATCCGGAAGAGTTGGGTGAAAAGTCCTAGCTTGGAGGGCTAGGTGAAAAGTCCTAGCTTGGAGGGCTAGGTGAAAAGTCCTAACTTGGAGGGTTAGGTGCAAATTCCCAACTTGGAGGGTTAGGTGAAAAATCCTTAGCTTGGATGGCTAAGGTGGATGGAAACTTAGCTTGGAGGGCTAAGCTTAAGTCCCTGGATCGGTCTGGTGATCGGTCAGGGAAGCTGGCACGCTGCCCTGTTGTGGATCGGTCTGGTGACCGATCCAGCAACGACTGATCGGTCTGGTGACCGATCAAGGAGCACACAGTGAGGTTGGGAACCTACTGTACTGCTCCTGATCGATCCGGTGACCGATCAGGGAGTGTGTGTGTTTCACCAACTGCTTGGCTCCTGATCGGTCGGGTGACCGATCAGGGAGCGAACAGTTGAGGTTGAGTTCCCTTGCTGATCTGCACCTGATCGGTCTGAAGACCGATCAGAATCACTGTGCAGATCGTTCCGGAGAACGATCCAGCGTCGCAGGTTCCTCACTATGATCGATCAGGCTCTAGCCTGATCGGTCTGGTCATGATCTGATCGGTCTGGTGACCGATCAGGAGGCTGCCTGATCGGTCTGGTACCGATTAGGAGGTCTGGACTGCGAAGCTCAGAAATCGCCCAAGAAAGGGGTGGATCGGTCAGGTGAACGATCCACAACCTGGGATCGGTCTGGTGATCGATCCAAGAGAAGTCACAAAGAAATCGCGATTTCTAATTGAGCATTGGGGACCGATCAGGATGGAGCCTGATCGGTCTGGACCTAGCCTGATCGGTCTGGTGACTGATCAGGAGTCACTCTGATCGGTCGGGTGACCGATCACTTTATTTCAAATTGCACTGTCAGACGCTCTGATCGCGTCTGACCGTATCCGAATCGCTGATGTTTGCCTCTGATATTTGATTTACTGTGTGATATACTGCTCTAACAGTCTGATTAAGCTGCAGGTGACAGGGGAGGATTCAAACACTCAAGGAGAAGTCAATGGAGGCTTTCCTTGGAGCAGGTTTGTCCATTTCTCATCTCAGGTTGCAACGGCTGGAGCTGCAGGACTGAAGCCGCTGACTGAAGCTTGGCTGAGGGAGCTCAGGAAGTTCAGAAGGTTCTGTGGTAGCTGGCGTTGGCAGTGAGGCAGCTGGAGGCTGCTGGAGATGAGGTCACTTGATGCTTAGTGGAGAAACAAAAGGGACGAGAGACAACTTCGGTGAAGCAGAGTTCTACAGCTTGTGTTTTGAGTTCTTGCCGCCTTGAGTTCTCCACAACTGCTTGCTGTGTTCTTGAAGTTTCCATCATTCTGAGCAAGCGATCGAGAAGCAATCATCCATTACTTGAGTGCTTGAAGGAGAGAACAAGGAGCAGGGAGTCCGACAGTGGGAAGACACGAAGAAGGGTTCTTGCGTGAGATCGCCACTGGGTGGAGCTCAGGGAAGCTTGCTGTGTTCTTGTCCTTGCTGAGTGCTTGAGTAAGATCCTTCTTGTTGTTTCATTGAGCTTAAACATTTATCTGTGATTGAAACGCTGTGGAGAGGTTTCTCCACCGAGAAGGAGGTTGCTTCATATTCGGTGATAACCGGGGCTTGATCTGCCGACGATCAAGGGATCGCCCACCTTAAGGGCACGCCAAGGAGTAGGGGCAAGTTATCCCCGAACCTTGTAAACCCTCCTTGTTAGCGATCTTGCTAATTGTGGTTGTTTGTTTTCGGTTTCCATTTTGGTTTACTGCACTGCTTTGTTGCTTTATTTCTTCCACTGTGCTACTGATAAGATTAAGTGCAGAAACTTGTTATTTGCCAAAGATAAAAGTGATTGACTATATTCACCCCCCCTCTCTAGCCATCTCGTTTCCAACAAGTGGTATCAGAGCTTGGGGCTCTGTACACGGCTTAACATCCGAGAGTTTTCAACAAGATGGCTTTGAGAGAAGGCTTGTCCACCACCCGGCCTCCATTCTTTGATGGCGCCGACTTTCAATATTGGAGATCAAAGATGGAATACTATTTGAAGATGGATATCCATACTTGGTTCGCGGTGAAGGAGGGATTCACCCCTCCTAAGGATGATGAAGGAAAAGAACTTGAGTCATGGAGGTGGACTGCTGAACAAACACGAAAAAGTGAAGCCGACGCAAAGGCGGTTGTCACTCTACAATGTGGCATGAACAAAGACCAACTCATCAAGGTTGGTCCTTTCATAAGTGCAAAGGACTTGTGGAACAAACTCATTGAGCTCCATGAAGGCACCCAAGACTCTAGAATTGCCAAGAGGGATTTGTTCCTCAATCAACTCCAAAATCTCTCCATGAAGGAGAATGAGTCGGTAAGTGAGCTCCATAGCCGGTTCAAGGAAGTCCTCAATGGACTTCATTCAATTGATGAAAAGGTCGAGAATCGCGACCTTGTGAGGTATGTCTTGAAAGCATTTCCAAGGAATGCTTTGTGGTCATCCATGGTGGATGCCTACAAAGTATCCAAGGATTTATCTATTGTAAAGTTAGATGATTTATTTTGTGAGATGGAATTGCATGAAATGGCTAACAAAAGCCCCAAGGAGAAGGGGATTGCCTTAGTTGCAGGGATCGAACCAACAAGAAGAAGAAGGAGAAGAAGAAGGAGAAGGAAGTCTCTTCATCTTCATCCTCTTCCGAATTCGAGTCCTATTCCGAAGAAGATGGCAGTGACTCCTCTTCATCCGAAATGGCGAACTTCGTGCGAAGGATGATGTGAAGGGATCGACGTTTCAAGGGTAGAGGTAATACTAGTGAATCCAAACTTGATAAGACTAATGCCTCTTGCTTTGAGTGTGGTAGGAAAGGGCATTTCAAGAATAAATGTCCAAAGCTTAAGAAGAAGGAAGAGAAATCCAAAAGAAAAGAAGAAAAATCCAAGAAGAAGAAGAAGGCCCTGAAGGCCACTTGGGATGAGTCATCCTCTAGCTCATCCGATGAAGAGAAGGAGGAGAAGAGCACAAGGCATGTGACACTTATGGCTCTTGGAAAGGAGAGCAGTGATGAATCTTCAAGCTCATCAAACGCGGCTTCATCATCTTCGGATGATGAAGAGGTAACTTCTCCCAAGCTTGAAAAGTGTTATAGAGCAATTGCATGTTTAACTAGTATGCTTAAAAAGTCCAAAAATAAAGTTAAAGCATTACAATTAGAAATTGATCAATTGAAGCATCTAGAGATGATAATATTGACGATTTGCATGTTGACTTGCTAGAAGATGAAGTTAAATGTTTGAAACATGAGATCGTAAATTTGAAATCCTCTAAGGTTGGGGAAGTAAATGATTTGCATGATAACTTGTTAGTAGAGGAAAACAAATCATTGAAGAGTGAGGTTGAGAAGCTCAAGAATATTCTTGGGAAGTTCTCAACTAGCTCTAAGACCCTAGATATGATCCTAAATGCCCAAAGGGCAGTTTACAATAGGGCCGGTATTGGTTACCGCCCTAAGGAACCCTCATTTGTGTCTCTCATGTCTAGGACTGACATGAGACAATCTAGGACACCCAAAACTCAAAAGAAAGTTGTCAAGGCATGGGTGCCTAAGTCATGTTTAGTTGATGCTTTAGGTCCTAAGGTTTGGGTACCTAAAACTTCTATTTTTCGAATTGTGTAGGTTATGATTGAGGGGGAGCATCTATCAACTTGGTTCGTTGATAGTGGATGCTCCAAACACATGACCGGGGATAGATCATTGTTTACCACACTTCACAAGAAAAGTAGAGGTAATGTATCATTTGGTAACAATGGTAGTCTTAAGGTCATAGGAATAGGAGACATTCAAATATCCGAATGTCTTAGAATTTCAAATGTCCTTCTAGTCAAGGGGATGAAATTTAATCTCCTAAGTGTGAGTCAATTGTGTGACACGGGTTACACAATTGACTTCCAACCAAGTCAATGTCTAGTTAGACACAATGACACCTTGGACACAGTACTAGTAAGAACAAGAGTAGACAATATTTATCAAGTTTCATTTAAAAGTGCTACTAATGTTTCTGCTAAGTGTTTCATGTCAAAAGAAGAAGAGTCCACCCTTTGGCACCGGAGGCTAGCTCATGTAAACATGAAGAACATCCGGAAGTTGGCCAACAAGGGATTAGTCCGTGGCTTACCGAGCATCAAGTATGAGAAAGACAAATTTTGTGATGCATGTCAAATGGGTAAGCAAACAAAATCTGCACATAAAGGTAAGAGCGCTGTAAGTACTTCCAATGCATTAGATTTACTTTATATGGATCTATTTGATTGTAGTACCATCATATCTTTGAATGAAGTAGATATTGCTTTGTGATCATTGATGATTTCACTAGATATACATGGACTTACTTTTTAAAATATAAGGATCAAACCCTAGATGTTTTCATTTCTTTTTGTAGAAGAGTTGAAAATGAAAAATCATCAACCATTAAGACAATTAGAAGTGATCATGGAGGTGAATTTCAAAATCAAAGGTTTTTAGAGTTTTGTCAAGATAGAGGTTATAAGCATGAGTTCTCTACTCCTAGAACACCACAACAAAATGGTGTTGTAGAGAGAAAGAACCGTGTACTTCAAGAGGCTGCACGAAGCATGCTCAATGAGTACTCACTCCCGAGTTACTGATGGGCTGAAGCTGTAAATACAGCCTGCTATGTGCAAAACAGAGTCTTCATTCATAGGTTTCTGGGAAAGACTCCCCATGAACTTTGGTTTGGGAATCCACCTACGGTTAAACACCTTAGGGTGTTTGGTTGTAAGGTATTCATTCTAAACACCAAGGACCACCTTGGAAAGTTCACGGCAAAGGCTGATGAAGGGATACTAGTCGGGTACTCCCTCGTTAGCAAAGCCTACCGAGTCTACAACAAGAAGTCTAGATTAGTTGAAGAATCTTCAGATGTGGTCTTTGAAGAAGTTCCAAAATCAAGTGACCAATCAGAAAATGTAGAAGGAGTTCAACTCGAACTTAGGAGACTGAGTTTGAATGAAACTCCGAGTGTTGTTGATGGTGATGAGTCTGATGACGGTGAACCTAGACAACCCATTGATCAGCCGGATCCTGAGGCTGAACTTGTGTCTGGTGAACCCGTTCAAGAAGCACCACCAACTCCTAGGCAAACTAGATTAGCCTCTAGTCATCCCCAAGACCAGATTGTTGGAGACATCCATCAGGGGGTTAGAACTAGATCATTCTTCCGGAATGAGGCTAATGAAGTTGCCCTAATTTCCGAAATTGAACCTAGGAAAATTGATGAAGAATTAAATGATCCCGACTGGATTATTGCAATGCAAGATGAACTAGGTCAATTTGAAAGGAGTCAAGTTTGGGACTTAGTCCCTCGACCCAAGAAGACCACCATTATTGGAACCAAATGGGTCTTCAAGAACAAATTGAACCATAAGGGAGAAATCATTAGAAACAAGGCACGTTTAGTAGCCAAGGGCTACAGTCAAGTTGAAGGCCTTGATTATGATGAGACCTATGCTCCCGTGGCACGATTAGAGTCCATCCGATTGATGCTTGAATTTGCAGCACATCGTGGTTTCAAATTATATCAAATGGACGTCAAATCGGCATTTCTAAATGGCTTAATTCGAGAAGAGGTCTATGTTGAACAACCACCGGGGTTTGAGAGTACCGAATTTCTAAACCACGTGTTCAAGCTCAAAAAGGCACTTTATGGCCTTAAACAAGCACCCCGAGCTTGGTATGAGCGGTTGTCGATATTCCTAGTTGAGAAGGGCTTCGTTAGAGGCCAAATAGACCCTACACTATTTCTACGAAGAGATGGTGACAATATATTTGTAGCCCAAGTATATGTCGATGACATAATTTGTGGCTCTAACAATAAGGGCTATTTAAATGAGTTCATTGGACACATGGAGAGTGAGTTTGAAATGAGTCTAGTGGGAGAGTTGACTTTCTTCCTTGGACTTGAAATCAAGCAAACTCGCGATGGTATCCATGTGCACCAATCAAAGTATACACAAGAAATGCTTCGAAAATTCAATATGAGTGATTCAAAAGAGGTAATCACTCCCATGGCCACAAACACAAGATTAGACAAGGATGAGAGTGGTAAACCCGTTGATTTAACTCAATATCGAAGTATGATAGGTAGTTTGCTATACCTTACAACTAGTCGACCTGATATACTATTTGCTGTAGGTATGTGCGCTAGGTATCAAGTTTGTGCCAAGGAATCTCACTTAATCGCTGTTAAACGAATTTTGAGATATCTCAAGGGCACAATTGGTGTAGGTCTTTGGTACCCCCGTACCGAATCTTTTAATTTGATTGGCTACACGGATTCCGACTACGCTGGATGTAAGTTGGACCGGAAGAGCACAAGTGGGGGTTGTCAATTCTTAGGTTCATCCTTAGTAAGTTAGTCAAGTCGGAAGCAACATTGCGTTGCTCTCTCCACGACCGAGGCAGAATATATCGCCATGGGAGAGAGTGTATCACAATTGTTGTGGATGATACATACTTTAGAGGACTATGGATTGAGTTACAAGGGTGTGCAAGTGTTGTGTGATAACATTAGCACGATTAACCTAACCAAGAATCCAGTCCATCACTCTAGGACCAAACACATTGAAGTAAGACACCACTTCATTAGGGATCATGTAGCTAGGGGAGATATTGTACTCTCACATGTAGAGTCCAAATCAAACCTAGCCGACATTTTCACTAAACCACTTCCCGAAAATGAATTTAGTTTTCTAAGACGGGAGTTGGGAATGTGTCGCGCTTCATAGTTTTTCTATTTGCATTCAAACCCTCTATGATTATTTCAAATTGTTGGGGAACAATTGGGTAACTTTGGAGACATCTCACACAAACTATAAGGGTTAACAAAACATTTTTGTTTGCTAGATATGAGGTGAGATGTTAGGATCAACTAAATTTCTCAAAATGTCATTGCATCCCTTGAGAAATTAAGTTGACGAGATAATAATCACAGTGGTGACCAAGTATGGGGAAAACCAATGCATAACATATGTGTATTTGGCTCCATGATTATACTTGGACATTCCAATCAAGGCAACTTGATTGGAAACATGGATTGGGAACCAAAACTTGATTGAATTTTCTTGATTGAGTGTGACTCCATTTGGATGGGTCAAAGTGATTGTTGAACCCATAAGGACCTTTGATCCTTGTTCAGGGATCAATTTTAGTCATGAGATCATGTCCACGTTCGATAAATTTCACCAGATCTCGTTGGAAAGTTTCAGAAATTCTGAAACTGAACATTTCAGTTCGTATCAGGGAGTATCAGGAACCCTGATCGGTCACCGGACCGATCAGGCATAGGGCTGATCGGTCCCCGGACCGATCTGGCTCCTTCCTGTGGTGATCGGTCCACAGACCGATCAGCGAGGCAAGCCGTGACCTTCCGAAATTTGACTAAGTATATGAGCTAGCCTGGATCGGTCCCCGGACCGATCTGGCACCCTATGGTGATCGGTCCACAGACCGATCAGGGAGCCCAGCAGTTTTCCTCCGGACCCTACTGTTCGTGTCCTGATTAGTCAACTGATCGTTCAGGAGCGCGTCTGATCGGTCACCCGACCGATCAGGATCCAGTCAGTCTGATCAGGCTAGAGCCTGATCGGTCTGGGTGCGATCAAATCGAACGGTGATCCGTTCAGACGCATTAAATTCTGGTTGGTGGACTGATCCACCAACCGATTAACTTCGCGAAAACCACTTATCGGCCGAACCCTAGCGCCGAAACCTCCCACTCGCGCATCCTTTGCTTCGTGCGAAAACTCCTCAGTGCTTTCCCCTTCCTCTTGCGAGTGTGCTCTTGCGGTTCTGAGAAGATCTTCCGAGTCCCGTGACATCTCTTTCTCGCGGAACGACCTTGCGACCAGTTCTTGCGTCGGGAGTCTCTTCCTGCGCACGTTTTCTTCCCCTCAAAACTTCAAGAATCTCTTCAATGGCACCGAAGTAAGTGTTTGGCTTCGTTTTTCTTTTCAAACAGCTCATGAACTATGTTTTGTGAAGCTAATCATATTTTGGTTTTGCTCTTGTTCTTGCTGTTGTACCGTGATCCTATGATCTTGGCTGTGACCTCATTTTCTCACCTTATGTCCATTATCAAACCTTAATCCAAATGTGTCTCTTGATCATTATGTCTTGGTTGTATTCTTTGATTGGGTCTTATCTGGTATGATCAATTTGTGATTCATTCTATGTTCATCTTGCTCAAATTGTTTCAATCATGTGTATGACCAATTCAAATCTATATAAAGTCTTCCAAGGGCAAGGACGTTGCTGAGGGCAGCGCGAGGGGGAAAGCCCCTTCCTCCTC
The DNA here is from genome assembly GCA_024364735.1 of Boesenbergia rotunda. Lineage (NCBI taxonomy): Eukaryota > Viridiplantae > Streptophyta > Magnoliopsida > Zingiberales > Zingiberaceae > Boesenbergia > Boesenbergia rotunda. The sequence goes on along the minus strand of JAGFNQ010000677.1, from coordinate 447,758 downwards.
TGCCCCTTCCAGAAGGCCACAGCCGTCTTCTAGCTCCCGGTTCCCAAATGCGGCCTGTGAACAGGCCTTTCAAGCAAGGACCTTCAAACTATTACCATGTCGATCCATTGATGTTCCCTTCGTAACTGAGTACTGCCCCTCTGTCATGGAGATTGTCACTTATTACAATCTGGGGTTTCTTCTTTCCTTGGAAAGAACCATCAATTACGACCTCGTCTCTGAATTCTACAACAACCTACAACTAGGTCCTCAAGGGGGTTTCGAGTTCACTACTCATGTCGGGAAAATGAACCTTGATTTTTCATATGAGATTTTAGCCGAATACTTAGGTGGTCGACGATCACCTAACCTCTATTCGATTTATCCAGAGCTCCCTGATCCTCTGCTGGCCCCGTTCGCAGATGTTACCCCCAACTCTATCTATCAGTACTTCTTTGGTCATCCTCGCCCTGCCGGGCTTGACGAATTGGGTCTAGTTTTTCCCACTTTTGCAGCCCTCCGCCTTGCTCCAGCTGATTATGCCCATTTCAAGATCATCACAAATTGCATCTTACCCATTACTTCAGCAATTGAGACTGACGTCTCTGGGACCCGTGCCCTCCAGCAGACATGGTATGATGAGTGGCGCAGCCACACATTTCCAGGAGGTGCACCATCATCGAGTACTGCACCAGGGTCCTTTGCTCCTACTGATGCGACGATGGATGACCTTATGTACGATGACGACTCACCCGCTGATCATTGAGCTTGGATGTTTATTGTCTCTTTTCATGATGTGTGTACTTGACCTGTTTGACTTTTGGGTTGTATGCCCTTGACTTGCTTAGTGTGGCTTTGTGCCACACGTATCTGGATTTCGATGCCTGTGACTTGCATTGTGTTATGTCTTAGGATATTTTATGACCTATTTTTTATGATGTTGATGCATGTTTTATCCTACTTGATGATGCTATGATGACTACTATTTGAAATCGTGCTATATTTCCATGATTATGTTTTTATCTCATGATAGTATGCTTATTGTTGATGCCATGTTGATTATCCGTCTATTATCTGCATGCTTGCTACATTGCTATGTTCATGTCTATGCTACCATGCTCATATGATACATATGCCTGTTTCGCCACTTGATATCTTTTTGCCATATGTGATCATATGATTATAGATAGTCAATCATATTCTTGATGATTTGAGATACCCCTAGGGTTGAGGGGGAGTTTGGTTTAAACTTATCAACCCTTCTAGCCCCTTTTCGGTGTTCGACAAAGGGGGAGAGTGTTGGTTGGTTAAGTTTAGGTTGATCATGGTGTAGGGGGAGGATCCTGATTCCCCTATGATTCTGGATTTGAGGAAATGGATTGAGAATCCCTAAACATAGATCGGGTTGTCAAACAACAAAAAGGGGGAGATTGTTGATACAGTCTGACCCTGATTGTTGTTTTGGTGTTGACACTGATTTAAGTTTAGGTTGATGATTATGATGATTGTGTTTAAGTCCTGATCGGGGATCAGGCATGGTTTGGAAAATCCTAGTCTGGAGGGCTAGGTGTTGGAAAATCCTAACTTGGAGGGTTAGGTGTTGAAAATCCTAGCTTGGAGGGCTTGGTGTATGAAAAGTCCTAATTCGGAAGAGGTGGGTGAAAAGTCCTAGCTTGGAGGGCTAGGTGAAAAGTCCTAACTTGGAGGGTTAGGTGCAAATTCCCATCTTGGAGAATTAGGTGAAAAAGTCCTGGCTTGGAGGGTCAGTTCCTAGCTTGGAGGGCTAGGTTTGGAAAGTCCTAATCCGGAAGAGTTGGGTGAAAAGTCCTAGCTTGGAAGGCTAGGTGAAAAGTCCTAGCTTGGAGGGCTAGGTGAAAAGTCCTAACTTGGAGGGTTAGGTGCAAATTCCCATCTTGGAGAATTAGGTGAAAAAGTCCTGGCTTGGAGGGTCAGGTCCTAGCTTGGAGGGCTAGGTTTGGAAAGTCCTAATCCGGAAGAGTTGGGTGAAAAGTCCTAGCTTGAAAGGCTAGGTGAAAAGTCCTAGCTTGGAGGGCTAGGTGAAAAGTCTTAACTTGGAGGGTTAGGTGCAAATTCCCAACTTGGAGGGTTAGGTGAAAAATCCTTAGCTTGGAGGGCTAAGGTGGATGGAAACTTAGCTTGGAGGGCTAAGCTTAAGTCCCTGGATCGGTCTGGTGATCGGTCAGGGAAGCTGGCACGCTACCCTGTTGTGGATCGGTCTGGTGACCGATCCAACAATGACTGATCGGTCTGGTGACCGATCAGGGAGCACACAGTGAGGTTGGGAACCTATTGTACTGCTCCTGATCGATCCGGTGACCGATCAGGGAGTGTGTGTGTTTCACCTACTACTTGGCTCCTGATCGGTCGGGTGACCGATCAGGGAGCGAACAGTTGAGGTTGAGTTCCCTTGCTGATCTGAACCTGATCAGTCTGAAGACCGATCAGGATCACTGTGCAGATCATTCAGGAGAACGATCCAGCGTCGCAGGTTCCTCACTATGATCGATTAGGCTCTAGCCTGATCGGTCTGGTCATGATCTGATCGGTCTGGTGACCAATCAGGAGGCTGCCTGATCGGTCTGGTGACGGATCAGGAGGTCTGGACTGCGAAGCTCATAAATCGCCCAAGAAAGGGGTGGATCGGTCAGGTGAACGATCCACAACCTGGGATCGGTCTGGTGATCGATCCAGGAGAAGTCACAAAGAAATCGCGATTTCTAATTGAGCGTTGGGGACCGATCAGGACGGAGCCTGATCAGTCTGGACCTAGCCTGATCGGTCTGGTGACCGATCAGGAGTCGCTCTGATCGGTCGGGTGACCGATCACTTTAATTCAAATTGCACTGTCAAACACTCTGATCGCGTCTGATCGTATCCGATTCGCTGATGTTTGCCTCTGATATTTGATTTACTGTGTGATATACTGCTCTAACAGTCTGAATAAGCTGCAGGTGACAGGGGAGGATTCAAACACTCAAGGAGAAGTCAATGGAGGATTTCCTTGGAGCAGGTTTGTCCATTTCTCATCTCAGGTTGCAACGGCTGGAGCTGCAGGACTGAAGCCGCTGACTGAAGCTTAGCTGAGGGAGCTCAGGAAGTTCAGGAAGTGTTCTGTGGTAGCTGGCGTTGGTAGTGAGGTAGCTGGAGGCTGCTGGAGATGAGGTCACTTGATGCTTAGTGGAGAAACAAAAGGGATGAGAGACAGCTTCGGTGAAGCAGAGTTCTACAGCTTGTGTTTTGAGTTCTTGCCGCCTTGAGTTCTCCACAACTGCTTGCTGTGTTCTTGCAGTTTCCATCATTCTGAGCAAGCGATCGAGAAGCAATCATCTATTACTTTAGTGCTTGAAGGAGATAACAAGGAGCAGGGAGTCCGACAGTGGGAAGACACGAAGAAGGGTTCTTGCGTGAGATCGCCACTGGGTGGAGCTCAGGGAAGCTTGCTGTGTTCTTGTCCTTGCTGAGTGCTTGAGTAAGATCCTTCTTGTTGTTTCATTGAGCTTAAACATTTATCTGTGATTGAAACGCTGTGGAGAGGTTTCTCCACCGAGAAGGAGGTTGCTTCATATCCGGTGATAACCGGGGCTTGATCTGCCGACGATCAAGGGATCGCCCACCTTAAGGGCACGCCAAGGAGTAGGGGCAAGTTATCCCCGAACCTTGTAAATCCTCCTTGTTAGCGATCTTGCTAATTGTGGTTGTTTGTTTTTGGTTTCCATTTTGGTTTACTGCACTTCTTTGTTGCTTCATTTCTTCCGCTGTGCTACTGATAAGATTAAGTGCAGAAACTTGTTACTTGCCAAAGATAAAAGTGGTTGGCTATATTCACCCCCCCTCTCTAGCCATCTCGTTTCCAACAAAGACATGGTTGTTTTTATTATAAATTAAGTTATAATAAAAACTTGGCATAACGGAATAATTCATAGAAAAATTTATAAGATAAATTTCTTATGAAAAATTTATTCCATTAAAATGAGACCTGGCGATAAAGAGGCTACTATATAAAGGTACAAAGGCAAGGCTTGGAAATTAATTCAAGAGATTAAGGATTCTTGCCTAGCCTCTCTTCCTCTCCTTCTCTCCCTCTCCCTCTTCTAGGGCCGGCTACCTTCTCCCTCTTCTAGGGCCGGCTGCCCTCACCTCCTTTGCCCTGAGCCACCTCCACCAAGAAGGTGCCAAAGAAGAAGAAGAAGCGGGGCGCGACTCCTTCCTTCCTCCCGGAATCTTGATTCCGTTTTTCGTTTGGTGGTTAGTTTTCCATCTCTATCTCTTGATATTCTTGTCGTGCCTTTGGAGAATCTAGTAGTTCTTGTCGGCACGAAACTCATGGCTTTGCGAAGTCATCCCGAAGAGAACTCGGCATGGACGCAAATAGAGGCGGAGCTTCCAAGGGACGCTACGGTTGGATCTCGTCCCTTTCTACGAGTTACGTGAGGTATTAAGTAAATTAGTTTACTTTCTGCAAAATTTTAAATGTATGATCATGTCTCCACAATATAAGGTTGCATGCTAGATACGTGGTTAAAATAATTTGAGAAATTATTTATGCTAAGTCTTCTGCTGCACGTAATTAAATTTTAAAATTACGAACCCGTATCCATGTCAACATGCACCCGGTCCCAACACTGCTTATATACAATGATGTTAAACCTCAAGGAGCTCTTTGGCCACTAGGGTCGGGCTGCTAGGCAGGTTGCGATGAAGAACCTGATGACAACTACTATGGTCGAAGGGACAACCGTTAGGGATCATGTCCTGAAAATGATGGCTCACCTCAATGAGATTGAGGTACTTGGAGCACAAATCGACGGGGAAACCCAGGTCTATATTATACTCCAGTCTCTGCCTAGGAGTTTTGAGCAGTTCCGGCTCAACTATAACATGAACAAGCATGAGTATACGTTGGGGGAACTGCTAGGAGAACTCTAGGCGGCAGAGGGCCAATTTCATCAGAGCTCGCAGGCCTTGGTTACTAGAAGGTTTCTACTTCTGTGCCGAAAGGCAAGAAGAAGAAGAAACAAGGTGGGTTTAAGAAGGCAGCAACGGCAGCATCGCAGGGACCTCGGATTGGCGTGAAGAAGCCGAAAGGCAAGTGCTTCACATGTAAGCAAACTAGACACTGAAGGCGAACTGTCCTCGTCGTCAAGACAAAGGTATTTCTTCGTGCTTAGTCGTTGAATCATGTTTAGCGGTGCTATCTACTAGTACCTGGTGCGTAGATACAGGAGCCACTGATCATGTCTGCAATACTCTGCAGGTGTTCCAGGAAACCCGACGGCTAGCTGATGGGGAAATTGTGGTCTACATAGGCAATGCTACGGAGGTGGCAGTAGTTGCAGTGGGAGATTTTTATTTGAGAGATATAAAGTGTTGGTCTTGAGAGATTGCTTATATGTACCTTCTTTTAGAAAGAATTTAATTTTGATTTCATAATTAATAAAGGATGAATATTCTATTGCTTTTAATAACAGAGTTGTTATAAAGAGAAATAGAGAGATTATCTGTTCGGGTACTATGGTTGGCAATCTATATACTCTGGAACCAAAAACTCCCACGATGCAAATAGAGGTCAATAGCTCATCATCTAACTTGAATAAGAGAAAGGAGCCTTTTAAAATGAACCAAACATATCTTTGGCACATTAGGCATGGTCATATTAACCTTAGTAGGACTCAGAGGTTGAATCCCGATGGGCCCTTGGGTTCATTGGTAGTGGAAGATATCCCGACTTGTGAGTCTTGCTTGGAAGGTAAGATTGTTGGATTCGGAGGTATGGCTTGGCGGTCTCCAAGACAACCATGGGGTCGTACATGAGAGACCTCTCTATGTCTACAGATAAAAATTTAATCCGAATAGAGATCAGCCTCCCTAACGACCGTCTCTTCGTCGTGTTAATTAATCCAAGTCACAACTTAGCCAAAACTGAAGTTTAGGCCTTGTAACTTTTCGGATTAATTAACCACAGAAAAGACGACGAATGGATCGCTAGTTTTTGTGTTTGTATTCGGGGTCCATGACATAAATTAATTATCAAATTAATTAATGAATAATTAATATACGATAATTAATTATCTACATGCAACGATAAACGATAATCAAAGCAATTAACATGACAAAAGTAAAAACAAGCTCGGGAGAGTTATACCTCGCTGTTTACCTCGCAGTCTTCTACCTTATGACCCTCCCCTCCTGGACGTCGTGTGGGCGATAATCTACCAAGATGCGGAGTGACCAAGGCACACCAAAATCACCTTCTTCAATCCTATTCCTTTTTGGTAGCAAAAACCCTAGCTAGGGTTTCGGCCAACCTCCTTCTCACCTCTCCTCCTCTCGCCGCCGGCCACCTCAAGCTCTAAGGTCCAGCCAGCCAAGAAGCAGCACCGAGAGGCAGCTAGGAAGATGAAGAAAGGGAAGAAAAAGCTGAGCTAGCTCCTTCTTCTTCCCAAAGACCCACCGGAAACCTTAGTTTCCTCTCCCTCACCGTCGTCGCCAAACAAAAAACCAAGACCCTATTTTCCGACCGCTGGATTCCTCTCATCCTTGCTCCTTGCTTGCACTCGCAGAGGAGGAGACAGTGACGGGGAAAGGAGAAGAGATCAAATAGGAGGATGACTTTTCTTCCTTCTTCACCTCCGGCGACGCAAGTGGATGAAGGCTGCCGGCGCCGGCAGCCTTCCTCCCGCTCCCCTCCTTCAAGCTGAGCACCAAGGTGCTCCTCCCTCCCTTGCCGGTGCTTCACGCCCAAATGATGGATAGAGGATGAGGAGAAGGCTCCTCTTCTTCCTCCTCCTTCTTGCCGGCGCAAAAGAGACCTAGGAGAGAGAATAGAAGAAAAGACGATTTTTGGTGATTAATTGAATTAATTCTCAATTAATTCATTAAGCCTTGTATCATGACTCCTATAGGGTATTTATAGGGCTAAGATAGGGACCATGAGGAGGAGTTGGTTCTTGGCCCGCTAATGGATCCAAACCCGATCCATTAATGGTGATCCATTCCACTAAAGGATCCCATTGAACTTCCTCACCAACCCCCATATTTTCATATGAGCTCCACCTATTATGAGTTGTTCTTCTCCTCGTGTTTAAGATATTGAATGCCCGACAATTAATTTTATTTACTGATAATTAAATTAATTATCCTCTTGATCATTGATTAGTACCACTCAACCTTTTCATCATGTCGGACCATAGTCCACTTGCAAGATTTGACATGACGATCCTTTTAAGCTCACCAAGGGGGCATCATCATCCTGACTCACTAGGACACGGATTCTGTCAATAATCAATGACACACCATATAATTAATATTATTTCTCAATTTACCGAGCCTTTTGATTTAACAGAATAAATCTCACCCTTTGGTAAGTCAAAGAAATAATATATAATTATACGTGCCTGTTATTATTTTGGGATTAAGAGATCGTACTCCATAATATTTATCCGAGGTCTAATCCAATTTACGATGTCAGTACAAAATTGGATGACCTCTCTTTTGGTCCTACTCAATGTACACAATGTACACTAGTGTAATTCTATGGTTAAGATAAACCACACCTAATTACACTACAATCATCCCGATGGTTTGTCCAACTCCATCTCGATTGTGAGCCTCTTTCTTATACTTCTGCAAGGAACCTAAGAACATGATCTTCTGTGCGATACTACGCACCATGTTATCTACAATGCCAAGTATTGGACATTTTGTGCACATAAACATGCACTGTGTGATTTTACAATTCTCTTTAAAATGTAAATGTATTCTAACTGAAAGCAAGGCTTTAAGTATACATCCTAACAATCTCCCACTTATACTCAAGGACTTTGCTATTTTCAAAATGTCATACATCTGACCTATAGATCCTTTACATGCCTAAAAGCTCTCGCTACAAAGGCCTTAGTGAAATGATCCACCTAGGTCATCCTCTGATGCAATTTAGGCAACAACAGCTATTCCTCTTCTGGGTGGTACTTGCGCTCTATGTGTTTACTCGCCTTATGGACTCATGATTCCTTCGAGTTTGCAACTGCACCCTTTTAATCACATCAAATATGATAGTTTTGAGCAAATCAGAAATCACATCGAAACCCATCTTGAGGTTCCTGAACCATGTAGCTATCTTGGTTGCCCCATAGGCTGCCAAAATATCCAGCCTCCATAGTAGGGTCCATTACGCAGACACTGCACAACACTCTGCTATACAATGGTTCTACCTCTTAAAAGTAAACACAAAGCCCGAGAAATACTTATATATGCCCCTATCTAGATTGGAATTCTGTATCCATATAACCCATAGGAGATTGGTCTTCCCGGTAAATCAGCATATAGTCCTTATCCCTTCTCAGGCACTAATACATGCTTTTACCGCAGTCTAATCTCCTTGACCTGGGTTACTCCGATATATGTTACCTATGCCCACGACACAACAGATATCTGGGCTTGTTTCTGTTAGTGATATGAGAAAAATGTCCTAAGGCTCGCCTTATGATTGTAATCATTTATTTTAATAAATGAATATTCACTATTTGAGTATACATGTTTATGTATTTGATTGAGATCTTAAACTCATTTACTGAATGTCCGCAATACAATTCACAGCATGAGAGAATTTGTGATGAATTCACAACTAGTGATTATCTCTACATGTGCAATTGTGAAGTATTGAAATTGTCCCTACTCGATGAATTGATAAATACGGACACTATCAATTCTGTTGAGACTAGCATGGGTTATTCTCTAATCAGCTGATTCTCACTGGCTGGTGACATTGGGATGTCCGGAGATAAACATGAATGTTAGTTAAGGGAACTAGTTCATTGGAGTGATTGGCTGTAAAACTTCATATGGTAGTCTATATATAGATATGTCAATGAAGTTCTTACAGCAGCTTAACTGCGATGCTCCTTTGACTTGCGGTGTTCAAGTCATCTTGGTCATGGAGACTTATACTTTGACATCTTAAGCAAGCATCTCCAAGGAGGTGTGGGCCCAGGATGATTGGGTATAAGCCGAAGTGCACGAAGATGTTTGAACAACCTACAAAGGATTCACCACTCCTTGCGAGGAGATGTATACCCAAGGCCTATCGTCGGATTGTTACTCGAAGCCTCTGGCCAGAGCATGACATGTTCAGAGTATGAATCTCTTAAATACATGAGAGTAATTAGAATCCGTAGGACGAGAAAACGTTACTTGGGCTAGGTGTGATGTAGTCATCCTAGTGGGGACTAACACACATAGACCATGTCCTGAACCAAGTGGGTATAAGATGATGAAGGGAATGGGGCACGATTCATTAAAGCTACTGAAGGGTTTCAAAATTGTTTCTGAGGTCAACCGTTGATCTTTCGATTAATTGGGGATCATGATGTACTACTAGGTGCCACTCATGATCGTTCTATAATTGGTTAATTATAGACGGCTAACATAAATCGAAAGCCTATTTAGTCACACGCACTAAGAGTAATCCGAGGGATTTAAAAAGATTTGAAAATTGGATTTTCCAATCAAGAGAGATTAGGTTTGGTTGAGCCAAACGATAAGTCGAATCTGAATTTTTCAGAGACGCATCGGAAGCGTAAAATAGCTAAGACTTTTGAAGACTTAATAGATGAATTAAATGAGTTTAATTCATTGGGGCGTGGCTTGGATGGGCCAGCCAAAGAGGGTCTCCACCCTCTTTGCTTGGCCGGCCACAACAAAGGGAGAGAACCAAATTGTTTGGTTCAATTTATAAAATAAACCAAGTGTGGTTTGTTTTATAAAATTATGGATGATATAAATTTTTATAAACCAAGGTTTGGTTTATTTTTCATGGAAATTAAAATGAACCATGGATTGGTTTATTTTATTTTATAAAATCAATCATGGATTGATTTACCATGATAAAGAAATTTATATAAAGAAATTTATATAAAGAAATTTATATAAAGAAATTTAATTTTCATGGAAATTAAAATAAACCATGGATTGGTTTATTTTATTTTATAAAATCAATCATGGATTGATTTACCATGATAAAGAAATTTATATAAAGAAATTTATATAAAGAAATTTATTTTTCATGGAAATTAAAATGAATCATGGATTGGTTTATTTTATTTTATAAAATCAATCATGGATTGATTTACCATGATAAGAAATTTCTTTCCATAAGAAAAAAAAGACTTGGTTGATTTTATCATAAATTAAAATATGATAAAACTTGGCATGATGGAATAAGTCATAGAAAATTTATATGATAAATTTCTTATAAAAATTTATTCCATAAGAAAAAAGAGACTTGGCGGTTGAGAGACCACTATATAAAGGACCCAAGGCAAGGCTTGGAAATCAATCCAAGTATTCTTGCTTGGGCTCTCTCCCTCTCCTCCCTTCTTCCTCTTGGCCGGCCACAACCCTCTCCTCCCTTCTTCTTGCCGTGAGCACAAGGAGAAGCACCGAGGCGATGAAGTTCTTCCGTTGGGACGATCTTCCTCTCCGGCCATCATCACCTTGGGATTGGGCGCAAGTCATCTTCCTCCTCGCCGGAATTGTGATTCCGGCCAACCTTGGTGGTGAGTTTTTCCAATGTGATTACTTCTCTCTTGGTTTTTCTTGTCGCGTTCTCGGAGAATCTAGTAGTTCTCGAGAACACGAAACTCGTGACTTTGCGAAGTCATCCCGAAGATACTCGCCGTGGACGCGAATAGAGGCGAAGCTTCCGAGGGACGCTTACGGTTGGATCTCGTCCCTTCCTTCGAGTTACGTGAGGTAACAAGTAAATTAGTTTACGTTTCTGTAAAATTTTAAATATATGATCTTGTCTACGCAAGATAAGGTTGCATGCTTAGATGTGTGGTTAAATAATTTGAGAAATTATTTATGCTAAACCTTCCGCTGCACGTAATTAATTTTCAAAATTACGAACCCGCATCCATGTTAACATGCACCCGGTCCCAATAGTGGTATCAGAGCCGGTTAGTATTCGACATAATCATATAATTGTTTTGCGAAAAACTTTGTCATGATCTCAATTTTGGAAAATGTTCCAATTATGGAAACTTTCCAATTATGGTAAATTTCCGATTTAGGAATTTCAAAGTTTGGAAATCCTCGTGAAATTTCGCAAACTTTTGAAATATCCCTGTTCTGAAATTTTATGATAATTGTGAAAAACTTCCATTTTTGTAAACTTTCCAATTTTGGAAAATTCCTATTTTGGAAATTTCCCAATTTTGGAAAAATGTAAGTTTTCTTTGTACCAGAAACTTACAATTATTCTGATAACATTTTATTTTTGGAAACTTTCCATTTATGGAAAGCTCGTAATTTTGGGCACTTTCTTTCAAGAAAGTCTAGAAAAATTATGGGAATATTAATTGGCATTTAAATTCATAATTGGAAATTAAATTATTTACAAAATTCTTTATTTTAGATTGAGCCTCGGGGAGCCGTCTAATTTAAAGTTAGTTGTTATAATTAAATTTCCTAAATTGAATTTAAACTGTCAAATGTTTAATTTGGATTGAGCCTCGGGGAGCCGTCCAAATTATATTATCAATAAATTCTTATTTTCGATTGAGCCTCGGGGAGCCGTCCAAATTAAGTTATTGATATTAATTTTCTATAAATAAAATATGTGATCAAATCTTGGAAATTTTTGAGGTAATTCTCAAACAATAATTTCTTTATTTGATTTATGAGGTGATGCTCTTACATATTATTGTCTCCAAAATTAATTAGGAAAATTGATTCTAAAAGAGTATATTTCCTTAAATAAGATTTTCATGAAAATAATATGTGGTAGAATTAAGGGAATCTGTCTCTTAATTTAATAAGATTTGATTTAGAGAAATCAAAGTCTTAAACATATTAATTCCAAAATTGATTATGATAATTTAGGAAATTGTTTCCCAAAACAATTCCTTGAATAAAGTATGAAATTAGAATTAGGAAATCCGGTTCCTAATTCAATTAATGAGACTTGATAAATTATGTCACATACATACTTTATTAAGGAAATCGTTAGAACATGACATAATTATATATCATGAATGTGCATAAAAGAAAAAGGATGAGACCTAAAACCCCGTACAAAATATTAAGGCCAACACCTTCCATTAATATGGTTAGAATCGGAGTTTTGTTTCTCGTTTGGGTTTATGGACACATCCATGCCCAACTTGAACCTCAACATGTTCAAACCATGGAATTAGTTTATGATTAATATAGTTGGAGTCAGAGGTCAATCCTTAGTTTTGGTTGTTGGACACATCCAAGCCTGACTAAACGGTTGAATGAGCTCCAACCATGTTAAAACTGTTTCTTGATTAATGGGTCAGCCTTATGCTTGGAGCATCGATTTGTTGTGCCACAGCCAAGGTCGATGTAAATATAGGTGCAGTTGGGTGCTATGTATATTGTTGCATACTTGTTAATGAGTTAACAACCCAATGATTTATGCAAACATTCAATTAGTTGATAGCATAATGTGATAGTTACATATGTGTAATATGTAATCGGTATAATTACCTACCTTCATAGCTAAGAATAACTTGATGGCCACAGCCATGGTTGCTCTTATCTATGGTTGGATATCAACCTATTTGGAGATGTTCCTACGATCTCCCGAATTGATAAAAAGGGTTATTCAATTCGAAAAATAAATAGGATTTAATTAATGTATATTGATGCATTCTTTATAATTCTCATCACATAACCTCAATTTGTATTTCTAGGATAATCACCTGATCATGTCTTCTCTGAATTTGCGTTCCATTTTGGACGCCAATAAGTTAACTAAGGACAAAAGGATTGAAAAGGCACCAAAAGGCACTTGCCATCACTGCGGCAAGAAGGGCCACTGGCGAAGAAACTGCAAGGTTTATCTTGAGTCCTTGAAGAAGAAGGCATCTGATGCCCCATCCTCTCCAGGCATCTTCGTTATTGAATGTCACTCTATTTCCTCGTACACCTGGGTACCTGATACTGGGTGTAGCTCACATATATGTAATGACATACAGGGGCTAAGGAATAGAAGAAGACTCGTCAAGGGAGAAGCGAATTTGCGAGTTGAAAATGGAGCAAAGATTGCTGCTATTGCCATCGGAACATATTTGCTAAAGCTCCCTACTGGACTTGTCTTAGAATTGGATAATTGTTATTTTGTTCCTTCGTTATCAAAGAACATTGTATCTATTTCATGCTTGAATGAAAAGGGTTACCATTTAACTTTTAGTAACAATTGCTGTTACATAACTTTAAATGGTGTTCTTTATGGGACCGGAACTTTAAGCAATGGTATCTACACGTTAGATTTATCCGGTGACGTTTTCAATATCGAAGTTAGCAACAAACGTGCTCGAATAGATAATCAAGTAGACTCCTATACGTGTCATTGTCGTCTTGGCCATGTAAGTAAGAAACGCATGACCAAATTACACCGATGTGGAATTCTGGAATCATTTGAACCCGGTTCATTTGATACATACGAATCATGCTTAAAAGTCAAGATGACCAAATTACCCTTTTTCTAAAAAGGTAAACCAGTGGGAGAATTGCTTGGTCTGATACATAGTGATGTATGTGGACCAATGTCAACTCTTGCACAAGGAGGCTATAGCTACTTCATTACCTTTATCGATGATCACTCACGATTCCGGTATGTGTTCTTAATGAAACACAAATCTGAAGCATTTGAGAAATTCAAAGAGTTCAGAAGTGAAGTAGAGAAACAGGTTGGCAAAAGTATTAAGATACTTCGATCCAATCGGGGTGGTGAATACTTAAGTCAAGAGTTTCAAGATTATCATAGGGACAATGGGATATTGTCTCAATGGACTCCGCCATATACACCACAACTTAATGGTGTATCTGAGAGGCGTAACCGAACCTTGATAGACATGGTTAGATCTATGATGAATCATGCAACTCTTCCAAAATCCTTTTGGGGCTATGCGCTTAAGACAGCTGTTTACTTACTAAACATAGTCCCGACCAAGGTAGTCTCTACTACTCCATATGAGACATGGAATAGTAAGAAACCTCATTTAACTCACCTTATGATATGGGGTTGTCCTGCTTATGTAAAGCGGACTGTATCAGACAAATTGGATGCTAAGTCTGATAAATGTCTATTTATTGGATACCCTAAGGAAACGAAGGGTTACCAATTCTATCATCCCTTGGAACAAAAGGTGTTTGTTTCAAGGCATGCTATATTTCTGGAAAAAGAATTTCTTTTACAAGAAAATAGTGGGAGTAGTATTGAACTTGAAGAAGTTCAAGAAACTCCAATAGACATTACAGAGACACCTAGTCTAGACCCACAACCAATAACTCATAATGATGAGCTATCAGTTGAACCTAAAACAACACCACTTCTTCGTAGGTCTGATAGGACACGCAATATTCCAGAGAGATACATATTTCTCATAAGTGAATCGAACGATGTGTTACTCATTAACGATGACGAACCTATCAGTTATGAAGATGTTCTGAAAAATTCAGAAAGGGATAAATGGCTTGAAGCCATGAAGTCAGAAATGGATTCCATGTACAAAAATCAAGTATGGGACTTGGTTAACCCACCTGAAGGGATTAAGCCCATAGGGTGCAAGTGGGTTTTCAAGAAGAAAACCAACATGGAAGGTAATGTTCTTACCTTTAAGGCTAGATTAGTGGCAAAAGGATATCGTCAGAAACAAGGAATTGATTATGACGAAACCTATTCGCCAGTAGCTATGCTTAAATCCATTCGGATGCTCCTGGCCATAGCAGCTTATTATGATTATGAGATATGGCAAATGGATGTGAAAATAGCTTTCCTTAATGGAAACCTGCTTGAGGATGTATACATGATACAACCTGAAGGTTTAACATCGGTTAATAAAACCAAAGTATGCAAGCTTCGACGATCCATATATGGACTAAAGCAAGCATCTAAGAGCTGGAACATCCGTTTTGATGAGACAATCAATGAGTTTGATTTCTCACAAAATCCTGACGAACCTTGTGTGTACAAGAAGGTTAGTGGGAGTGCAGTCGTATTCCTAGTATTATATGTCGATGACATATTACTTATAGGAAACGATATATCAGTGTTACAGTCAGTTAAAATTTGGTTGTCCAAAACTATCTCCATGAAAAACCTAGGAGAAGCAACCTATTGTTGGTGCAGGAAGCACCAGATCGAACCTTGTTTTGATATTGGCAAAGGATTCAAAGTTAAGGGTTATTGTTGTCTAACAATGCAGCTTGAGAGTGCAGGAAACAAAGTCCTAGCGAAGGGCTGCTAGGCACCTGACGATGGGCTGTCAGGAAACCAAGTCCTGGCGAAGGGTTGCTGGGCGAAAACCAAGTCCTGGCGAAAGGCTGCTAGGCGAAAACCAAGTCCTGGCGAAGGGCTGCTGGGCAAAAACCAAGTCCTGGCGAAGGGATGCTGGGCGAAACTCAAGTCCTGGTGAAGGGCTGCTGGGCGAAACTCAAGACCTGGCGAAGGGCTGCTGGGCAAAAACCAAGTCCTGGCGAAGGGCTGCTGGGCAAAAACCAAGTCCTGGCGAAGGGCTGCTGGGCGAAACTCAAGACCTGGCGAAGGGCTGCTGGGCAAAAGTCCAACTGGAGGATCCGGTTGGCACCAGGTAAAACTCTCCCGAGAGGAGTAGGTGAGGACGCGTTCCCCTAGAGGGAACATTAGGCGTCGGTTCGACCTAGGGCTCCATTTTGGAGACCCAAAGTCAGAACCAAGACAGCCAAGGCTGTGTAAAATTAACTTATTAATTGCTATTTTGGACTAACCCTGGATGCAGGACCGAAGGACTGTGTTTCTGCAGCTCAGAGAGCCTCAAAGGAGTGAGGCAGTAACTGAGCAGGGCGCCCCGGATGTTTCGGGCGCCCCAGAGTCAACCCAAAGTCAGCAGAGCAAGTAAACGCCCCGACAGCAGCACATTTTGGGGTGCCCCGGATGTTTCGGGCGCCCCGCGCGCGTCGGGCGCCCCGCGAGTCGCGGGCGCCCACTGTGCCACGCCACTGGCAGCTGCAGCAGCTCGCCCTCGCGAAGAAGATGAAGCCTTGACCGGTCAACCCGGGCGCCCCGCGCGCGTCGGGTGCCCCAGTCAACGGTGATCCCGAAGAAGCAGAGATCAGCCTTGACCAGAGGGCTCGCCGGATCGAAAGCCACGTGGGGGGCGCCCCGAGCATCCCGGGCGCCCCCAGCCCTATATAAAGGACCCTCGACCCTCTTCTTCAATCATCAATCACTGCGACTTTCATACGCTCTTCTGCTTCCACAACACGCTCCAGAAATCTTCCATCTCGAGCTCTGACGACGTCCTGCTGCTCCAATACTCCGATCTACACCGGACGTCGGTAACGAAATATTCATTTAAGTTTACGAAGCTAATTCTGTAATACTTGTGATTGTAAACTTTCTCGAACGTATAGAATTGCCCGCAGAAAACGGTCAACGACCGTGGGCCTTGGAGTAGGAGTCGACACAGGCTCCGAACCAAGTAAAACGACCGTGTTAGCATTTCTCTTGTGTCTTATTTCCGCTGCGCACTTACTCTTTTTAAATCCGAACGATTTGCGACATTCACCCCCCCCCCTCTCTCGCATCTCTCGATCCAACACCTATATCCTTGGGATTAGAATCTATAGAGATAGATCGAAACGGTTGCTTGGTCTTTCGCAGTCTAGATATATAGACCGAGTACTAAGAAGGTTTAGCATGTCGGAATCCAAGAAAGGTTACCTTCCCATCAGGCATGGGATCAACCTTTCGAAGTCTATGTGTCCGCGCACAGAAGACGAGAGGATTTGCATGAATAAGATTCCTTATGCATCCGCGATAGGATCTATCAAGCAGATACCAGTCGGATCCAGGAATGGATCATTGGGTGGCTGTCAAGACAATCCTCAAGTACTTAAGAAGAACTAAGGATGTGTTCCTAATATATGGAGAAGGTGATATGGTAATACGTGGGTATACAGATACCAGTTTCCAGACAGATAAGGATGACTCCAAATCTCAGTCTGGATACGTATTTATTTTGAATGGAGGCGCAATAAGTTGGAAAAGTTCCAAACAAGACACCGTAGCGGATTCTACCACGGAAGCAAAATATATTGCAGCTTCGGAAGCAGCAAAGGAAGCAGTCTGGATCAAGAAGTTTGTCTCAGAACTTGGCGTGGTTCTAACCATTGATGAAGTAATACCGGTTTATTGCGACCACAATGGAGCTATTGCACAAACGAAGGAACCAAGGTCTCATCAGCGATCCAAACATATGCTTCGCCGCTATCATCTAATCAGAGAGATTATAAGTAGGAATGATATACAAATTGAGAAAATTCTCACTAAAAAGAATTTAGTGGATCCTTTAACTAAGGCCTTGCCTCAAAGAAATTTTGAGGGTCATGTTAGAGCCTGTGGTATTGGATACCGTAGCGATTGGCATTAGGCCAAGTGGGAGTTTGTTAGTGATATGAGTAAAATGTCCTAAGGCAATCGCCTTATGATTGTAATCATTTATTTTAATAAATGAATATTCACTATTTGAGTATATATGTTTATGTATTTGATTGAGATCTTAAACTCATTTACTGAATGTCTGCAATACAATTCACAGCATGAGAGAATTTGTGATGAATTCACAACTAGTGATTATCTCTACATGTGCAATTGTGAAGTATTGAAATTGTCCCTAGTCGATGAATTGATAAATACAGACACTATCAATTCTGTTGAGACTAACATGGGTTATTCTCTAATCAGCTGATTCTCACTGGCTGGTGACATTGGGATGTCCGGAGATAAACATGAATGCTAGGTAAGGGAACTAGTTCATTGGAGTGACTGGCTGTAAAACTTCATATGGTAGTCTATATATAGATATGTCAATGAAGTTCATACTACAGCTTAAGTGCGATGTTCCTTTGACTTGCGGTGTTCAAGTCATCTTGGTCATGGAGACTTATACTTTGACATCTTAAGCAAGCATCTCCAAGGAGGTGTGGACCCAAGATGATTGGGTATAAGCCGAAGTGCCCGAAGATGTTTGAACAGCCTACAAAGGATTCACCACTCCTTGCGAGGAGATATATACCCAAGGCCTATCATCGTATTGTTACTCGAAGCCTCTGGCCAGAGCATGACATGTTCAGAGTATGAATCTCATGAATACATGAGAGTAATTAGAATCCGTAGGACGAGAAAATGATACTTGGGCTAGGTGTGTCGTAGTCAGCCTAGTGGGGACTGACACACATAGACCATGTCCTGAACCAAGTGGGTATAAGATGGTGAAGGAAATGGGGCACGATTCATTAAAGCTGCTGAAGGTTTCAGAATTGTTTCTGAGGTCAACCGTTGATCTTTCGATTAATTGGGAATCATGATGTACTACTAGGTGCCACTAATGATCGTTCTATAATTGGTTAATTATAGACGGCCAACATAAATTGAAAGCCTATTTAGTCACACGCACTACGAGTAATCCGAGGGATTTAAAACGAGTTGAAAATTGGATTTTCCAATCAAGAGAGATTAGGTTTGGTTGAGCCAAACGATAAGTCGAATCTGAAGTTTTCAAAGATGCATCGGAAGCGTAAAATGGCTAAGTCTTTTGAAGTCTTAATAGATGAATTAAATGAGTTTAATTCATTGGAGCGTGGCTTGGATGGGCCAGCCAAAGAGGGTCTCCACCCTCTTTGCTTGGCTGCCACAACAAAGGGAGAGAACCAAATTTTTTGGTTCAATTTATAAAATAAACCAAGTGTGGTTTGTTTTATAAAATTATGGATGATATAAATTTTTATAAACCAAGGTTTGGTTTATTTCTCATGGAAATTAAAATGAACCATGGATTGGTTTATTTTATTTTATAAAATCAATCATGGATTGATTTACCATGATAAAGAAATTTATATAAAGAAATTTATATAAAGAAATTTAATTTTCATGGAAATTAAAATGAACCATGGATTGGTTTATTTTATTTTATAAAATCAATCATGGATTGATTTACCATGATAAAGAAATTTATATAAAGAAATTTATTTTTTATGGAAATTAAAATGAATCATGGATTGGTTTATTTTATTTTATAAAATCAATCATGGATTGATTTACCATGATAAGAAATTTCTTTCCATAAGAAAAAAGAGACTTGGTTGATTTTATCATAAATTAAAATATGATAAAACTTGGCATGATGGAATAAGTCATAGAAAATTTATATGATAAATTTCTTATGAAAATTTATTCTATATGAAAAAAGAGACTTGGCGGTTAAGAGACTACTATATAAAGGACCCAAGGCAAGGCTTGAAAATCAATCCAAGTATTCTTGCTTGGGCTCTCTCCCTCTCCTCCCTTCTTCCTCTTGGCCGGCCACAACCCTCTCCTCCCTTCTTCTTGCCGTGAGCACAAGGAGAAGCACCGAGGCGACGAAGTTCTTCCATTGGGACGATCTTCCTCTCCGGCCATCATCACCTTGGGATTGGGCGCAAGTCATCTTCCTCCTTCTCGCCGGAATTGTGATTCCGGCCAACCTTGGTGGTGAGTTTTTCCGATGTGATTACTTCTCTCTTGGTTTTTCTTGTCGCGTTCTCGGAGAATCTAGTAGTTCTCGAGAACACGAAACTCGTGACTTTGCGAAGTCATCCCGAAGATACTCAGTGTGGACGCGAATAGAGGCGAAGCTTCCGAGGGACGCTTACGGTTGGATCTCGTCCCTTCCTTCGAGTTACGCGAGGTAACAAGTAAATTAGTTTACGTTTCTGCAAAATTTAAAATATATGATCATGTCTACACAAGATAAGGTTGCATGCTTAGATGTGTGGTTAAATAATTTGAGAAATTATTTATGCTAAACCTTCCGCTGCATATAATTAATTTTAAAATTACGAACCCGCATCCATGTCAACATGCACCCGGTCCCAATAGTCTCTTGCATACATGGGACTTCCTTTAGCCGATGCTAGAGGAACCGCTATTACCTTCTCTATCACCTTTGATAATCCAAACATATCTCTTAGATAGAGTAGCTCCAAAGGTAAAAAGTACAAAACTTTCCTTAGAGGTATTCATGCTAGAATGAGCTAGGACAATGTTTTATATGAAACTTGGGATAAGCACATCATCCTTGTCCGGAGATCCCTTAGATCTTTTATCCCCAAGGATGTGTCATACATTTCCCAAGTCCTTCATAATTATGTGGACAACCATACCCTTACGTCTGACAATACTTCGTTATTGTTACCAACCAACAAAATATTATCTACGTATAGGACAAGAATACCACTTCGTTTTTGTCACATACAATATCATCCGTCCTTTGAACAATGTCATATAACTGGATTTATCTCTTCAAAGCGGATGATCTTTGTCATAGGTCTAGGGATCCGGTTCATGTTCACTTAGGACCCAGTCCATAGACTCTCCAAGAACATGAGACCTTTAGGTTGAGTAACAACCCTCCCACTGTGACAAGTTATCCATTGTGTATCTTCTGTGACACGAGGTGCAGTGCCTTGTGATATTCCTCTTGTACTGTTGGTACTAAGATCGGAATGTATCTTAGAATAGTTCTACTTATAGACTTGTGGTTTATTACATAGTCCTTATTCTAAGAATCAGACATTCGTCTCAACGAATATCCTCTGATCCTTAGGACTATTAAACCACCTTATTGTTCCCTTAGGATATACTACGAACATATGCACTAGATTCCAACTTATCAATGTCTCCGCTTAGCACATTGATAACCATCATTTTGTTGATTATTTTCTGCTCTAAAATCCATGTTTGATCCATATTTTATATGCTTAAGTTTGTAATTTTATTAGGTTTCATGTATTCCCTTCATTTTGGCATTTAATTCTAATCTTTGTGTATTTGGGATATTTTTGGCACTAAATCTGAATATCATTTTGTAGGCTTCAATTGATCATGGACCTAGATCAAATTGGGCCAGACTTGAGTCAGGATTGGATCCAGATCAAAAGGATCAAGCATCGGATTAATAGGAGCAGTCCATTCCAGAGAACGGCTAGATCTGAGCCATCGGTCAACTGTTGGTCGATCCGAGTTCAAGATAGAATCAATCATGACCAGAGAGCAAGATCTGAAATTTTCAGCCAAATCAGAAGTGATCTGACCGTTGGATCGAGCTCAAGATGTTCTAGACCGTCCATTCAAGAAAAGGGAAGATCTGGACCATCCGCCACTGATCTGGTCAATCTGAGCTGGGGACAAGTAGATCAGAACCATTGATTGGGATCTGTAGAGTTTAGTTCAGATCTGAAGAGATCCGACCGTTGGATGAAGCCAAATCGATCTCAGCCGTCCATTGATAATTATCTTTTGAGCTGTGAATTCTGGCTTGGTTGACTGGACTCAATCTGCTGGACCAGAACTTGACTGAACCAAAGACTGGACCGAACCACAGAATTGGGCTGAACTCAAGCTGAGCTGTGGGCTAAGCAAGGACTGAACCGAAGCTGCGTGGCTTAACTGAGCCAATGACTGAGCCGAACTCAAGCTGAATCGGACTGCTGAACTGAACCTGAGCTGGACTAGATCTGACGTTGACTGAGCCAATTGCTGAACCTGGATCGAACTCAAGTGAGGAAGAGCGCCCGATCGCTTTCCTCTGGCTCACACACATCCCACTCGACCGGTTCGCGAGGAAGAAAAGGGGAAACACGCGATCCCGACATTCATCGACTCCACACACAAGGCTCGCGGCGATTCTTCGTCTCCACCGCTTCATCGCCGCCGCAAGCTAGGATTAGGGGTTCCAACCCTAGCCGACCGGAGCTCCGATCAACCGAGACGAGGGGTTCTCGTCTCAACGATCCACGTCCACCTCTTCTCTTTCGGGGTTCGGAGAGAAGAGAGTAAAGGTTCTCTTTCGGGGTTCGGAGAGACGCCAATTGCTGAAGACGCGACCACCTTCTTCTCTTCCACAGCCCATTTCAAAGCTTCCGAATCATTTGTAGGGGTTCTCAAGTGATCTCAGAAGCTTCCCAAATCGTCATCGCAGCTCCACCAATTGAGATGGAGTGAATCGGATTGAAAATTCTAGCAAGCGCAGATTCGATGCAGAATCAACTTCAGAATTGATTGTCCACTGATTTGCTGAGCCTAGGGGTTCGAAGCCAGTTCTTGATTGACAACCAAGAATTTCATGAGCTGAGGAAGGGGTTGAGGAATAGTTTAGCTAGTTAATTTCATTGTTTTAGCTGTAGATTTCAGTTTAGTCGAATTCTGTCCTATTTTCTGCAATTTCCAGTTTTCAGCAACTTAGTTTGTAATTCTGAATTGATTGAGCTTAATTAGGATTTTAATCTTCGAGTTAAGTTAACTAGGAACTTGTTTAGTGATAGATTAAGTTAAATTCCAGTTTGCTTTAGCTTAAATCTTGGCGTGCCAAGTCAAATTGCTGCGTGCCAACTTGTTTGCTGTTTATCAGAAATTTCAGCCGAATTCATTATGTTTCTGTCAAGTGATTGCTAGTTTCAGTTACATTGCATCTAGATTAGTTAGTCAAATTCGTTTTGCATTAACTAGTTTAGCTTTTGATCCATTGCGAAAACAAAAATCCGTAGCTAATCCTTGAATTTCTGAACATCAAGTTAATTTCTGCATATCATCATTTCTGAAATTGCTTTTGTTTCTCCAATTTTGATTTCAGTTTCAACTCCTCTACATTAGTCTTGCTTAGTCAGTTCCTAAAATCCCTGTTTTCAAATCAATTTTACAACTTGAGCTGCAAGTTACTAATATCTTAAGTTTTGAGTTAGTTTCTTTTGGCACAAGGAGACTTCCATTGTGTGCCAATTGATTTGATTCTTTTTTGCATCTGAATTTAACTCATTTTTGTGGTATGCGAGTGTGTTTAAAGAAATCTAAATTACCCAGACTACGATTGTAATAAAGAAAGCACAACTTGAAATAAAGCATTAAGAAACTAAACACAAAGCAAACTACAACATTGAAGAAATCTAATCTAATCCTGACTTAATTGCATTCAAATAAAATCATGTAACCTAAAGCAATAGGAAAAACAACTCAAAATAAGAGTTAATCAACTAAGAAACATCACAATTGAAATTAACTGTTCTAAGGAGCATTCAATCGAACACATGATAGGCATGTTGTAATTGGCTACAAATAAGTGCAATTTGAATTGGGGAGATTCCATCAATACAAACACTTAACAATCTATCACAACAACTCAATTAAGAACAATTAACAACTAACAACACAATTAAACCCCTATTCTGATGAAGAAGCTGCTGTGATGAGAAAAACTGTTGTCGTTCAGCTGAAAGGAAGAGTTGCTATAAGAAATAACATGCTATCAAAAAATCTGCTGCCGGAATTGGATAAGGAAATCAGCTATTGGCACTCGACCCTGTGAAGAGGAAATTGCTGGAATTGAAGCTATGAAGAACTTATACGCAGGGTGAACTGTGTGCAGTGATGATCCGGATCTAATCTGATGAAGAAGTGCCGAAAATGGAAGAAGCTGCGGATCTAATCCAATGAAGGCTGGGTGAAGGAATTTCAGCCGGAAATGGAACAAGGAAGAAGCTGTGCTGAAATTAAAAATAATTGCTGTAAAGGAAAACAATCAAAGAATTTCGGTAAGGGAATGGATCGGCGGTGGAAGAAGATGGATGATCGTTTTCTCTCCGAACCCCTAAAGAGAAAGCTGCGGTGGAGATGGATGGCTGCGACGGCTACGTTTGGCTGAAGCTCGGAACCCCCAAAGCCCTACCTTGAAGTCGTCAGCTATGGTGGAAGGCGGATGGAGTCGACTAGAGCTCGGAACCCCCAAAGCCCTAGCTTCGTCCGGTGGCGTGCGGTGAAGGAAATGGATGGCGTCTCTCCGAACCCCGAAAGAGAACCTTTACTCTCTTCTCTCCGAACCCCGAAAGAGAAGAGGTGGACGTGGATCGTTGAGACGAGAACCCCTCGTCTCGGTTGATCGGAGCTCCGGCCGGCTAGGGTTGGAACCCCTAACCCTAGCTTGCGGCGGCAATGAAGCGGTGGAGATGAAGAATCGCCACGAGCCTTGCATGTGGAGTCGATGAATGTCGGGATCGCGTGTTTCCCCTTTTCTTCCTCGCGAACCGGTCGAGTCGGATGTGTGTGAGCCAGAGGAAAGCGATCGGGCGCTCTTCCTCACTTGAGTTCGATCCAGGTTCAGCAATTGGCTCAGTCAACGTCAGATCTGGTCCAGCTCAGGTTCAGTTCAGCAGTGCGATTCAGCTTGAGTTCGGCTCAGTCATTGGCTCAGTTAAACCAAGCAGCTTCGGTTCAGTCCTTGCTCAGTCCACAGCTCAGCTTGAGTTCAGCCCAATTCTGTGGTTCGGTCCAGTCTTTGGTTCAGTCAAGCCAAGTAGTTCCGGTTCAATCCAGTTTTGGTCCAGCAGATTGAGTCCAGTCAACCAAGCCAGAATTCACAGCTTAAAAGATAATTATCAATGGACGGCTGAGATCGATTTGGCTTCATCCAACGGTCGGATCTCTTCAGATCTGAACCAAACTCTACAGATCCCAATCAATGGTTCTAATCTACTTGTCCCCAGCTCAGATTGACCAGATCAGTGGCGGATGGTCCAGATCTTCCCTTTTATTGAATGGACGATCTAGAACATCTTGAGCTCGATCCAACGGTCAGATCACTTCTGATTTGGCTGAAATTTTCAGATCTTGCTCTCTGGTCATGATTGATTCTATCTTGAACTCGGATCGACCAACAGTTGACCGATGGCTCAGATCTAGCCGTTCTCTGGAATGGACGGCTCCTATTAATCCGATGCTTGATCCTTTTGATCTGGATCCAATCCTGACTCAAGTCTGACCCAATTTGATCTAGGTCCATGATCAATTGAAGCTTACAAAATGATATTCAGATTTAGTGCCAAAAATATCCCAAATACACAAAGATTAGAATTAAATGCCAAAATGAAGGGAATACATGAAACCTAATAAAATTACAAACTTAAGCATATAAAATATGGATCAAACATGGATTTTAGAGCAGAAAATAATCAACAAAATGATGGTTATCACACATGCGCTGAACAACTTTTAATCTGAACATGCCTTAGACCTAGCCTTCACTTAGTCCACATTTCTATGGTCTTAAGAGACTACTGACCTAGATAGAATCAAACATATATACTGTCGTGTCCAAGGCATATCCTTTTAAACAAATCTGGCTAATCTCAGAGTGGCTTATCATCTTCTTAACTATTAACTTAAGAGACTTTCTTCCTTCCATGTGTTGCACCATTCTGTTGGTGCTATATCATCCAAGCCATCATTTTGAGGGCATGTTCCCTTACGGGCATACCCTCAACCAAGATGGTTGTAGTCAAGTTCTTCATTACCTTCTGCCTAGTGGCTCGATTACTTTGACCGAAGAGTTCATCGAGTTTGGATGTTTTTATCACTGGTAATGGAAGAAGTCTGATTTTGATGACCTTTAGTCGTCTCGTCTGCTTCTAAACATTTCCTAAAATATTCAAACTCCTCTTCAGTATTAATCTAGCTAGGCTTTTTGGTACAGAACTCGGCAAGATCACACTTGGGTTCCTTGGCAGTAGAGACAAAGTCCATATTTAATTCCCAATCCTTATCATTATTAGGGGCATTTATTTGGTTTTCTCTTTGAATTAGGTCAAGTGGGTCTAGATCCATTTTAAAGCACCTGAGAATCACAATAATCACACACTTTAGTTTTTGAAAATAAATTGACTCCTTAAAACAAATACATTTTCAAAAACAATCAACACCTCAAAACACCGAGAATTTCGCATGTCACGATGGTCTGGACGTATACGAATTCTACATTTGTGAGAGGAGGTTTTACCCATTAATTTTACTATCTTGTCATCCTAACTTTCTAACAAGTAAAATTAATAGTTGGTCCTCTTCAGCCCTACAAATAATAGCAGTGACTCCGATGGGGAGGATACTATTATTTGTATCTAAGTGTTTACCATTACACGACACTAAGAAATATTATTTCCGGTTATGTGTCTTCCGATGGTGAAGTACACTCGATCTTCAATAATTTCCTATAATTTTTTCTAACCTAGTGATCCACAAAACAAACTCATCCGATGGGGAGGAAGGCACTCAGAGCCAACGTGCAGACTTGTTCGCATCACATATCAGATTGTAATGGAGGTCATGGGACCCTTAGGGTCCCTCTCCCACTTAGTTATTTACGTTTGAGGTTTTTCACATGCACACACACAACAAGCACATAAACCAATATAATAGTGCAATAAAAAAAATCCTAGATTTTTCTAACTATTATGGCCATGGTCTCTAATGCGCCTTCAGTCGTGTCGTCACCTCGTCTGCTCCATCATTTCCATGTGCAAGCCACCATGAAGGAGTCCCCGAACCGAGATGACTATCTTATTTATTTAGATCCATTGATCCTATACTCCACAAAGGAGTCTACCGAGGATTCAATTAATATACATCATGCACAATTAATCACATACATAACCACAATTTGCCATAATACTTGGAATCTAGTGCCTGCAACACAAAGTTAGCCTACGCACATCCAAAAATTATCCAGCAAAAATAATGTACATAATAATGTGCAGAAAAATAACCGAATCCTAAACACGCAAAACCGGAAACCTCGCTCTGATATCAATTGTTGGGCTCGGAGGTATGGCTTGGCCGTTTCCAAGACAACCACGGGGTCGTACATGAGAGACCTCTCTATGTCTACGGATTAAAAATTTAATCTGAATAGAGACCCATCTCCCTAATGATCGTCTCATCGTCGTGTTAATTAATCCAAGTCACAACTTAGACAAAACCGAAGTTTAGGCCTTGTAACTTTCCGGATTAATTAACCGTGGAAAAGACGACGAATGGATCACCGAAATTTGTGTTTGTATTCGGGGTCCATGACATAAATTAATTATTAAATTAATTAATGAATAATTAATATACGATAATTAATTATCTACATGCAATGATAAACAATAATCAAAGCAATTAACATGACAAAGTAAAACGGAGCTCGGGAGAGTTATACCTCGTCGTTTACCTCGCAGTCTTCTACCTTATGACCCTCCCCTCCTAGACGTCATGTGGGCGATGATCTACCAAGACGCGGAGTCACAAAGACACGCCAAAATCACCTTCTTCAATCCTCTTCCTCTTTGATAGAAAAAACCCTAGCTAGGGTTTCGACCAAACTCCTTCTCACCTCTCCTCCTCTCGCCGCCGGCCACCTTAAGCTCTAACGTCCAGTCGACCAAGAAGTAGCACCAAGAGGCAGCTAGGAAGATGAAGAAAGGGAAGAAGAAGCTGAGCAAGCTCCTTCTTCTTCGCAAAGACCCACCGGAAACCCTAGTTTCATCTCCCTCACCGTCGGTGCCAAACAAAGAACCAAGCCCCTATTTTCCAGCCGCCGGATTCCTCTCCTCCTTGCTCCTTGCTTGCGCACACAGAGGAGGAGACAGTGATGGGGAAAGGAGAAGAGATCAGATAGGAGGAAGAAAGAAAAACCAAGCTTTTCTTCCTCTTCACCGCCGGCGCCGCAAGTGGATGAAGGCCGCCGCCGGCAGCCCTCCTCCCACTCCCTTGTCCAAGCCGAGCACCAACGTGTTCCTCCCTCCATTGTCAGTGCTTCACACCCAAAAGATGGATGGAGGATGAGGTGAAGGCTCCTCTTCTTCCTCCTCCTTCTCGCCGGTGCAAAGGAGACCTAGGAGAGAGAATAGAAGAAAAGAGGGTTTTTGGGTTTTTGGTGATTAATTGAATTAATTCTCAATTAATTCATTAAGCCTTGTATCATGACTCCTATGGGGTATTTATAGGGCTAAGATAGGGTCCATGAGGAGGAGTTGGTTCTTGGCCCGCTATGGATCCAAACCCGATCCATTAATGGTGATCCTTTCCACTAAATGATCCCATTGAACTTCCTCACCAACCCCCATATTTTCATATGGGCTCCACCTATTATGAGTCTTCCATCTCCCCGTGTTTAAGATATCGAATGCCTGATAATTAATTTAATTTACTGATAATTAAATTAATTATCCTCTTGATCCTTGATTAGTACCACTCAACCTTTTCATCATTTCGGACCATAGTCCACTTGCATGATTTGACATGACGATCATTTTGAGCTCACCAAGGGGGCATCATCATCCCGACTCACCAGGACACAGATTCCGTCAATAATCAATGACACACCATATAATTAATATTATTTCCCAATTTACCGGACATTTTGATTTAACAAAATAAATCTGACCCTTTGGTAAGTCAAAGAAATAATATATAACTATACGTGCCCGTTATTATTTCGGGATTAAGAGATCGTACTCCATAATATGTATCCGAGGTCTAATCCAATTTACGATGTCAGTACAAAATTGGATGACCTTTCTTTTGGTCCTACTCAATGTACACAAAGTATACTAGTGTAATTCTATGGTTAAGATAAACCACACCTAATTACACTACAACCATCTGGATGGTTTGTCCAACTCCATCTCGGTTGTGAGCCTCTTTCTTATACTTCTGCAAGGAACCTAAGAACATGATCTTCTGTACGACACTATGCACCATGTTATCTACAATGCCATGTATTGGACATTTTGTGCACATACTAATATAAACATGCACTGTGTGATTTTGCGATTCTCTTTAAAATGTAAATGTGTTCTAACCAAAAGCAAGACTTTTAGTATACATCCAAACAAGGATGACCAAGAGGTCTTTCAAGGCTAAGGGGCATAGGGCCAAAGATGTATTAGAACTAGTTCATTCTGATTTGTGTGGTCCCATGTCCACCCAGGCGAGAGGTGGCTTTGAATACTTCGTCACTTTTATTGACGATTATTCAAGGTATGGATACATTTACCTGATGCAATGCAAGTCTGACTTTTATATGTTCAAAGAATTCAACGCTGATGTGGAGACACATCGAGGTAAAAGTATCAAGACACTGCGATTAGATTGTGGTGGTGAATACCTCTTGGGTGAGTTTAAGACCTACATATCAAAGGCTGGGATTCAGTCCCAGCTGACTGTACCTGGTATGCCCCAACAGAACGGTGTGGCAGAAAGAAGGAATAGGACTCTTATGGAAATGGTTATGTCAATTATGAGCTATTTAGACTTACCTGGTTCGTTTTGGAGATATGCTCTGGAAACGGCATCATACATTCTGAACTTGGTATCATCTAAGTCAGTCCCTTCTACTCCCATAGAACTGTGGATTGGGCACATGACAAGTCTAGGACATGTTAGGATTTGGGGTAGTCCAACATATGTGCTGAAGGGAGATACTGATAAGTTGGAATCTCGTACGGAAGTACACTGTTCGTAGGCTATGCTAGAGGGACGAAAGGTGGTATGTTCTATAGTCCTAAGGATCAGAAGGTGATTGTTAGCACGAATGCCAGATTCTTAGAAGAAGACTATGTGGAGAACCACAAGCCCAGGAGTAGACAAGTGCTTGAAGAGTTAAGAGGGGACGTTCTGACCTTAGGACCAACTGTACAAGAGGATACACCACAAGTCACTGCACCGCGTGTTACAGAAGATACATAGGTAGTACCTCGTCGCAATGGGAGGGTTGTTAGACAGCCTGAGAGGTTCATGTTTTTGGGAGAGTCATCGGACTTGGTTCCTAGTGAATATGAACTGGATCCCTGGACCTATGACAAGGCCCTCCAAAATAAGGATGCAGATTCTGGCAAAGGGCAATGAACTCTGAGATAGAATCAATGGATTCTAATCATGTCTGGGAGCTAGTAGAACCACCCAATGGTGTAAAAGCCATTGGATGTAAGTGGATCTACAAGAGAAAGAGAGGATCAGACAGGAAGGTTGAGACCTTCAAAGCTAGGCTTGTTGCGAAAGGGTATACTCAGAAAGAGGGTATCGATTATGAGGAGACCTTTTCTCAGGTAGTCATGCTTAAGTTTATCCGGATTCTCTTATCTATTGCCGCTCATATGGACTATGAGGTATGGCAGATGGATGTCAAGATAGCTTTCCTTAACGGAAGTCTTGAGGAGACCATCTACATGAAGTAACCAGAAGGGTTCATTGCGAAGGGCAAAGAGCATCTAGTGTGCAAGCTTAATCGATCCATTTATGGATTGAAGCAAGCATCGTGATCTTGGAACATCCGCTTTGATGAAGTAATCGAGTCATATGGATTTATTTAAAGCCCGGATGAGTCATGTGTATATAAGAGATGTGACAAAAACGTAGTGGTGTTTCTTGTATTTTACGTAGATGACATTTTGTTAATTGGCAACAATATGAAAGTGTTATCAGACGTAAGGATTTGGTTGTCCAAACAATTTGATATGAAGGACTTAGGAGAAGCAGGACACATCCTTGGGATCAAGGTCATAATGGATCGCTAGAAAAGGATGTTGTGCTTGTCCCAAGCTTCATACATTGACAATGTCCTGGCTAGTTTTAGCATGGAAAACTCCAAGAATAGTTTTCTACCTTTCAGATATGGAGTTTCTCTATCCAAGGAGATGTGTCCAAAAACATCAAAGGAGATAGAGGAAATGAAGGTAGTTCCTTATGCATCGGTTGTGTTGGATAGAGAGAATACGATAGAGGGGGGGGGTGAATATCGTAAATCGTTTCGGATTATAAAATTAGAGAATGCACAGTGGAAATTAAAACAACAAACGCGAACACAAGATTTTTTACTTGGTTCGGAGTCGCGGTCGGCTCCTACTCCAAGGCCCAAGGTTCTTGACCGTTTACTGCGGGCAATTCTATAAGGCGCAAAAGTTTTACAGAAAGTCGTACAGTATTAATGTAGTAAAAATGAAAATATAACTCTTCGTTACCGACGCTCGGTGTGGATCGTTCTTCGGTGCGTAGGGTCATCGTCGGCGCT
Source organism: Boesenbergia rotunda (assembly GCA_024364735.1). Classification (NCBI taxonomy): domain Eukaryota; kingdom Viridiplantae; phylum Streptophyta; class Magnoliopsida; order Zingiberales; family Zingiberaceae; genus Boesenbergia; species Boesenbergia rotunda. The sequence continues at coordinate 416,841 of JAGFNQ010000677.1, read as the reverse complement.
AGAACCTCGAGATCAGAAGTTTCTGGAGCAGAGCGCTTCAGCGAAGAGTATTGAGGCGTTGGAAAAAATGTGTGTAGAAGCCTTGGGGGTCGAGCCCCCTTTTATAGTGCACCTGGGGGCGCCCGGGACGCTGGGGGCGCCCTCCACATGTCACTCGATCCGCAAACCTTCATCCGGAACTCGGTCAGCCCTTATCCCTCCAGGATCGGGCTCGAGGTTTGACCGGAGCGCTCGGGACACAGGGGGCGCCCTGCATGACTTGGTTTTGCTGGCTTTTCGGCTAACTTCAATCTAATCTCTTCGTTGGCTTGGACCTAGGGCGCCGGAGGCATCCGGGGTGCCCAGGACCACGGGGGCGCCCGGGACCTTGAGGGCGCCTGCCCCAGTGAGCTTCCGAAGCGTTACTTGCTCAGCTTGTCTTGCCTTCACCTTGGGGCGCCCGGGACCTCCGGGGCGCCTTGCCCAGCTGCTACCCCTCTCCTTTGGGGCGTTCTGAGCTACAGAAACTCGTTCTTTCGGTCCTGCATCTAGGGTTAGCACCAAACAAAACAAAGCAAGAATGTTAATAAATTTTACAGCCGTAGTTGTCTTGGTTCTGACTTCGGGTCTCCCAAAATGGAACCCTAGGTCGAACCAACGCCTACTATTCCCTCGACGGGGAACACGTCCTCACCTACTCCTCTTAGGGGAATTTACCTGTTGCCAACCGGCTCCTCCGGTTGGACTTTTGCCCGGCAGTCCTTCGCCAGATGCCTAGAAGTCCTTCACCAGGTCTTCGTTACCAAGCAGTACTTCGCCTGGTGCCTGGTGACACGCCCAAATATACTAGATTAATTTGTCACGAAATGTATGGGCTCATCAAATTTAAATATCAATGAATAACTGGATAAAATGCTGGAAACCCTTTTTACAATCAAAATTTGAAAATGTAATATAGGGGCCACAGGTCGTATTTTTCTCGGGGACTAGTTGATATAATTTGATTCGCACTTGTATTTGTGTGTCGTTTGTGAATTTTGGGTTTCAAATGAAATTGGGTTTTGGGGGTTGCAAATATGAAATGAAATCGCATGAAGAAAAGGAAGAAACTTGACCCATCAAACTTAAACAAGTGATAGCAGTTATTAGCTCAACCAAAGGACCATTTAACCAATTTAAGCACTTAACCACCTTTGGAAAACAAGTTTGATTTCGAATGCAAAACAGAGGCTAATTGCTACAAAGATGAACAAAAACAGTGCAGGGAATTTTCAGCAACAATCTAGCTTGAAACCAATATTAACTACAAACTTAAAAAGCATCACATGCATACATGAATGGTAAAATTCAAGAATAACCCTAATGCAACTCCAACTGATTTCAAGCAACAAAGAATACTAAGAATTACACTCAATTTGGCACCAAACAGTGCCGAAGTTCCTTTTGATACAAAATACAGGAATTGCAATGAACTTGACACAAAGAAAGATCACTCAAGTGCCAATAGCTGAACTAGGTGTTTTAAACCATAAGCTAGCCGTTTAGAATGGACTGATCAATTCACAATCCAACATAGAAAGACACTAATGAAGTGCTATGCAGAACAAGTACAGAAATTTAGAATTTGACAGCTAATGAATTCGGACACAAAAGCTGGATTGATGAAATCATGTGCAGGAATGCAGTAATGGAATTTCAGACTTTCAGAATTCGAATGCATACAACTCACTGGATGAAAAGTCCAACCAAACAACTGATATCAGCTGCTGGATGATACGAATTCAGAGTTTCACTGAGTCAACTTCAGAAATTCAAACTGCTGATATTCAATGGAGAATTTCATGATTTAAAAGCTAGCAGAAATGGCACAGCTACTTGCATGATTGAAGAGCAAATTCAATAAAACTGATGCACATTAATGGATTCCAATTGCTATACAAATTAGGCAAACTGCAATGGAGAATTTCAGAGGAAAAAACTGACAGTTATTGCAACAAAATTCAGAACTAAAAAGGAATTGATACTCAGCTGAAAACTGATACGCAACTAAAGAAATGAGAATTGTACTGAGATTGCAAACTATGGTGCTCTAACAGGCATCCAATCTGATACCAATGCAGAATTGAAACGAATTGAAACAAAACAAAACCGAAAACTAAACTCAATAAACTGGAACCTGCAGAATCAAAACAGAAACTGATACGTAGCTGAAAGAAACAGGGGCACAGCTGATACACAAGGATTAAACTACAAATAAACTAGAATTAAAAGCGATTATCCACTACAAACATTCCCTAACTATCAAACTTGAAGATTGGAACCCTAATTACAGCATAAACAAGGCAGTAACGAAATTAACCAAACTGAAACCAATTCAGAAACGAATTACAGCAGTAATGAAAATTAACAGCTACAAAAAACGAAATTAACTAAGAAATCTACTCCTCAATGCTTCCCTAGTTCAAGTGCCTCTTGGTCGTCAAGCAAGAGTGAGCCTCGAACCCGCAAGCTCATCAAATCATCAAGAAATCGTCTCTGCGAAGCAATCCAGCTCACAGTCTGTGCCAACTGAATTCCCAATCAATTTCTTCAATCTCGCCTTGTCCAATCGCGCGGATGATGTAGGGATGAACCAAGCACTCCAGGGAACCCCTCTGAACTGCTCGGGTGGATGAAGGAGTGAACAAAACCGCAATCGAATCAATCGAAGGCAGAGCTGCGGAAACCTCGCAACAACTCTGTTTTGGCCAATTCGGAGCTGGAAATTCACCGAAGCAGCTCCCCAATGATCTAGCACTCGATCTAGATGAGAAATCGAGGGGTCGCGCCCCTTGGATTGAAGAACACTAGCTAAAATTGAAGAACAGCTGAAGGAAGAAGGAGCTGCAGCGGAGACGCGACAAGGAGAAGAACAGTGCAGTGTTTGATTAAATACTTAAGCACGGACGGTCCAGATTGATTTGATGAAATCCAACGGCTGATCTTACTCTGATTGGAGCCAAACTTTAATGATAATGATCTGAGGTCAGGATCTGCCTTGTGGTAGCTCGGATCCTCCAGATATGCAACGGATGGTCCAGATCAACTCTATCTGTGAATGGACGCTCTAGAGCCCTCCTTGCTTGATCCAACGGTTGATTTAGCTCTGATTGGGATGAAACCTTCAGATCTTGATCATAGAGCTTGATCAACCCTAACCCTAGCTCGGATTGCTTCAGATCGTCCCGGATGGCTCAGATCTAGCCGCTCTTGAATCGGACGGCCCGGATTAATCGTAGGCTTGATAATTCGATCCGGTTCACATCCGACTCAGGTTTGACCCAGTATGCCCTAGGTCTAGGATCCTTTCATGCCTATAAAAATATATCAGAAAATTAGTGGCCAATTAATCCAAAAAATGTGTAAATTTGCAATTAAGTCCAAAATAAGATAAAGTTCCAAAACCTAGGGTAAAATCATAATTAAGCAATAAAAACATAGGTCAAACATGGATTTAAGCATCTAAAATAATCACAAAAATGGTACTTATCACCTGGCAATCCATCGCTAGGTCTTAGACTCCTAGCAGCCCTTCGCTAGGTGCCCAGCAGCCCTTCGCCAGGTCTCAAGGTTTCGATGCCTAGCAGTCCTTCGCTAGGACTTCAATCTGCACACTCAAGTAACATGTTAGATAAAAATAACATCTTAACTTTTGATCCCTTTGCCATTATCAAAACCCAGGTTCGTCTTGGGTGCTGTCTACACCAACAATCTCCCCCTTTTTGATTTATGGCAACCCGGTTCCAAAAATTAAGTTAATAACAAACAGGTGAAATACCAGTTTAGTTTCCTCCCCCTGGAAGGAATCTCCCCCTAGATTTTTCAATGGTTTGTGGGGTTTGAAAAATTTCTAAGTCTAAAAATAGAATTGATTTTTCAACACTTAGAACATTTTTCAAAAGAAGTTTTAGAAAACATTTTCTAAAAAAAATTTTGGTTGGGCACTTGGAAAATTTATACTTAGACCTTTTACACTTAGAAAAATTTTCAAGTCAATAACTTAGAAAATTTTCTAAACATCTTCTGAAGTTTTTATTACAAAAGGAATTTAAAAAAAAATCGATCTCTTTAGTACTTTAAAAACAAGTACAGTACAAGTACTTAGAAAAAAAACATCTTAGGTCAAGGACTTAGAAACAGTTTTTGAAAACAGCTTAGATGATTTTACTTCTTGAAGAAAGGATAAAGTTTTGAAAATTTTTAATTTTGAAAAAAATTAAATTAATTTAAAAAAAAAATTCACTCCTTTCCAATCTACCCCCTTTGCCATATATAAAAAAAACAAAGCAATATAGCAAAAACTACATAAGAATATAGCAAAAGAATAATGTGCTATACTGAACCAATTTAAGATATAAACTGAATGAAATCAATTTGACTTATTTCTGTCGGGTCCTGTCTAACCCAATTAGCTACTTAATAACTGTTATAGACAGTAGTTTTCGCTAGGGTTAGTCAAGTTAAGTGTTGTGTTCAAGTTAGATTTTCTAAGCTTGACACTTAACCTAATTACTGTTCAATTTATATTTAGTGCCCCAATTACTGCAGATGCACTGACTTAAAGCATCTTGAATTAAGGCAAAGACCTAAGCATCTCAACCTATTCTAGGTTATTAATCAAAAGTATCCTAAGGTGCTTGTGAGATACTGGCTTCTAGATCTATAGGTGCATGCATTTCTAGGGTTAGGGCCTAAGCTAAGTCCATTTGCGAAGAAAAACCCTAGTTTTGAAGGGGGTAGTTTTTCAAACAAAACTAAGTCAAAAAAATTGATTTTGAAATTGCAATAAAGATTTTGAAAATCAAGTAAAGCAGTTTTTAAAATAACAGAAGTAGAGTAAACCTATTCTACCAATTATAATCCTAACTGCCTTCTTAGTGAGCTGAACTCAGACTCAGGTAGGGGTTTGGTGAATATGTCAGCTAAGTTAGATTTAGAGTCTACATGTTTAAGGACTATCTCACCCCTGGCTACGAGATCTCTTATAAAGTGATGTTTGACTTCTATGTGTTTAGTTCTGGAGTGTTGGATTGGATTCTTAGTTAGGTTAATTGAGCTTATATTATCAATGTAGACCTGAGTTTGAGTGTAGTTAAGCTGGAAGTCTTTGAGGGGGTGCATCATCCATAAGAGTTGTGCTACACACTCTCCTAAAGCTACATACTCAGCTTCAGTTGTGAATAGGGCTACACAGTGTTGTTTTCTGCTGCACCAACTTACTAGACTATTTCCTAACAGTTGGCAGCTTCCACTTGTGCTCTTTCTATCTAATTTACAACCAGCGTAATCAGAATCCGAGTATCCTGACAAGTCAAAGGTTGAATTCCTAGGATACCAAATCCCTACATTTAGGGAGCCCTTAACATATCTTAGTATTCTTTTTAGGGTTGCTAAGTGCGTTTCCTTAGCACAGGTTTGGTGTCTAGCACATATTCCTACGGCAAAAAGGATATCAGGTCTGCTGGCTGTAAGGTACAGTAGACTTCCAATCATACTTCTATAGAGCTTAAGGTCTACTGGTTTACCATCAGGGTCACTATCTATTTTTACATTTGTGGCCATAGGGGTGCTTATGCTTTTAGAGTTATCCATTTTAAATTTCTTTATTAACTCCTTAGCATATTTGGATTGATGGACATAGTTTTCATCCCTAGTTTGTTTAATTTGTAACCCTAGAAAGAAGTTAAGCTCACCAACTAAGCTCATTTCAAATTCATCTTCCATTATTTTAACAAATTCTTTTAGGAAGTTTGAGTTGGTGGACCCAAAAATTATGTCATCGACGTAGATGTGGGCAATAAAGATTTCTTTTCCTAGGGTTTTAATAAATAGGGTTGAGTCAATTTGTCCTTATTTAAATTCTTTAGAGATTATGTAAGTTGATAAGCGTTCATACCAGGCCCTAGGTGCTTGTTTTAGTCCATAAAGTGCTTTAGTGAGTTTGTAAACGTGGTCAGGTCTTTCTAAGTCCTCAAAACCAGGAGGTTGTCCTACATAGACTTCTTCCTTAATAAATCCATTTAGAAAAGCTGACTTTACATCCATTTGATAGAGTTTAAATCCTTTATGGGATGCAAAGGCTAACAACATCCTAATGGACTCAAGTCTAGCTACTGGGGCATAGGTTTCGTCATAATCTAACCCTTCTACTTGACTGAACCCTTTTGCTACTAAGCGGGCTTTGTTTCTTACTATTTCTCCTTGATCATTTAGCTTGTTCCTAAAAACCCACTTAGTATCAATAATGGATTTGCCCTCAGGTTTAGGTACTAGTTCCCAGACTTGGTTCCTCTCAAACTAGACTAACTCTTCTTGCATTGCTATGATCCAATCAGGATCAGGTAAGGCTTCATCTATGGTTTTAGGTTCAATTTTTGAAATTATTGCAATCTGACTAAGGTTCCAATAAGCGGACCTAGTTCTGACTCCTAAGGTTAGATCACCCACAATCTGATCAGTTGGGTGACTGAGTCTGGGTTTCTTAGTTTTTCTGGAACTTGGTTCAGCCTCAGGTCTGGCTGGTCGGTTTGGTTCAGTGATTGATTCAACTACTTGGGTTAGTTCAATTGCTGGTTCAATTACTTGGGTTAGTTCAATTGCTGGTTCAATTGTCTCAATGGTTGGTTCAATATTTAGTTCATTTAGGGGTTCAATTAAAGGTTCAGTAGTATGTTCATTTTCTTCTTGATCAGTATTTGATGAATTTAGATCTGGATTATCAAATTTTAAGTTAATTTCTTCATCAAATATCAGATTTATTGTTTCTTCAATTTTCTTAGTTTGTTTATTGTAAACCCTATAGGCTCTACTTGTTGTTGAATAACCTAAGAAGATGCCTGGGGTTGACTTAGACTGGAATTTACCTAGATAATCCTTGGTGTTTAGGATATGGACTTTGCACCCAAAGACCCTTAGGTAATGTAAGTTTGGAAGTCTATGGTAATATAATTCATAGGGTGTTTTATTGTGTCGTTTGTTAATCAGTACCCTATTTTGGATGTAGCAAGCCGTACTAATTTCTTCTGCCCAATATTGGTTACCTAGGTTGAATTCATTGAGCATAGCCCTAGCGGCTTCCTGTAGAGTTCTATTTTTACTTTCAACTATCCCATTTTGCTGGGGAGTTCTAGGACACGAAAATTCATGTATATACCTATTTACCTTACAAAACTCCTCGAATCGTTGATTTTCAAACTCTCCCCCGTGGTCACTCCTAAGTCTTTTGATTTTGGTATCGTTTTGATTTTCAATTAACTTACGAAAATCATTAAATAGATTTAGGGTTTCAACTTTGGTCTTTAGAAACCTAACCCAGGTAAACCTAGAGTAATCATCAACTATTACTAAGTAGTACCGGTTTCCGCTTAGTGACTTGGCTCCATGTGAATCAAATAGGTCAAGGTGCAGGAGCTCAAGTGTGGTTTCAATTAGATCAGACTGAATTAGTTTGTGATTAGACCTTGTTTGTTTACCTTGATTACATGATTTACATATTAAGTTTTCATGGTTCTTAATTTTAGGGATACCTTTAATTAGGCCAAGTTGGGTGATTTTTGAGATTATTCTCAAATTAGTGTGACCTAATCTCCTATGCCAGAGGTTTGATTGTTCTAACTGAGTTAACATGCATTTAGGTACTAGTGGTAGGTTTATGGTGTAAACATTATTTTTCCTAGTGCCCTTAAGCATGATTTCTGAGTCTTGCAAGTTTCTAATCAGGCAGTTAGAGTTGGTAAAGGTAACTACATAACCAGTATCACACAATTGACTTATGCTAAGCAAGTTAAATTTAAAATCTTCAACCAAAATAACCTTCTTAATAACAAAGTCAGATTTAAGTTCAATGTTACCTGACCCAATCACCTTGAGTGTAGCATTGTTGCCAAATGCTACTGAGCCTAGGTTTTTGAACATGAGTTTGGTGAATTTTAATTTATCCCCAGTCATGTGTCTGGAGCACCCGCTATCCAACATCCATTGGTCCAAATCTTTATGTTCCTACACATAAAGAGCTTTGTTGATTTGGATCCAATTAGAATCAGGAATACCCTAAATTGATTTCACAATCTAGTCTGTCTCACCCAATCTAGAGTTGTCAATCACGTTAGCCTTAAGGGTTTTGTGAGATAGGTTTTGAATAGATAGAATTATTTTGAAAAATCATGATTTATTTTGAAAAAAAGTTTAATTAATTTTGAAAACAATTGTTTTGAATTTATTTTGAAAAAGAGTGTTTGAATCTACAATTGACTGAAAATTTGTGTTAGATTTGAATTTGACAAAGAATAATTTGAATTGAATTTCAAAAATTGGCTTCCAAGTCTTGGCGAGGCACTAGGCCTTCTTTGGCCGTTGCCTTATTGGATCATCAACCCTTTCCTTGACAAAGCCTTTCAATGAAATTTCATTTTCAAAATTATTTTTTTTAAATTCTGGTCTAACTAGTTTGGGTCTTGGATCGGTAGCTTCGGCTAGTTTCACCAGTCTAAAGAGACCAAGTAGAGTATACTTGACCTTATTAGAAGAGGCTTCCCTAACGTACTATCATCTCACCGCCACCCAATACCAGGTTGTTCAAATTTCAGTTAATTGGTTCAGTCCTTAAACTAACCAGTCCTAAGTCTAAGCATGGTAAATTACATAAATTAAATAGATAAGCAATCATGCAAACAAGAATAGAAATTTATCTAACTATGAATATTATTTTTAATTTGGCTCCCCCTGGACTAAAGCCACGATAATGGTTCGGCAAGATGTGAATCTTGTCCTTGGGGATCCAATACTGATTTGATCCAGTTTGTTTGTTCAGGCATCATTTGGGTACACATGCCTGAATTTTAGGTCTGGACTTATTCAGTACAGCATAGTATGATCTTTGTCTAGACTTGGTTCTATAGCTAATCCGGATCGATTTAGAACCCACTTCTGTTTTCCAAGGATCATGTCAAGCCCCTTGGAACTAGAAGTGAATCGTTCTAAGGCTGCTCTAAGGTCCTTGACTTGAGTTTTCAAGGAGTTCTCTTTCTCATGTTTTTCAATTTGAGTAGAGGTTCCTTCTTGAACCTTCTCAGTTAAGGATCCAGAGTCAGCTCCCACTTTTAGGAGTTTTACTTCCTGTCGGAGAGATTCGACTCGGATTTTGGCTTTCGCCAAGTCTCGAGAAAGATAGGCAATTAATTCAGTTAATTGATTTCTAGTAAACCCACTTACAGTGATTTCGCCATCCTCTGAAAACGTGAGCTTTTCGTCTTCCGGCTCCGATTCTGACTCGGTCTCGATATCTTCGGAGGCGGTTAGTGCGAGCAAGTTCGACTGTGGGGCCTCTTCTTCTTCTTCGGAGGAGGACTCGTCCCACGTTGCCTGAAGGGCCTTCTTCTTTCTTATCTTCTTTGTTTCCTTCAGAGTGGGGCATTCCATCTTGAAATAACCCTTCTTTTTGCACTCATAACAGGTCACATTTGGTTTGTTCTTTTCATTTGAAGGATCAGCTGGTTCTTCCTTTCTTCGGCTGGTTTTCCTTCTGTTGGTCTGGTTTTTTAGTTCCTTGTAGTAGTCCTGGGCTAGCCGAACCAGCTTAGGTCGAGTTCCTTCGCTTTCTTCTGAGTCTGAGTCTGAATCAGACTCGGGTGCAGGTTGAGATTTCTTCTTGGTCATTTTTCTAGTTTTACTGCAACAAAAGCAATGCCTTTCTCGGCCAGATTGCAGTTAGTTTGTTCATGTAATTCGAGTTCTGAAAATAATTCATCTAGTTTAATTTTAGATAAATCCCTTGAAACTTTGTACGCATCTACCATAGATGCCCACAAAGTATTTCTAGGGAAGGCGTTAAGAGCATATCTGATCAAGTCACGGTTTTCTACCTTGTGACCGATGGTGTGTAGACTGTTCATCAGCTCCTGAATTCTTGCGTGGAGCTGAGCTGCTGATTCGCTGTCGTTTATCTTGATGGTATACAACTTGTTCAGTAGTAGGTCCCTCTTGCTGATCCGGGTGTCAGAGGTTCCTTCGTGCAACTCAATTAGCTTACCCCAGACCTCCTTTACACTGTTGAAAGGACCTACCCAGTTCAGCTCCTCTTTGGTTAGGCCGCATTGAAGTGTTTGAGTTTCTTTGGCGTTGACTTCAATTTTCCTTTTTAGGGCGGTATCCCATTCGATGTAGGATTGTGGCACTCCGTCAGCATTTTTAGGGATGTCCAGACCACACTGGATTATTATCCACATGTCCATCTGAGTTTTCAGGTGGACTTCCATCCGACTTTTCCAGTAGGAGAAGTCCTCCCCACTGAAAAGCGGTGGTCTGGCGGTACTGAAGCCTTCTTGCATGGCCATTTAGGAGTTATTTCTTAAAAGAGAACGAAAAGAAAAAAGTGTCCCAAGACTTGGTCTTGGATTAGCAGTGCGGGAGAAAGATAAAACAATTTTATCGAGTGGTGTTGCACCAACCTCGATCAACGAAAAAAAAATTTGATTTAAAAAAAATATTTCGTAAAAATCCGAAAAACTCTCAAATTGGTGGTTGCACCAAATTTGAGCTTCCCCGCTCTGATACCACTTGTTGGATCGAGAGAATACGATAGAGGGGGGGTGAATATCGTAAATCGTTTCGGATTATAAAATTAGAGAATGCACAGCGGAAATAAAAACAACAAACGCGAACACAAGATTTTTTACTTGGTTCGGAGTCGCGGTCGGCTCCTACTCCAAGGCCCACGATCCTTGACCGTTTACTCCGGGCAATTCTATAAGGCGCAAAAGTTTTTCAGAAAGTCATACAGTATTAATGTAGTAAAACGAAAATCTAACTCTTCGTTACCAACGCCCGGTATGGATCATTCTTCGGTGCGTAGGGTCGTCGTCGGCGCTAGAACCTCAAGATCAGAAGTTTCTGGAGCAGAGCGCTTGAGCGAACAGTATTGAGGCGTTGGAAAAAATGTGTGTAGAAGCCTTGGGGGTTGAGACCCTTTTAGAGTGCACCTAGGGGCGCCCGGGACGCTGGGGGCGCCCTCCACGTGTCTCTCAATCTGCAAACCTTCATCCGGAACTCGGTCAGCCCTTATCCCTCCAGGATCGGGCTCGAGGTTTGGCCGGGGCGCCCGGGACACAGGGGGCGCCCTGCATGACTTGGTCTTGCTGGGTTCTTGGCTAATTTCAATCTAATCACTTCGTTGGTTTGGACCCAGGGCGCACGAGGCATCCGGGGCGCCCGGGAGCTTGAGGCGCCTGTCCCAGTGAGCTTCCGAAGCGTTACTTGCTCAGCTTGTCTTGCCTTCACCTTGGGGGCGCCCGGGACCTCCGGGGCGCCCTACCTAGCTGCTGCCCCTCTCCTTTGGGGCGTTCTGAGCTGCAGAAACTCATTCCATCGGTCCTGCATCCAGGGTTAGTACCAAACAAATCAAAGCAAGAATGTTAATAAATTTTACAGCCGTAGTTGTCTTGGTTCTGACTTCGGGTCTCCCAAAATGGAACCCTAGGTCGAACCGACGCCTACTGTTCCCTCGACGGGGAACGCGTCCTCACCTACTCCTCTCAGGAGAATTTACCTGTTGCCAACCAGCTCCTCCAGTTGGACTTTTACCCGGCAGTCCTTCGCCAGGTGTCTAGCAGTCCTTCGCCAGGTCTTCGTTACCAAGCAGTCCTTCGCCTGGTGCCTGGCAATCCTTCGCTAAGTCTTAACTCCTAGCAGCCCTTCATTAGGTGCCCAGCAGTCCTTCGCCAGGTCTCAGGGTTTCGATGCCTAGCAGTCCTTCGCTAGGACTTCAATCTGCACACTTAAGTAACATGTTAGATAAAAATAACTATCTTAACATTTGAACCCTTTGCCATTATCAAAACCCAGATTCGACTTGGGTGTTGTCTGCACCAACAGGTTGTAGGAAGCCTCATGTATGCTATGTTGTGCACGAGACCAGATATCTGTTTTATCGTGGGCATGGTTAGCAGATATCAGAGTAACCCAGGTTAGGGACATTAGACTGCGGTCAAGCATATACTAAAGTACCTGAGAAGGACTAGGGATTATATGCTGGTTTACCAGGCAGACCAATTACTCCCTGTGGGTTATATGGATTCAGACTTCCAATCAGATAGGGACAAAATTAAGTCTACCTTGGGGCTTGTGTTTACTTTAGGAGGTGGAGCCATAGTATGTGGCAGCCTCAGAGGCAGCCAAGGAAGTCGTATGGTTCAGGAACTTCATCATGGACTTGGATGTGATTCCTAGTTTACCCAGATCTATCATAATTTTTTGTGATAACAGTGGTGCAGTTACAAACTCGAAGGAACCACGAGCCCATAAGGCGAGTAGACACATAGAGCGCAAGTACTACCTGATACGAGATATCGTAAAGCGAGGAGAAGTAGCTGTCGGCAAGATTGCATAATCAGAGGATAACCTGACGGATCCTTTCACTAAAGCTCTTCCAGCTAGAGCTTTTGACCGGCATGTGGAGGATATGAGAGTCAGATGTATGGCAGTGAGAAAACAACAAAGTCTTTGAGAATAAGTGGGAGATTGTTAGATGTGTATACTAAAAGACTTGCTCTTTTTATATATAACATCATCTATATTTTGAAAAGAGAATCACAACAACACTAGATGTGTGTTTACATTAGTATATCCATAAAAGTCTAATACTGTGTACTTTAGGTAACATGGTGTGTGGTGACACATGGAAGATCGTGTTATTAGTGCCATGCATAGTATAAGTAAGAGGCTCACAACCGAGATGGATTTGGACAAACCATCGGAATGGTTGTAGTGTAATTAGGTGTGGTTTATCTTGATCATAGAATTACACTAGTGTGCTTTGTGTGCATTGAGCAGACCAAAATCAGAGGTCATCCAATTTGTACTAACATGATAATTGGATTGTACCTCGGATTTATTATGAAGTACAATCCCTAAATCCTGATATAATAACGGATACATATAGTTAATAATTATTTCTTTGATTTACCAATGGGCGAGATTTATTCTGTTAAATGGATAGGCCTGGTAAGTTGGGAAATAATATTAATTATATGGTGTGCCATTGATTATTGACGAAATTTGTGTCCTGGTGAGTCGGGATGATAATGCCCTTTTGATGAGCTCAAAAGGTTCGTCATGTTAAACCCTGCAGGTGAATTTGATCTGACATGATGATAAGGTTGAGTGGTACTAGTCAAGGAGCCAGAAGTCGATTAATTAAAATTGTCAGTAATTTAAATTAATCGGCAGACATTCGATATCTTAAACACGGGGGGATGGACGACTCATAATATGTGAAGCCCATATGAAAATATAGGGGTTGGTGAGGAAGTTCAATTAAGATCCTTTAGTGGAATGGATCTTAATTAATGGATTCGTTTTGTTGGTGCATACAACACCCAAGTCGAACCTGTGTTTTGATAATAGCAAAGGGTTCAAAAGTTAAGATATAATGTTGTTCTAACATATTTACAAAGTGTACAGGAAAAGAAGCCCTAGGTACACTAGGCACGAAGTCCTGGTTGAGGACTGGGCACAAAGCTCTGGCAAGGAGCTTGGCACCGAAGACGTGCTCGGAAGGTGGGCACGAAGTCCTGGTCGAGGACTGGGCACGAAGCCCTGGCAAGGAGCTGGGCACCGAAGACCTGCTCGAAAGGTGGGCACGAAGACCTGGTCAGGTGCATCGGGCAAAAGTCAAACCGGAGGAGCTGGTTGGCAAATGGTAAACTCTCCTGAAACGAGTAGGTGAGGATGCGTTCCCCGTCGAGGGAACAGTAGGTGTCGGCTCGACCTAGGGCTCCATTTTGGAGACCCAAAGTCAGAACCAAGACAGCTACGACTGTAAAACTCACTAACATTATTGCTTTGTTTTGTGTGGCACTAACCCTAGATGCAGGACCGAAGGAACGAATTTCTGCAGCTCAGAACACCCCAAAGGAGAGGGGCAGCAGCTAGGCAGGGCGCCCCCAAGGTGAAGGCAAGACAAGCTGAGCAAGTAACGCTTCGGAAGCTCATTGGGCGGGGCGCCCGCTCCCGGGTGCCCCGTGCTCTCAGGCGCCCCGGGCTAAAAGCCAACTAAGTGGATAGAGTTTAACTCAGCGAGAAGCCAGCGGACCGAGACAACCCGGGTGCCCCTGCGTCCCGGGTGCCCCCAGTCAAACCTCAGCCCGATCCTTGAGGGATAAAGGCTGACCGAGATTGTTGCAGATCGAAGGCCACGTAGAGGGCGCCCCCAATGTCCAGGGCGCCCCCAGGACTGCTATAAATAGCCCTCGACCCCCAAGGCTTCTCAACACAGTTTTCCAACTCCAATACGGTCTTCGACTAAGCGCTCTGCTCCGGAAACCTTCCATCTCGAGATTCTAGCGCCGACGACGACCCTACGCACCAAAGAACGATCTACACCGGGCGTCGGTAACGAAGAGTTAGTTTTTAATTGTATTTTACTGCACTACTACTGTACATCTTCTTGTAATTATTTGCACGATTATAGTATTGCCCGCAGTAAACGGTCAACAACCGTGGGCCTTGGAGTAGGAGTTGACCGCGACTCCGAACCAAGTAAATCCTTGTATTCGTGTTTGTGTCTATGTTTTTAATTTCCGCTGCTCATTCTCTTTACGAGTCCGAAAACGTTTAACGATATTCACCCCCCCCCCCTCTATCGTTCTTCTCGATCCAACAAGTGGTATTAGAGCGGGGAAGCTCAAATTTGGTGCAGCCACCTATTTGAGAGTTTTTTTGGATTTCTTTTTAAATTTTTTTTCCAAATTTTCATCGTTAATCGAGGTTGGTGCAACACTCCTCGATAAATATTATTTTTCTTCCCGCACTACTAATCCAAGACCAAGTCTTGGGATATTTCTTTCCTTTTTACTCTTATTTTCAGATAAAATGGTCATGCAAGAAGGATTTAGCACAGCCAGACCACCACTTTTCAGTGGGGAGGACTTCTCCTACTGGAAAAGTCGGATGGAGGTCCACCTGAAAACTCAGGTGGACATGTGGATAACCATCTAGTCTGGACTGGAGATTCCAAAGAATGCTGAAGGAGTGCCACAGTCTTACGCTGAGTGGGATACCGCTCTGAAAAGAAAAATTGAAGCTGATGCCAAAGCAACCCAGACACTTCAATGCGTCCTGACCAAGGAAGAGTTGAATCGGGTAAGACCATTCAACAGTGTAAAGGAGCTGTGGGGTAAGCTGATCGAGCTGCACAAAGGAACTTCAGATACTCGAATCAGCAAGAGAGATCTCCTCCTGAACAAGCTGTACACGATCAAGATGAATGACAACGAAATAGTAGCCCAGCTCCACGCCAGAATTCAGGAGTTAATGAACGGACTACACACAATCGGTCATAAGGTAGAAAACCGTGACCTGATAAGGTATGCTCTTAACGCTTTCCCGAGAAACACCTTGTGGGCATCTATGGTAGATGCATACAAGGTTTCAAGGGACCTTTCAAAAATTAAATTAGATGAACTATTTTCCGAACTTGAATTACATGAGTAGACTAACTGCACATTGGCCGAGAAAGGCATTGCCTTTATTGCAGGTAAAACTGGAAAGATGACCAAGAAGAAACTTCGACCTGCACCCGAGTCTGATTCAGACTCAGACTCGGAAGACAACGAAGGAGATTGACCCAAGCTGGTCCGGCTTGCCCGGAACTACTACAAGGAATTGAAGAATCAATCCAACAGAAGAAAAGCAAGCCAAAAGAAGGACGATCCAGCTGAACCAACGAAGAACAAATCAAGTGTGACTTGTTTCGAATGCAACAAAAAGGGTCATTTCAAATCGGAATGCCCTAACCTAAAGGAAGCCAAGAAAGCAAGAAGAAAGAAGGCTCTTCAAGCAATGTGGGATGAGTCTTCCTCCGAAGAAGAAGAAGAGACCCCACAGTCGAACCTACTTGCACTAACCGCCTTAGAAGAAATCGAGACCGAGTCAGAATCGGAGCCGGACGACGGCAAACTCACGTTTTCAGAGGATGGCGGAATCACTGTAAGTGGTTTTTCTAGAAGTCAATTAAACGAATTAATTACATATCTTTCTCGAGACTTGGCAAAAGCCAAAATCCGAGTCGAATCCCTCCGACAGGAAGTAAAACTCTTGAAAGTGGGAGCTGACTCTGGATCCTTAACTGAGAAGGTTCAAGAAGGAACCTCTACTCAAGTTGAAAAACTTGAGAAAGAGAACTCCTCCTTGAAAACTCAAGTCAAGGACCTCAGAACAACATTAGAACGGTTCACTTCTGGTTCCAAGGGTCTAGACATGATTCTTGGAAAACAGAAGTCGGTTCTAAATCGATCTGGATTAGGCTATAGAACCAAATCTAGACAAAGATCTTACTATGCTGTACTGAACCAGTCCAGACCTAAAATTCAGGCATGGGTACCCAAACTATGCCTGAACAAACAAACTGGATCAAATCAGTATTGGATCCCCAAGGACAAGACTCACATCTTGCCTAACCATTATCGTGGCATTAGTCCAGGGGGAGCCAAATTAAAAATAATATTTATAGTTAGATAAATTTCAATTCTTGTTTTCAAAGTGCATGATTGCTTGGTTATTTAATTTCTGTAATTTATCATGCTTAGACTTAGGAATGGTTAGTTTAAGGACTGAACCAACTTAACTGAAATTTGAACAACATAGTATTGGGTGGCGGTGAGATGATAGTACGTTAGGGAAGCCAATTCTAATAAGGTCATGTATACTCTACTTGGTCTCTTTAGACTGGTGAAACTAGCCGAAGCTACCGATCCAAGACCCGAGCTAGTTAGACCAGAATTTTTCAAAAAATAATTTTGAAAATGAAATTTCATTAAAAGGCTTTGTCAAGGAAAGAGTTGATGATCCAATAAGGCTACGGCCAAAGAAGGCCTAGTGCCTCGCCATGACCTGGAAGCCAATTTTTGAAATTCAAATTCAAATTATTCTTTGTAAAATTCGAATCTAACACAGATTTTCAGTTAATTATAGATTCAAATATTTTTTTAAAATAAACTCAAAATAAACTATTTGTAAAATTAATTTAACTTTTTCAAAATAAATCATGATTTTACAAAATAATTTTATCTACTAAAACCTGTCTCACAAACCTATAAGGCTAACGTGATTGATAACCCTAGATTTGGGTGAGACAGACTAGGCTGTGAAAATCAATTTAGGTTATTCCTGATTCTAATTGGATCCAAATCAACAAAACTCTTTATGTGTAGGAACATAAAGATTTGGACCAATGGATGTTAGATAGCGGATGCTCCAGACACATGACTGGGGATAAATTAAAATTCACCAAACTCAAGTTCAAAAACCTAGGCTCAGTAGCATTGGGCAACAGTGCTACACTCAAGGTGATTGGGTCTGGTAATATTGAACTTAAATCTGACTTTGTTATTAAGAAAGTTCTTTTGGTTGAAAATTTTAAATTTAACTTGCTTAGCATAAGTCAATTGTGTGATACTGGTTATGTAGTTACCTTTACCAATTCTAACTGCCTGATTAGAAACTTGCAAGACTCAGAAATCATGCTTAAGGGCACTAGAAAAAATAATGTTTACACTATAAACCTACCTCTAGTACCCAAGTGCATGTTAACTCAGTTAAAACAATCAAACCTCTGGCATAGGAGATTAGGTCACACAAATTTGAGAATAATTTCGAAAATCACCCAACTTGACCTAATTAAAGGTATCCCTAAAATTAAAAAACATGGAAACTGAATATGTGAATCATGTAATCAAGGTAAACAATCCAGGTCTAATCACAAACTAATTCAATCTGATCTAACTCAAACCACACTTGAGCTCCTACACCTTGACCTATTTGATTCACATGGAGCCAAGTCACTAAGCGGAAACCGGTACTGCTTAGTAATAGTTGATGATTACTCTAGGTTTACCTGGGTTAGGTTTCTAAAGACCAAAGATGAAACCCTAAACCTATTTAATGACTTTTGTAAGTCAATTGAAAATCAAAACGATACAAAAATCAAAAGACTTAGGAGTGACCATGGGGGAGAATTTGAAAATCAACGATTCAAGGAATTTTGTAAGGTAAATGGGTATATACATGAATTTTCGTGTCCTAGAACCCCCAACAAAATGGCATAGTCGAAAGGAAAAATAGAACCCTACAGGAAGCCGCTAGGGTTATCATCAATGAATTCAACTTAGCTAACCAATATTGGGCAGAAGCAATTAGTACGGCTTGCTACATCTAAAATAGGGTACTAATTAACAAACGACACAATAAAACACTCTATGAATTATACTACCATAGACTTCCAAACCTACACTACCTAAGGGTCTTTGGGTGCAAAGTCCATATCCTAAACACCAAAGACTATCTAGGTAAATTCCAGTCTATGTCAACTCCAGGCATCTTTCTAGGATATTCAACCATAAGTAGAGCCTATAGGGTTTACAACAAACAAACTAAGAAAATTGAAGAAACAACAAATTTAATATTTGATGAAGAAATCAACTCAAAATCTGATAATCCAGATCTAACTTCATCAAAAACTGATCAAGAAGATAATGAAAAAACAGTTGAACCTTTAATTGAACCCTTAAATGAACTAACTATTGAACCAACTTCTGAGTCAATAGAACCAAATGTTGAACCAAACATTGAACCAAACATTGAACCAAATATTGAACCAAATCGACCAGCCGGACCTGAGGCTGAACCAAGTTCTAGAAAAACCAAGAAACCCAGACTTAGTCACCCTACTGATCAAATTGTGGGTGATCCAACTTTAGGAGTCAGAACTAGGTCTTCCTATAGAAACCTTAGTCAGATAGCAATGATTTCAAAAATTGAACCTAAGACTATAGAGGAAGCCCTACCTGATCCTGATTGGATCATAGCTATGCAAGAAGAGTTTGCCCAATTTGAAAGGAACCAAGTCTGGGAACTAGTACCTAAACCTGAGGGCAAATCCGTCAATGACACTAAGTGGGTTTTTAGGAATAAGTTAAATGATCAAGGAGAGATAGTCAGAAATAAAGTCCGCTTAGTAGCGAAAGGATTCAGTCAGGTAGAAGGGTTAGATTATGACGAAACCTATGCCCCGGTAGCTAGACTTGAATCCATTAGGATGTTATTAGCCTTTGCATCCCATAAAGGATTTAAACTATACCAAATGGATGTAAAGTCAGCCTTTCTAAATGGATTCATTAAGGAAGAAGTCTATATAGGACAACCCCCTGGTTTTGAGGACTTTGAAACACCTGACCATGTTTACAAACTTACTAAAGCACTTTATGGACTAAAACAAGCACCTAGGACCTGGTATGAATGCTTATCAACCTACCTAATTTCTAAAGAATTTAAATAAGAACAAATTGACTCAACCCTATTTATTAAAACTTAGGAAAAGAAATCTTTATTGCCCAAATCTACGTCGATGACATAATCTTTGGGTCTACTAACTCAAATTTCTTAAAAGAATTCGTTAAAATAATGGAAAATGAGTTTGAAATGAGCTTAGTTGGTGAGCTTAACTTCTTTCTAGGGTTACAAATTAAACAAACTAGGGATGGAAACTATGTCCATCAATTCAAATATGCTAAGGAGTTAATAAAGAAATTTAAAATGGATAACTCTAAAAGTATAAGTACCCCCATGGCCACAAATGTAAAAATCGATAGTGACCCTGATGGTAAACCAGTAGACCTTAAACTCTATAGAAGTATGATTGGAAGTCTACTGTACCTTATAGCCAGCAGACCTGATATCCTTTTTGCTGTAGGAATCTATGCTAGATACCAAACCTGTGCTAAGGAAACGCACTTAGCAGCCCTAAAAAGAATACTAAGATATGTTAAGGGCACCCTAAATGTAGGGATTTGGTATCCTAGGACCTCAACCTTTGACTTATCAGGATACTCGGATTCTGACTACGCTGGTTGTAAATTAGATAGAAAGAGCACAAGTGGAAGCTGCCAACTGTTAGGAAATAGTCTAGTAAGTTGGTGCAGCAGAAAACAACACTGTGTAGCTCTATCCACAACTGAAGCTGAGTATGTAGCTTTAGGAAAATGTGTAGCACAACTCTTATGGATGATGCACACTCTTAAAGACTTCTAGCTCAACTAACTCAAACTCAGGTCTACATTGATAATATAAGCTCAATTAATCTGACTAAAAATCCAATCCAGCACTCCAGAACTAAACATATAGAAGTCAAACACCACTTTGTAAGAGATCACGTAGCCAGGGGTGAGATAGTCCTTAAGCATGTAGATTCTAAATTTAACTTAGTTGACATATTCACCAAACCCCTACCTGAATCTGAGTTCAGCTCACTAAGGAGGCAGTTAGGATTATGCTTGGTAGAATAGGTTTACTCTATTTTTCTATTTTTTTTAAACTTCTTTACTTGATTTGAAAATCAATTTCTAAAATAATTTTAAAAACCGCTTTACTTAATTTCAAAATCAGCTTTTAATTAGTTTGAAAAATCTCTTTAGCAGTTTTCTTAAAATAATTTTTCGACTTAGTTTTTATTGAAAAACTACCCCTTCAAAACTATGCCTTTTTCGCAAATTGACTTAGCCTAGGCCCTAACCCTAGAACTGCATGCACCTATAGATTTAGAAGCCAGCATCTCACATGCACCTTAGGGTAATTTTTGATTGATAACCTAGTATGGGTTGAGATGCTTAGGTCTTTGCCTTAATGATGAGCCCTAACTAGGTGTCACGAATGTGGGTCTAGATATGTGTAAAGCTAGAAACCCTTTTTGCAATCAAAGATGAAAACGTAGTAAAGGGGCCACAGGTCGTATTTTTCCTAGGGCTAGTTGAGATTGTTTGATTCGAGCTCGAGTTTATGTGTCGTCGAATATTTTTGGGTTTCAAATGTTGTTTGGGTTTGGATTGCAATTAGAAATGAAAATGAAATGAAAAGAAAAGAACTTTAACTAAAGAACTAAACAAGTGATGGAAACTAAGGAACTTAGCCAATAGAAAGCTTAATCTACCAAGGCAGCTAAACCGAACTTAAAAGGAAAACAAAAGTGATATCAAATGCAAATCAAATGCTAAGCAAATGCATAAAAGCTGGGCTGGCAATTTTCGGAAGCAAACTAACTTGAAACACTTGCTAGCTACGAAATTTAGTAACCAAACATTTAAATAAACTCAACACAACTAGCTACAACTTCCGAAAACAAACAAATGCAGAGAAATTCAGTAATAGCCGAATGCAACACTAGCTAAGTTCAAGCACCATAGCACACTAAAATCAGCATATAATTTGATACCACTCAATACCTAAACTGCCACTTGATACAAAGTGCAGAATTTTAGCACTTGGCACGCAAAAGAGGGAAAACTGTTGTACTGAAAATAATCCTGAATGAAACACTATAAACTGATGTAAACCAAATGGAATTGAAGCAACAAATCAATTGCAAAATTCAGAAGCAATTAATACAGAAACAGATGAATGCTGAGCAAGGATTTTTAGCCCAATCTGATACGCAGAATTGAATCAAGTTCAGAAATGCAATGTAGAAAAAAATAGACTTCAACGCAGAAATGCAGCTACAAATCTAGAACAGAACAAGCAAACAACTAAGATCAAGTATGATTCAGAAAAGCTAGGTTTATGGATGCGATATTCAGAACTGATTACTGAAACTGGCAGACACGAAGTTGATACGCAGAAAACAGAATTGAAACGCAAGGGAAAAGCTGAATAAAAATGTCACGCAAGCAATGAAGTGTAAACTAATTGAAATTAAATCTGATTGTTCACTAAACAAACTCCCTAACTACATAACTTGAAGAATTGAAACCTAATTAAGTGAAAACAAATCAGTAAACGAAGTTGGACATTCTGAAACAGAGACAGTAACGAAACAAGCTGCAAAAATGGAAAGTACAGCTAAAACAAAAGAAATTAGCTACGGAAACTAAGCCTCAATCCTCCCTTAGCTCAAAATCTCCTTGCCGTCACACAAGGGCAAGCCAAGAACCCCTTCAGCTCCACAAATCAGTTGGAAAACAGCTTCAATCTCGACTCGGCTCACAAACTGCACGTAGCTGGGAAATCCAGTCTGACCTCCTCGATCTCAATTTAATGGATTGAGATGATGATTTGAAAATCTTCTGAGCACTCCCGAGGACCCCTACAGATGGCTCAGATGGACGGAAATGGCATACAGTGAGATCCAAGCGATCGGATCACAAAACTGCCGAAACCCTCAGACAGCTCTGTTTCGGCGCAATTTTGAGCTGAAATCTCCACAGAAACTATCTCCCAATGATCCAAATCTTGTTCCAAGGTTGAAATGAGGTGGTCACGCCTTCAAACTAAGGAAATTGTAGGAAAACTCGAAGAAAAACGAAGAAGATGAACTATTGCGGCGAAGACGCAACGACTGTGCCCTGCGCAGAGGAATTGAATAAATACTTTGAATTCAACGGTTGAGATCGTTTTGAGAAAATCCAACTACTGATCTTTATCCAATCTGAACTAAACTTTGATAATGTTGATCAAGGGTCATGATCTACCTCGGGGTAGCTCAGATCTTCCAGATTTGCAATGGATGGCCCAAATCAACCTGATCTTTGGATGGACAGTCTAGAACCCTCTGAGCTCGATCCAACGGTTGAATGATCTCTGATTTGGATAAAAATCTCAGATCATGACCTGAGTGCTTGATCAGCCTTAACCCTAGCTCGGATCATCTCAGATGGTCCCAGATGGCTCAGATCTAGCCATTTTTGAATCGGACGGCCCAGATTAATCTGAAGCTTAATCACTCAATCTGGGTCCACTTCCGATTCAAGTTTGACCCAGCCTGACCTAGGTCCATGATCCTTTCATGCCTACAAAAATAGATTAAAAATTTAGTGGCCAAATAATTCAAATGTGTAAAGATTTATAATTAAGTCCAAAATAAAAGCAAGTCCTAGAACCTAAGGTAAATTCACAATTAAGCAAGTAAAATATGGGTCAAACTTAGATTTTAGCAACTAAAATAATCAACAAAATGATACCTATCAACTCACCCACACTTAAGCTTGAGCGTCTCGCGAAACTACTAAGTATGTATCCCTTAGACTTTTTCCAAGCATAATTAGAAGCAAATGAAAAGAAATTACCTAAGATTGTCAATTCTCAAAAATCTAAGCTCTATGGATTAGTATCTCGTCCTTAAATCAATAACTTAGCCTTTTCATCCTTCATGATTCATTGAGATGAATTTAACTCACTAGCCTTTTAAGGGAAATTTTTGATGGCTCTCTTCTTGAGTTCTAAATTCTTGATGAAAGTGGAGCTCACTCAAGTACACATGCTTTTTGCACTACCATAGGCTTGCTTGTTATCTACTCTCCACCATTATTCATGATTAGGATCCACATCTACAAAAACATGTGAAAAATATGGAAAATGGTAAGAATGAAGTGGAAGCCAAGAAAATAGACAATTTGATGAAGTGGGAGACTTGGTTGCTCAAGAATGTTTCCAATGTACTTTGCTTCTCTTTACAGTCCTCTAGTGAAATAAAAAGTGTGGTGAAGTCAAACTTGAACAATGCCTTTGATTTAGATGAAGAGAACCCTATTGGTCTCAATGTGCCAATTTTGCCTTTTGCGTGCCACTTGTTTCCTTTTCCTCTTTTCATCATAATTTTTTTCCTCTTCTTCCTTTCTCTCTACACAAGTCAAAATGTTAGTGATTCAAAGCTTGGAATTGGATGAAATTAACTCCACTGATTTCAAAGTGCCGAAACTCCAATTGTGTGCCATTTTGTTTCTTCTTTTTTTTTCTTCTTTCAAACTGTTTCTCTTCTCTTTTTTTTATGGTCAGCTACTACTTCCTATTTTGGTTGCAGCTTCTCCTTGTTCATTCTTCCCTGCAATCTGGCTGCAGAAATTCTTCTGTTATAAACTGAGACCTCAATATGGAGCCAAGTAGAGAAACTCACAGTTTTTTTTCAACTGTTTATTTTTTTTTTGCTCTCAAACCTATTAATGGAGTCAACCTTCATTTGGAACACTTTGCACCAGTTAGTATCAGAGTTTGTATCAGAAAAAACCAGAGTTTATATCAGCAAGATTTGAGACATCAAATAACAATTAGTGAATCACTCTTGATACACATTTTCTTTAAATTGGCACAATACTTTTACTTCTTCTTCTTTTTTTTCTATTTCAATTTTAGCTCCACGGCAGAGTCATTGCAATTCTCTGATTTTTCAAGCAATTAGCATCAAGTAGTGGAGAGTTAAATGCTTCACTAAGTGAATTGATACACTGCCATTTTTCCTGTTTTGATCTCATCCATTTGCCTCACTAACAGTTTCACCTTCACTTGAGCTGCCCACTAATTGAAACCTGTTCTTAAGAAATTGGATTCAGGGAAGAGCCATTCTGCAACTCTGTTTAAAATCAATACTGCACTGCTGATTTAGAAAGCCCAAATTCAGTTTTGGGTTGATACAAAAATTGTACCGAATGGTGAAAGTGGATTTCTCAGTCCTTGTCAGCAGCCCTTTCCAACTCAACTTCTATTAAAACCATTCAGGCCCTTTTTGAATTCTTCCCATCACTTTCCAGACTAGCTGCAATCGAACTGTGCAGCTATAATTCAATTCAGATTAGTTACAATTCAGTTCAATTTCTGATCCAAATCAGTTCTGACCAAAACAGCTTCACATTCACTTGTGGTCTCCACCATTTCCGATTGACTCTTAGTGTTTTTGGACTTGCAGAATTTCCATTGTAGCTATTCCCTTCACTGATTTCTATTTAGGTTTCATTCTTTTGCGTGCCAATCTTGCTTGACCATTTCCTTTCCAACTGGGCACAGAATTCTGCTTAAATTTCAAATCTGCTCAGCTGCAGTTCAAAACAAATTGACCAAAATAGCTTTGGCTCTTCTTCAGCCAAATTCAACTTGGCCAGAATTTCTTGGATCTTTAAATTGCAATAAAGAATCTAGATCTCCAATTGTTTTCCATCCTTAACCATTTCTTCTTGCACATTTGTGACACCAAACTCAACTCAACTTGGCACATGTAATTGCAAAAAAAAATAAATTTCTTGACATGAAATGCCTCTTTGATACCAAATATTTCCAAAACACTAGTCACTCCCCCACACTTAATCCTTTGTCCGTCTCGGACAAAGTAGCATTAAGAAACATTCCAAACAAACAAGTCCATAGAAAAGTGTGGTTAAGAGTAGGAAATAAGGAAAGAAAAATAGAATAAACATGATTATTGCCAAAAATTGATATGGAATGGTAAACAATTTGATTAGTCTCTATAGATGTGATCCAATCATTGAAATATGGTTTTGAAAGAACCTAAGCAAGTTCTAGAGTACAATCACTTATGTGTGTCACAAAAATAAGGCTAATTCTCACTAGGCACAAATAATTCATCTCAAGTCATCAATTAAGAATCTAAAGCCAAGTAGTACTCAAGCATCCAAGATTTCATCCATTAGCTTAAACCCTATGTTTTAACAACCAAATTTAATTTATTTTCAAAAGACTCTAAAATGCTATGGAGATAACCTAGAAGGATACATTTATTCCTACTCATCAAGAAAAAGTGCTAAGAGAAATAACATGGTATTTACAATGTTTATTTATTCATTCTATGTTGCCTAAGAATTTATTAACAAAAACTCAAATTAAAAGGAAACTGTACTTCTAGAAATCATAAAAGTGAAAAATGCAATGGAAGAAAATGAAAGAAAGAACAAACTCCCATTCATTTCTGGCGGTCGGAGTCGATCAAGAAGTAGCCTCCATCGTGGTAGTGGAGGAGTATGGGTGGCCGAGAGAGCTTCCTTCATTTGATCACTTTTATGGTGCATTACTCCCCCACACTTAAACTTTACAGAAAAATGTTCCGGTGGCCGAAGGCGATTAAGATACAAGAGCCATTCAAGAGGTGGAGTGCTTCAAATTAAAGTAAGATTATCTCCTCTCCTTTGATGTTGTTTGGAAATCCGTCCAGGAGGTTGGAGTCTGTTCAGATGGAGCACCCACTCTAGAAGTCGTCTGAACCCTGCAAAACCATGTAATACCTTTCTCATGCGTGCAAGGTAAGAAAGAAATGAAATAATATCAGTCTCTGCATGAAATGTATCCAAAAATGCATCATGTCCAATGAAATCAATTCTTGGTACCTCAATGAATTTTTCACAATTATTTTCTACAAAAAATGCATCCAGAAACTCATCACAAACAATGAAATCAATTTTTGACACTTCAATAGAAATTTCACAATTATTTTCCACCAAGGATGTATCAAGCAATGTATTACAACCAATGAAATCAACTTTAGGTGCCTCTATCAGTCTTTCACAATCAATTTCAGCATAAGATATATCATGAGATTCATCACAACAAACAACATCAATTCTAGGCACTTCTAAAAAATTTTCACATTCAGCATTTTCATGATATGTATCACCACATGCTTCATATTCAGCAAATTCAACACTAGGTACCTCTATAGATTTTTCACAATCAAATTCTACAAAGGATATTTCAAGAAATTCATCACAGGCAATAACATCAGTTTGAGGTACCTCTATAGATTTTTCCAAAGAAATAGTAGGAATACTTACCTGATCGTGCTGAAGAATACCTGGAGGTTCTACAAGAGTAGATGTATCCATGGCCTCCTCCTGGTCAAGTACATGCTCCACTTCAGGCTCAGGTTCTGGTGGACACTCAACTAAAGCAGGTAATCCTTGGGTTCTTGCTTCCACCATGCATGTCACTACACATTCTAGCTTGTCCTCTGAATCTTCTAATGTATCCATCACTGTTGGTGGTCCTTGGGGCTCTGTGCAATCCCCTACACCTGTAGAATCATCTCCCGTGCAAGCTTCCTCAGTAATATCTGCAACAACCTTAATAGAAAAATTAGGACCATCAATAACACTATCATCACAAAATAAAAGATGGGAAGGGTCCTGTAGTGCTTCAGAATCTTCTTCTTGAGCTGCAAAATTTGGAAATGAATTCTGAACAAGAATTTCAAGAGGAATGCATGTTGTAGGTGCCCTAATTTTGATGTTTTCTTCTTCTTCTTCCACCAAATTTGCAAGATCACTTGAAGAAGGACTTGGTCATGCACTAGGGTCACCTTGAACTAATGTAAAATCAACTCCGGGGCTGTTTTGAATTGGAAAATGGGATGCTGGAAATTTTCAAGGATATTCGGCATTTGGAGTGTTTAAACTTGACACAACCTCTTCATTCCCCAAAGTTGATGCATAATCATACCCCTTAAAATCTTGAGTAGCTTGAGGAGGTGGTTGGCTTGATCCTTGAACTTGCATTTGATTCATTTGACTAGCCAATTGTCCCATTTGCCTTTCGAGATTTTGTATGGCGGGATTATTCCTTTGTTGTTGTAGAAGTTATTGAAACATCTCCTCTATTCTTTGTTGTTGTGCATTTCCTAGACTAGACCCTTCATAGCCCCCTTGATTAGCAAACGATTTTGATTGACCTTGAAAGATAGAAGTAGATTGTTGAAATTGTTGCCCTTGCTGAAATCCTTGAAAATAGGGTTGTTGGGGCTGATAGGATGACTGAAATTGTTGCTGAAATGGCTGACAATTAGGCTGAAAGGATGGTTGACTTTCTTGAGAATTATAGCCTTGAAAATCCTGGATCTGATGTTGAAATTGTGGTGGTGAAAACTGAAATTGAATAGGCTGGAAATTCGAATTTGAAGGCTGGAAACTTGGATTGTTAGGCTGTGAGGGCTGGAAATTTTGCTGGTTTTGAGGTTGAAACGTTTGGAATGCTGGGAAATCTTGCTGCCCTTGCTGAATTGGCTGGAATTGATCATTTGGGTGCTGAAAATTCTGGAATTATGGTTGAAATTGCTGTGGTGGCGATTGAAAGGTTGGTTCTGCTGAAAGTTTGAATTGGGCGCCTGAAAATTTTGGTTTTGCTGCTGAAACTGTTGACATGACTGCTGGTAAGTAGATGAATGACTATTGGATCTTTGTTGGATCACATGATTCACCCAAAACATTAACTCTGACAGTGCACTTTTGAGCTCTTTATAGTCCTCTAGTGAAAATATTTTGATCTTGCAGCCCTATCACAAAACAAACAAGAAAAATGGCAGCAACCGTATACAAAAGATAAAGCACAAGAAAATAGAATCAAATGATATGTCCATAAGCACACAAGCAAAAATCAAACAACTCAACTAGTAGTTCCCCGGCAACGGCGCCAAAAATTTTGATGAACCCTAACTAGGTGTCACGAATGTGGGTCTCAAAATTTAGATATGTGTGAAGCTGGAAACCCTTTTTGCAATCAAAGATGAAAACGTAGTAAAGGGGCCACAGGTCGTATTTTTCCTAGGGCTAGTTGAGATTGTTTGATTCGACCTCGAGTTTATGTGTCGTCGAATATTTTTGGGTTTCAAATGTGGTTTGGGTTTGGATTACAATTAGAAATGAAAATGAAATGAAAAGAAAAGAACTTTAACTAAAGAACTAAACAAGTGACGGAAACTAAGGAACTTAGCCAATAGAAAGCATAATCTACCAAGGCAGCTAAACCGAAATTAAAAGGAAAACAAAAGTGATATCAAATGCAAATCAAATTCATTCAATATATTCCGCTTCCGTGGTAGAATCCGCTACGGTGTCTTGTTTGGAACTTTTCCAACTTATTGCGCCTCCATTCAAGATAAATACGTATCCGGACTGAGATTTGGAATCATCCTTATCTGTCTGGAAACTGGCATTTGTATACCCACGTATTACCATATCACCTTCTTCATATATTAGGAACACATCCTTAGTCCTTCTTAAGTACTTAAGGATTGTCTTGACAGCCGCCCAATGATCCATTCCTGGATCAGACTGGTATCTGCTTGTGACGCTCAGAGCATACGATACATCGGGCCTAGTACATAACATAGCATACATGATAGATCCTATCGCGGATGCATAAGGAATCTTATTCATGCAAATCCTCTCGTCTTCTGTGCGCAGACACATAGACTTTGAAAGGTTGATCCCATGCCTGATGGGAAGGTAACCTTTCTTGGATTCCGACATGCTAAACCTTTTTAGCACTCGGTCTATATATGTAGACTGCGAAAGACCAAGCAACCGTTTTGATCTATCTCTATAGATTCTAATCCCAAGGATATAGGTTGCTTCTCCCAGGTCTTTCATGGAGAAAGTTTTGGACAACCAAATTTTAATTGACTGTAAGACTGATATATCGTTTCCTATAAGTAGTATGTCATCGACATATAACACTAGGAATACGACTGCACTCCCACTAACCTTCTTGTACACACAAGGTTCGTCAGGATTTTGTGAGAAATCAAACTCTTTGATTGTCTCATCAAAACGGATGTTCCAGCTCCTGGATGCTTGTTTCAGTCCATATATGGATCGTCGAAGCTTGCATACTTTGGTTTTATCAACCGATGTGAAACCTTCAAGTTGTATCATGTATACATCCTCAAGCAGGTTTCCATTAAGGAAAGCTGTTTTCACATCCATTTGCCATATCTCATAGTCATAATGAGCTGCTATGGCCAGGAACATCTGAATGGATTTAAGCATAGCTACTAGTGAATAGGTTTCGTCATAATCAATTCCTTGTTTCTGACGATATCCTTTTGCCACTAATCTAGCCTTAAAGGTAACAACATTACCTTCCATGTCGGTTTTCTTCTTGAAAACCCACTTGCACCCTATGGGCTTAATCCCTTCAGGTGGGTTAACCAAGTCCCATACTTGATTTTCGTACATGGAATCCATTTCCGACTTCATGGCTTCAAGCCACTTGTCCCTTTCTGAACTTTTCAGAACATCTTCATAACTGATAGGTTCGTCATCGCTTATGAGTAACACGTCGTTCGATTCACTTATGAGAAATCCGTATCTCTCTGGAATATTGCATGTCCTATCAAACCTACGAAGAGGTGGTGTTGTTTTACGTTCAACTGATAGCTCATCATTATGAGTTGTTGGTTGTGGGTCTAGACTAGGTGTCTCTGTAATGTCTATTGGAGTTTCTTGAACTTCATCAAGTTCAATGCCACTCCCATTGTTTTCTTGTAAAAGAAATTCTTTTTCCAGAAACACAGCATGCTTTGAAACAAACACCTTTTGTTCCAAGGGATGATAGAATTGGTAACCCTTCGTTTCCTTAGGGTATCCAATAAATACACATTTATCAGACTTAGCATCCAATTTGTCTGATACAGTCCGCTTCACATAAGCAGGACAACCCCATATCTTAAGGTGAGTTAAGTGAGGTTTCTTACTATTCCACGTTTCATATGGAGTAGTAGAGACTACCTTGGTCGGGACTCAGTTTAGCAAGTAAACAGCTGTCTTAAGTGCATAGCCCCAAAAGGATTTTAGAAGAGTTGCATGGTTCATCATAGATCTAACCATGTCCATCAAGGTTCGGTTACGCCTCTCAGATACACCATTATGCTGTGGTGTATATGGCGGAGTCCATTGAGACAATATCCCATTGTCCCTAAGATAATCTTGAAACTCTTGACTTAAGTATTCACCACCCCGATCGGATCGAAGTATCTTAATACTTTTGCCAAGCTGTTTCTCTACTTCATTTCTGAACTCTTTGAATTTCTCAAAAGCTTCAGATTTGTGTTTCATCAAGAACACATACCCGAATCGTGAGTGATCATCGATAAAGGTAATGAAGTAGCTATAGCCTCCTTGTGCAAGAGTTGACATTGGTCCACATACATCAGTATGTA
Source organism: Boesenbergia rotunda (assembly GCA_024364735.1). Classification (NCBI taxonomy): domain Eukaryota; kingdom Viridiplantae; phylum Streptophyta; class Magnoliopsida; order Zingiberales; family Zingiberaceae; genus Boesenbergia; species Boesenbergia rotunda. The sequence goes on along the minus strand of JAGFNQ010000677.1, from coordinate 386,072 downwards.
TTAGACCAAGCAATTCTCCCACTGGCCCACTGGATTACTTTTTCCGGAAAAGGGTAATTTGGCCATCTTGCCTTTTAAGCATGATTCGCATGTATCAAATGATCCGGGTTCAAATGATTCCAGAATTCCACATCGGTGTAATTTGGTCATGTGTTTCTTACTTACATGGCCAAGACGACAATGCCACGTATAGGAGTCTATTCGATTATCTATTCGAGCATGTTCGATATTGAAAATGTCACCGGATAAATCTAACGTGTAGATACCATTGCATAATGTTCCGGTCCCATAAAGAACACCATTTAAAGTTATGTAACAATAATTGTTACTAAAAGTTAAATGGTAACCCTTTTCATTCAAGCATGAAATAGATACAATGTTCTTTATTAACGAAGGAACAAAATAACAATTATCCAATTCTAAGACAAGTCCAGTAGGGAGCTTTAGTAAATATGTTCCGATGGCAACAACAGCAATCTTTGCTCCATTTCCAACTCGCAAATTCGCTTCTCCCTTGACGAGTCTTCTTCTATTCCTTAGCCCCTTTATGTCATTACATATATGTGAGCCACACCCAGTATCAAGTTCCCAGGTGTACGAGGAAATAGAGTGACATTCAATAACAAAGATGCCTGAAGAGGATGGGGCATCGGATGCCTTCTTCTTCAAAGACTCAATATAAACCTTGCAGTTTCTTCGCCAGTGGCCCTCCTTGCCGCAGTGACGGCAAGTGCCTTTTGGTGTCTTTTCAATCCTTTTATCCTTAGTTAACTTATTGGTGTCCAAAATGGAACGCAAATTCAGAGAAGACATGATCAGGTGATTATCCTAGAAATACAAATTGAGTTTATGTGATAAGAATGATAAAGAATGCATCAATATACATTCATTAAATCCTATTTATTTTTCGAATTGAATAACCCTTTTTATCAATTCGGGAGATCGTAGGAACATCTCCAAATAGGTTGATATCCAACCATAGATAAGAACAACCATGGCTGTGGCCATCAAGTTATTCTTAGCTATGAAGGTAGGTAATTATACCGATTACATATTACATATATGTAACTATCACTTTATGCTATCAACTAATTGAATGTTTGCATAAATCGTTGGGTTGTTAACTCATTAACAAGTATGCAACAATATACATAGCACCCAACTGCACCTCTCTTTACATCGACCTTGGCTGTGGCACAACAAATCGATGCTCCAAACTTAAGGCTGACCCATTAATCAAGAAATAATTTTAATATGGTTGGAGCTCATTCAACCGTTTAGTTAGGATTGGATGTGTCCAACAACCAAAACTAAGGATTGACCTCTGACTCCAACTATATTAATCATAAACTAATTCCATGGTTTGAACATGTTGAGGTTCAAGCCGGGCATGGATGTGTCCATCAACCCAAACGAGAAACAAAACTCCGATTCTAACCATATTAATGGAAGGTGTTGGCCTTAATATTTTGTAAGGGGTTTTGGGTCTCATCCTTTCTTTTCTAAGCACATTCATGACATATAATCATGTCATGCACTAACGATTTCCTTAATAAAGTATGTATGTGACTTAATTTATCAAGTCTCATTAATTGAATTAGGAACCGGATTTCCTAATTCTAATTTCATACTTTATTCAAGGAATTGTTTTGGGAAACAATTTCCTAAATTATCATAATCAATTTCGGAAATAATATGTTTAAGACTTTGATTTCTCTAAATCAAATCTTATTAAATTAAGAGACAGATTCTCTTAATTCAACCACATATTATTTTCATGAAAATCTTATTTAAGAAAACTCTATAGGAAACCATTTTCCTAATTAATTTTGGAGACAACAATATGTAAGAGCATCACCTCTTAAATCAAATAAGGAAATTATCATTTTAGAATCACCTCAAAATTTTCAAGATTTGATTGCATATTTTATTTATGGATTTATTAATTACAACAAAATATTTTCTTAGGGTGGCTCCCCGAGGCTCAGATACCCAAAAAAAAAAATTTGTTGTAAATCTAATTTGGTCGCTCCCCGAGGCATAACCAAATTAAACATGACAATTTTATTCAAAATTAGGAAATTAAATTACAACAACTAACTTTAAATTGGACGGCTCCCCGAGGCTCAATCCAAAATAAAGAATTTTGTTGATAGTTTAAAACCAATTCGAATTTAATTGTCAATTAATGATCCATAAATTTGTCTAGACTTTCTTTGAAAGAAAGTGCCCAAAATTGCGAGATTTCATAATAGGTTTTCAGAATAATTGTAAGTTTCTGGTACAAAGAAAACTTACATATTTCCAAAATTGAAAATTTCCAAAATAGGAAATTTCCAAAATTGGAAAGTTTCCAAAAATGGGAAGTTTTCACAATTATCATAAAATTTCAGAAACTAGGATATTTCAAAAGTTTGCGAAATTTCATGAGGATTTCCAAACTTTGAAATTCCTAAATCTAAAATTTATCATAATTGGAAAGTTTCCATAATTGGAAAATTTTCCAAAATTGAGATCATGACAAAGTTTTCCGCAAAATAATTATATGATTATGTCGAACACTAACCGACTCTGATACCACTGTTGGGACCGGGTGCATGTTGACATGGATACGGGTTCGTAATTTTAAAATTTAATTACGTGCAGCGGAAGGTTTAGCATAAGTAATTTCTCAAATTATTTTAACCACGTATCTAGCATGCAACCTAATGTTGTGGAGACATGATCATACATTTAAAATTTTACAGAAAGTAAACTAATTTACTTAATACCTTGCGTAACTCGTAGAAAGGGACGAGATCCAACCGTAGCGTCCCTTGGAAGCTACGCCTCTATTCTCGTCCACGCCGAGTTTTCTTCGGGATGACTTCGCAAAGTCACGAGTTTCGTGCCGACAAGAACTACTAGATTCTCCAAAGGCACGCAAGAAAAACCAAGAGAGAAGTAATCACATCGGAAAAACTCACCATCAAGGTTGGCCGGAATCACAATACCGGCGAGAAGGAGGAAGATGATTTGCACCCTTCAGCCAAGAAGACTCACGGCCAATAGCAAACCTTGGCCTTGCATCCCTTCTCCCGTGTGCAAGCTGCATGAACAGAACGGGAAACCTTGATTTCCCGTTGCATGCAAATTGATCAAAACGGAAAGCCATGCTTTCCCGTTGCATGCTTCCCCGTTGCATGCAAATTGATCAAAACGGAAAGCATGCTTTCTCGTTGCATGCTTTCCCGTTGCATGCAAATTTTCTACGTCGGGGAGAAGCAGCAGGCCGCCTGCTGCTTTGTCACGGCACACCGTGAGGGAGAAGCTTGTGGCTTCCTTGAGGGAGAGGGAGAGAAGGGGACGGAGAGAGGTTAGGCAAGAATCCTTGATTTCTTGGATTGATGTCCAAGCCTTGCCTTGGTACCTTTATATAGTAGCCTCTTAATCGCCAAGTCTCCTTTTAACGGAATAAATTTTCATAAGAAATTTATCTTATAAATTTTTCTATGAATTATTCCGTTATGCCAAGTTTTTATTATAACTTAATTTATAATAAAAACAACCATGTCTCCCCTTTTATTATGGAAAGAAATTTCTTTATATAAATTTCATTATCATGGTAAATCAATCCATTATTGATTTCATAAAATAAAATAAACCAATCCAAGGTTTATATTAATTTCCATAAAAAATAAATCTCTTTATTTAAATTTCTTTATATAAATTTCTTTATCCATAATTTTATAAAACAAACCACGCGCGATTTATTTTATAATTTGAACCAAACAATTTGGTTCTCTCCTTTTATTGTGGTCGGCAAAACAAAGAGGGTGGGGACCCTCTTTGGCCGGCCAAACCAAGCCATGACCTCACGAATTAAACTCATTTAATTCGTCCAATAAGTCTTCAAAAGACTTAGCCATTTTATGCTTCCGATGCGTCTCTAAAAAATTCAGATTCGACTTATCTCTCTTGATCGAAAAATCTAATTTTCAACTCGTTTTAAATCCCTCGGATCACTCGTAGTGCGTGTGACTAAATAGGCTTTCGATTTATGTTAGCCGTCTATAATTAACCAATTATAGAACGATCATGAGTGGCACCTAGTAGTACATCATGATCCCCAATTAATCGAAAGATCAACGGTTGACCTCAGAAATAATTCTGAAACCCTTCAGCAGCTTTAATGAATCGTGCCTCATTCCCTTCACCATCTTATACCCACTTGGTTCAGGACACGGTCTATGTGTGTCAGTCCCCACTAGGCTGACTACGTCACACCTAGCCCAAGTAATGTCTTTCTCGTCCAACGGATTCTAATTACTCTCATGTTTCTGAGAGATTCATACTCGGAACATGTGATGCTCTGGCCAGAGGCTTCGAGTAACAATCCGATGATAGGCCTTGGGTATACATCTCCTCGCAAGGAGTGGTGAATCCTTTGTAGGCTGTTCAAACATCTTCGGGCACTTCGGCTTATACCCAATCATCTGGGTCCACACCTCCTTGGAGATGCTTGCTTAAGATGTCAAAGTATAAGTCTTCATGACCAAGATGACTTGAACACCGCAAGTCAAAGGAACATCGCACTTAAGTTGCAGTAAGAACTTCATTGACATATCTATATGTAGATTACCATATGAAGTTTTACAGCTAGTCACTCCAATGAACTAGTTCCCTTAATTAGCATTCATGTTTATCTCCGGACATCCCAATGTCACCAGCCAGTGAGAATCAGCTGATTAGAGAATAACCCATGCTAGTCTCCATAGAATTGATAGTGTCCATATTTATCAATTCATCGACTAGGGACAATTTCAATACTTCACAATTGCACATGTAGAGATAATTACTAGTTGTGAATTCATCACAAATTCTCTCATGCTGTGAATTGTATTACAGACATTCAGTAAATGAGTTTATGATCTCAATCAAATACACGAATATGTATACTCAAATAGTGAATATTCATTTATTAAAGTAATTGATCATAAGGCGATTGTCTTAGGACACTTCTCTCATATTACTAACAACAATCCCCATACCTTGTAAAAAGTTCGTCCTCGAACTTAAAACAACTCTGGGTATTTCTGCCTCATGATGTCCTGTGGTTCCCATGTTGCCTCTTCTACGCTGTGATTTTGCCATATAACTTTCACTAATGGTACCTCCTTATTCCTCAATTTCTTAACTGCTCGGTCTATTATCTGAATAGGCCGACTATCATAGCTGAGTTCTTCGCGGACTTGTACCGTCTGTGGCTCTATCACCTGGTGGCATCTGGGAAATGCTTCTTCAGCATGGAAACATGAAATACATTGTGGATAGCTGACATCTCCGGAGGTAACTCTAACTCATAAGCCACTTTGCCAACTCTTCTAGTGATGGGGTATTGTCCTACATATCTGTGACTTAGCTTGCCCTTCTTCCCAAAACGCATTACTCCCTTCATGGGAGCCACTCTGAGGAACACTGAATCCCCAACTTCAAACTCTAATAGTCTGCGCCGTGTATCAGAATAGCTCTTTTGGCTGCTTTGAGCTGTTTCTATTCTCTGGCGGATCTGCTGTATGGCTACGGTGGTATCATCTATAAGATCTGTCTGTAGGCCTAACTCTTGCCTCTCACCACCCTCGTACCAGTAGATAGGAGATCTACACCTCCGCCCATATAAAGCCTCATAGGGTGTCATGCCGATAGTGGCTTGATAACTATTGTTGTAGGCTAATTCTGCTAAGCACAGGTATCTGTACCAACTGCCCTTGAAATCTAGAGCACAAGCTCTGAGCATATCTTCTAGTACTTTGATTAACTCTCTCTGTCTGACCATCTGTCTGAGGATGGAAAGCTGTGCTAAACTTCAGTTTGGTGCCTAGTGTTGTCTGTACGCACTTCCAGAAGTGTGAAGTGAACCTACTGTCCCTATCTGAGATGATAGTCCTAGGGACCCCATGTAGTCTGACGATCTCCTTGAGGTATAACTGAGCTAGCTGTTCCATGGAATAGGAGATCCTGATAGCTCGGAAGTGGGCAGACTTAGTCAATCTGTCTACTATTACCCAGATTGCATCATATCCATTCGTTGTTCTGGGTAGTCCCACTATAAAATCCATGGAAATATCTTCCCATTTCCATTCTGGAATCTGAATAGGCTGCAAACTCCACCTGGTCTCTGATGTTCTGCCTTGACTCTTTGGCATGTTGGACAGGTACTGACATATCGGGCGATGTCTCTCTTCATCCCAGGCCACCAAAAACGTCCCCTGAGGTCTTGGTACATTTTGGTGGAACCAGGATGCATTGCATAAGGAGATCTATGTGCGTCCTCTGAGATCTTCCTTCGGAGCTCTTCTTGGTTCGGAATACATAAGCGGTAACCGTAGTACAGTGTCCCATTATCTGATAGGTGAAATTCTCCATTTTCGGCTTCTGTTATCCCCTGCTTGATTTTCTGAAGGTCAGGATCTTGATCCTGTGCTGTCTGGATGTCTTCAATCAGGGTTGACACTAATGTCAAAGTGGAGAGCTGCCCAACTAAAATTTCCGGTCCGAACTCTGATAACTCTTTCCGAAGGGGCTGTGACATCGTGGACAAAGCTAGTAGGGTGGCACTAGATTTTCTGCTAAGTGCATCTGCCACCTTATTAGCTTTACCTCGATGGTAGAGGATGTCAATGTCATAATCCTTGACTAGCTCAAGCCACCTGCGTTGTCTCATGTTCAGATCCTTCTGAGTAAAGAAATACTTTAGACTCTGATGATCTGTGAAAATCCTACACTGAGCTCCGTATAAGTAATGCCTCCAAATCTTGAGAGCGAACACTACTGCAGCTAGCTCAAGGTCATGGGTAGGGTAATTCTTCTCATAATCCTTGAGTTGTCTAGAGGCATAGGCAATAACCTTGCCATTCTGCATCATCACAGCTCCAAGTCCTAATTTAGATGCATCGCTATATATGTTAAAGCTGTCAGTGGTCTCTGGAAGAGTCAGGATGGGAGCACTAGTCAATCTTCTCTTTAATTCTGTAAAACTGTTCTCGCAGTCCTCTGTCCACTGAAACTTTCTATTTTTTCTGGTAAGAGCTGTCAGTGGGGAGACTATTCTGGAGAAATTCTCTACGAACTTCCTGTAGTAACCGGCTAGACCTAAAAAACTTCTGATCTCACTGGCATTCTTCGGTCTGATCCAGTTACTTACTGCTTCTATTTTGCTGGGGTCTACCATCACCCCTTCCTTGGAGATGATGTGACCTAGAAAAGACACCTGATCGAGCCAGAATTCACATTTCGAGAATTTTGCATACAGCTGGCTCCACTGAAGAATCTGCAATACTGTCCTGAGATGTTTAGCATGTTCCTCCTGAGTTCCTAAGTAGATAAGAATGTCATCAATGAAGACGATGACAAACTTATCTAAGTACTCCCTGAATACTCTGTTCATGAGGTCCATAAATGTCGCTGGAGCATTTGTGACCCCAAAAGGCATGACTACAAACTCGTAGTGGTCATATCTGGTTCTGAAAGCTGTCTTGGGAATATCACCCTCTCTGACTTTGACCTGGTGATAGCCGGATCTCAAATCTATCTTTGAGAAGACTGTGGATCCCTTTAGCTGATCGAACAAATCATCGATCCTGGGTAGAGGGTACCGGTTCTTGATGGTGACTCGATTCAAAGCTCGGTAATCTATACACAGGCGCATGGACCCGTCTTTCTTCTTCACGAACAATACTGGAGCTCCCCATGGTGAATGACTAGGGCGGATGAAGCCCTTGTCGAGTAACTCCTGTAGTTGCTCCTGAAGTTCTTTCAATTCTGCTGGAGCCATACGGTATGGTGCTTTTGAGATCGGATTTGTACCCAGAACGAGTTCGATCTCAAATTCAATCTCTCTGTCTTGTGCTAGGCCTGGTAGCTCATCGGGGAAAACTGCTGGGTAGTCGCATACCACTCGGACCTCTTCTAGCTTTTGGTCCTTCTCTTGCGTGGTATTGACTACATGTGCTAGAAATCCAGTACATCCTGTATTCAGCAGTTTCTATGCTTTCATGGCTGAGAGAAATTTCCTGGCCTTCTTCTTCGGTTCTCCGATGTATTCAAACCGCTCTTCTGCCTCTGGTTGGAATACGACTTTCCTTTTTTGGCACTCTATGGAAGCGCCGTATTTGCTCAGGAAGTCCATCCCAAAAATGACATCATAGTCGAACATATTCAATATTACCAGATCACAGTAAAGCTCTCTATCTGAAATGCTAACTGGTATGGCACGGAGCCAGTGCGTAGATGCCATGATGTCTCCGGAGGGCAGAGTAGTCAGGAACTGACCACTAAGTACATCTAGAGGTACTGCTAGTTTTTCGGCGAATGTCCTGGTTACATATGAATGGGTTGCCCCAGTATCGAAAAGTACAGATCAGGTTTAAAATACTAATCTGACCTGTAACAACTGTTAGTGATATGAGAGAAGTGTCCTAAGGCAATCGCCTTATGATTGTAATCGTTTATTTTAATAAATGAATATTCACTATTTGAGTATACATGTTTATGTATTTGATTGAGATCTTAAACTCATTTACTGAATGTCCGCAATATAATTCACAGCATGAGAGAATTTGTGATGAATTCACAACTAGTGATTATATCTACATGTGCAATTGTGAAGTATTGAAATTGTCCCTAGTCGATGATTTGATAAATATGGACACTATCAATTCTGTTGAGACTAGCATGGGTTATTCTCTAATCAGCTGATTCTCACAAGCTGGAGACATTGGGATGTCCGGAGATAAACATGGATGCTAGTTAAGGGAACTAGTTCATTGGAGTGACTGGCTGTAAAACTTCATATGGTAATCTACATATAGATATGTCAATGATGTTCTTACTGCAGCTTAAGTGCGATGTTCCTTTGACTTGCGGTGTTCAATTCATCTTGGTCATGAAGACTTATACTTTGACATCTTAAGCAAGCATCTCCAAGGAGGTGTGGACCCAGGATGATTGGGTATAAGCCGAAGTGCCCGAAGATGTTTGAACAACCTACAAAGGATTCACCACTCCTTGCGAGGAGATGTATACCCGAGGCCTATCGTCGGATTGTTACTCGAAGCCTCTGGCCAGAGCATGACATGTTCAGAGTATGAATCTCTTAGACACATGAGAGTAATTAGAATCCGTAGGACGAGAAAACGTTACTTGGGCTAGGTGTGACGTAGTCAGCCTAGTGGGGACTGACACACATAGACCATGTCCTGAACCAAGTGGGTATAAGATGGTGAAGGGAATGGGGCACGATTCATTAAAGCTGCTGAAGGGTTTCAGAATTGTTTCTGAGGTCAACCGTTGATCTTTCGATTAATTGGGGATCATGATGTACTACTAGGTGCCACTCATGATCGTTCTATAATTGGTTAATTATAGACGGCCAACATAACTCGAAAGCCTATTTAGTCACACGCACTACGAGTAATCCGAGGGATTTCAAACGAGTTGAAAATTAGATTTTCCGATCAATCGAGATAAGTCGAATTTGAATTTTTCAGAGACGCATCGGAAGCATAAAATGGCTAAGTCTTTTGAAGACTTATTGAACGAATTAAATGAGTTTAATTCGTGAGATCGTGGCTTGGGTTTGGCCGGCCAAAGAGGGTCCCCACCCTCTTTGTTTGGCCGGCCATAATAAGAGGGAAGAACCAAATTGTTTGGTTCAAATTTATAAAATAAACTGCGCGTGGTTTGTCTAATAAAATTATGGATAAAGAAATTTGTATAAAGAAATTTATATAAAGAAATTTTATATAAAGAAATTTATATAAAGAGATTTATTTTTCATGGAAATTAAAATAAACCTTGGATTGGTTTATTTGATTTTATAAAATCAATAATGGATTGATTTACCATGATAAAGAAATTTATATAAAAAAATTTCATTCCATAATAAAAGGGGAGACATGGTTGTTTTTATTATAAATTAAGTTATAATAAAAACTTAGCATAACGAAATAATTCATAGAAAAATTTATAAGATAAATTTCTTATGAAAAATTTATTCCGTTAAGATGAGACTTGGCGATTAAGAGGCTACTATATAAAGGTACCAAGGCAAGGCTTGGAAATTAATCCAAGAGATCAAGGATTCTTGCCTAGCCTCTCTCCCTCTCCTTCTCCCTCTTCTAGTGCCGCCGGCCCTAGAGCCCTCCCTCTTTGCCGTGAGCATCCATCACCAAGAAGAGGCCGAAGAAGAAGAAGAAGCGGGCGCGACTCCTTCCTTCCTCCCGGAATTTTGATTCCGTTCTTCGTTTGGTGGTTAGTCTTTCCATCTCTCTCTTGGTATTCTTGTCGTGCCTTTGGAGAATCTAGTAGTTCTTGTCGGCACGAAACTCGTGGCTTTGCGAAGTCATCCCGAAGAAAACTCGGCGTGGACGCGAATAGAGGCGGAGCTTCCAAGGGACGCTACGGTTGGATCTCGTCCCTTTCTTCGAGTTACGCGAGATCTTTCAATATCCTCAACATATTGCGAAACTCGTGGCTTTGCGAAGTCATCCCGAAGAAAACTCGGCGTGGACGCGAATAGAGGCGGAGCTTCCAAGGGACGCTATGGTTGGATCTCGTCCCTTTCTTCGAGTTACGCGAGGTATTAAGTAAATTAGTTTACTTTCTGCAAAATTTTAAATGTATGATCATGTCTCCACAACATAAGGTTGCATGCTAGATACGTGGTTAAAATAATTTGAGAAATTATTTATGCTAAACCTTCCGTTGCACGTAATTAAATTTTAAAATTACGAACCCGTATCCATGTCAACATACACCCGGTCCCAACAACAACTGTAGAGGCGGTGGCTACATCCTCTCTGGTCAGTGAGAAAACCCGTGCATTGGTAGTAGCTGGTGGAGCTTCTAATCTGCCTTGACTGATCTGAGGACCCTCTAGTGCAGTCTGCATCAGGTGAAGCTGGGCCGGCTTACCTCCATACTGAATAGGCTGTGGGGGAGGTAAGTTGGCCTTGTTAGGGCATTGCTTGGCCATATGCCCTTCCTGACCACAGGTGTAGCACCCTCGTGTGCCTAGGCGGCAGACTCCTGAGTGCTGTCTACCACACGTGGAACAGGTGGTATACTTGGTTTGCTTGTTGGCTGGCTCCCCTTTCGGATTGTTCCACTGCTTTCTTTTGCCTTGATTCATTCCTTTCCAGTTAGAGTTGGAGCCCTGGGGTTTTTGAGTTCCTGTGCTACTGCCTTGGCCCTTATTCTCTGTCACGACTGTCTTCTGCTGTCGCATGTTGTTCAGGTAATGCTCGGTGATCAGAGCACTGCTCACTAGTTCTTCTGAGGTTTGCGGCCTATGGATGCCGCTGGCCACATTCAGTGCTATCTCTGGCCTTAGCATTTTGAGCATTAGCCTGACTCGCTCTCGTTCGGTGCTAACTAATTCGGGACACAGACGCGCCAACCTGTTGAATCTCTTCACGGCTTCCTCTACTGATAGATTGCCCTGCCGAAATTCCGTGAACTCGTCGTAGTGGCGGTTTGTGACCCACATGTGGAAGAATTCTTCAAAGAACTCTTCTTCAAAGCTAGCCCAGGTCATCTGATTGACTGGGCGTTTTATCTTGATACGCTCCCACCACATACGTGCGTCTCCGTCTAGGTAGAAGGAGGCGCACTTCACTTTCTCATGCTCTGGCCAGTCTAGGAGCTCCATGGTACTCTCCAGGGTCTTGAACCAAGCTTGGGCATCCCATGGTTCACTGGTGCCTGAGAAGGTCCCTGGCTTGATCTTCTGCCACTAGATCAAATAAGCTTCCCTTTTTGCCCCTGTTGCTGGGGCTACTGGCATGTCTGGTGGGACCGGCGCCACAGGTGGAACCTCTGTAACTATCGGCGTCTCCACCTGGGGCCCTGGGGTAACAGTGGGAGTAGCTTGCTGATTAGCTGTTAGAGCAGCAATTACTTGCTACTGTTCCGCTACTTGTCTTTGTAGTTGTGCTACTACCTCTGTCAGGTCCGCTGGAGGCACTGAGTGGTCTGCCTCCTGCTGAGGCTCAGTAACTGGTGCTCTTCTAGCTGAGCGTCCTCTTGCCATTATCTAAAATAGAAGAGGGTCCTACAGTTCATATTTTAATTCTAAAAACATGCTATCAGATATAAACTAAAGTATTAAACATGCTTCCGTTAACTGTAACCAAGAACTGACTAGAACACAGATAGCATGAATAACATGAAAATACTATAAATCTGAAAGCAAGAAAATATGGTAATGTGAGAGATACTCTTACTTGGAAGCTGCAGGTCTGATGCTGATGTGTGTGGGGAGGAAAGATGGAACATGCTCTGATACCACTCTGTAACGACCCACCTTCTGGTCATAAGCTTTAAGGCGGATCGCTACTACTAACTGGCTGACTAACTGATTTATGATCCTTATTTTTATTTAAGCTAAACCAACTGGGAGAATTTAAAAAAAAACTTATTTCGCTATTTACTGAACTAACAATTCATAATCATGTTGAAAGTATTAACCAGTCAAAATAAAACAAAAACTTTAATTTTATTAGCTTGGTAGGATTTGATCCCCCAACCACTCCATTGCATGGCTAAAGCACTAACCAGCTGCTCTACACCGCTTTTGTTTTACACAGTACCAGTCGACTGCTATATATGCCAGTCGACTGGTCGGGCCACAGAATGTTTCTGTGCCCGACACCAGTCGACTGGTAACTGAACCAGTCGACTGGTAGTTCTGAAAATCCAGATTTCAGATTTTCAGAACTTATCAAACTTGAGCTACAATGTACCAAATTCGTATCTAACAAGCATAATGACATAAATAGAGTTCCACAATGATTCTAGGGCATTTATCACATGTTTTTGGAGGGTTTCTAGCATGCATAGCAACTTAGAAATCGCAATTCAACATATAGAAGCAATAACATAAACGTGCCAAGTTTGTATCAAGTTCTTATTAGAACTATTCATTATTCATATCTAAGGGCATCCTTAGCTACTAAGTGGCATTCTATACAGTGCATTAATCTCAGAACAAGCATATCCTAAGTATTTAGCATGTGGATCAAAAGTATCAATTCTTACCCCTGAAGCTTAAGCATGGATCTAAATCACCATATTACAAGTAGTAACTCATATCATTCAACATCCACTAAACAATTATTAAATCAGGTAAATAAGCTACTTTAGGTACACTAGGTACCACAAATAACGAGTCTAAATAAGTTAATACATGGTTTTCATAGTATATTGCGGAATAACTAAAGAAGCATAAAAAGGATTATTTCTATGCTTTGCAAGTTCCGAAGACTTTTATTCCAACTCCACCATCACACACACTTTGCATCAAGCCCGCCGCCTCCGCTACTAGTGCTTTCCTTTACCTGTATCTGCAGTATAAGGAAATGCAAACTAATAAGCATAAAGCATAGTAAGTACCATCTAGCCTCACAAAATTATAAAATCGCGGTTTATGCTTTTCAAAACATGCTATGCAAATACACGCTCATGTTCATAAATAATCATGTTATGCTCATGCTAAAATACATGTCATAAAATGTCATGGCAAATAACTGAGACATGACATATACTGAACTGAAGCTGAAAACTACGCTATAGCATGGCATACATATCTGAACTGAAACTGAAACCAACTAACATAAAACTAATTATTAAATTCACCACATGCTAAAATGAATTTTTCAAAACTAAATACATATAGTAGGTGAAAGTAATAATCAACTGCTGTGGGCCCGGCAATGTACCAACTGTGCGCGCATCTCTAATAAACCCGAGGTAGCAAATCCCGAATCCATTAGGGTTCTACTAGGTTATCTAAACCTAGGGGCAACTAGGAGCACATCCCATACTAGGTTATCTAAACCTAGAGGCAACTTGGAGCCTATCCCTGGACCAAAGTCTGGTACAATGCCAACTGAAAATAAAATAGTTCTTTTATACTTTTCTTTTTCTCTTCTGATTCTTGCTTTTACTAGGTTAATTAAACCTAGGGGCAACTAGGAGCCCATCCCGTTGGACCTTGGTCCCAATCATAAACTGAAGCAAGAATTTCTATTCTCTAATGATTTCTATAGCATTAACTAAACTGAACAATTTAACAAACACCTCACGTGCTCCTTGACCCAAAACTGAAGGGTAATACAACGTGCTTGTTCATAATTTACGATTTCTAATCGTAAAACATACATATAAGGAAATAAAGCATACGACAACTCAACCGAAACTACTTATACTGCAGGTGAGGGGTACTTACATCCTGCGCTAGGTTTTCTTACGAATAAAATCTGAAATTCCTGAGGGAACGTCGAACTACAACGTTCTTCTTGCTTCTTGGCGTTCTCCTCGCGTCTACGAGGGTCCCGGTAGAGAATAGGGCCTCTTGAGACCTTCCCTTTGGTTCCCCTTTGTCTTGGGCGGCAAGAGAAGAGGAGAGAAGGAGGAGGAGACGCAAGAGAGGAAGAGGAGAAGAGGAGGGGGCGTTGGCGCACCTAGGGCTCACGCAACCTCAAAACACCTCCTTTAATTCTTTAATTTCTTATTTATATCAAGCTATAAAATAAACCCTAGGTTGAATATATACATGTATATCTCGAATATTCTATTACTTCATTCAAGAAAACCCCTATGGGACTAATGGTTAATAGAACCATGATAAAGGTTTAAACCCATTTAGAGGTTGCGGGTTCAAAACTCGCCTAATGCCACCAACTCATCTTCTTTATTTTTGGCACTTCTTTTTATGGAAAAATTCCATAAAAATATCTAAAAATTTCAGAAAAATCCTGGAATATTTCTAAAATTATTTTAGGAAATTTTTGGGCATTACAGATGCGTTCCCCATCGAGGGAACAGTAGGCGTCGGCTCGACCTAGGGCACCATGTTGGAGACCCAAAGTCAGAACCAAGACAGCTACGGCTGTAAAACTCACTAACATTCTTGCTTTGTTTTGTGTGGCACTAACCCTAGATGCAGGACCAAAGGTACGAGTTTCTGTAGCTCAGAACGCCCCAAAAGAGAGGGGCAGCAGCTGGGCATGGCGCCCCGGAGGTCCCGGGCGCCCCCAAGGTGAAGGCAAGACAAGCTGAGCAAGTAACGCTTCGGAAGCTCACTCGGCGGGGCGCCCCCAAGCTCCCGGGCGCCCCGGGCTAAAAGCCAACGAAGCAGATAGAGTTTAACTCAGCGAGAAGCTAGCGGACCGAGTCAACACGGCACCCCCTGCGTCCTGGGCGCCCTCAGTCAATCCTCAGCCCGATCCTTGAGGGATAAAGGCTGACCGGGATTGTTGCGGATCGAAGGCCACGTAGAGGGCGCCCCCAACGTCCAGGGCGCCCCCAAGACTGCTATAAATAGTCCTTGACCCCCAAGGATTCTCAACACAGTTTAATTTTCCAACGCCAATACGCTCTTCGACTCAAGCGCTCTACTCCGGAAACCTTCCATCTCGAGATTCTAGTGCCGACGACGACCCTACACCCCAAAGAACGATCTACATCGGGCGTCGGTAACGAAGAGTTAGTTTTTAATTATACTTTTACTACACTACTACTGTACATCTTCTTGTAATTATTTGCGCGATTATAGTATTGCCCGCAGTAAACGGTCAACGACCGTGGGCCTTGGAGTAGGAGCCGACCGCGACACCGAACCAAGTAAATCCTTGTGTTCGTGTTTGTGTCTGTGTTTTTAATTTCCGCTGCTCATTCTCTTTATGAATCCGAAAACGTTTAACGATATTCACCCCCCCCCCTCTATCGTTCTTCTCGATCCAACAGGTTTTAGATCCATTAGTGGGCCAAGATCCAACTCCTTCACATGGTCCCTACCTTAGCCCTATATAAACCCCATGGGATCATGAAACCAAGGTTTAATCATCTAATTGATCACCACAACCCAAACCATCTCTCCTCTCCCTCACTTTCTCTCTCCTAGGGCACACGGTGCAAGAGAGGAGTTCATCCTCCTCTCTTCTTATTCGTCTCTTCTTCTTCACCTTTGGAGCTCGGCGAACATAGGGACAAGGAAGAGGAGTCTCTTCCTTATGTAGCTCGGCAAGAAGAAGGTGAGAAGGTGGTCGGGCGCCATGGAGAAGAAGAGAAACTCCTCTTGGTCGGCGCCGCCGCAAGCTAGAGGAGGAGGGAGTTTTCTGGCGAGTTTGGGTAAGGAAGAAGGACTTTTCTTTCCTTCTTAATTTTTATCACATTCCTCTTGAGGTCTGCTGTTGGTTTGGCGGGGCTTGGGTGGCTCACTTGGCCGGCGGCGTAAAGGATGAGAAAGGGAGCGCCGGCGGGTAAACCCTAGAAGCTAGGGTTTTGATCGTCTTGAGGAGAAGAGATTAATTGGACGCCTTGGTGATCCCGGTTCTCTGTAGCTCGTTGCCCACACGACGTCTGGGAGGGAAGGGGCATAAGGTAGAAGGTTACGAGGTAAAGGAAGGTATAACTCTCTTCCTTTGGTTCCTTATTTCTTGTCTCATTATTTTATGTATTAATTAATTGTTTTGATTATTGATAATCCTAGATAATAATTAATTAATTGGACCCCGATTATAAACTCAAAAACCGGCGATCCACTCGTTGTTTTTTGCGCGGTCGTTTGGTTAGGAGAATTACAAGGCTCGATCTTTGTGATTGGCCAAGTTGTAATTCGTACCGAACGATACGATGACGAGATGGTCGTAAAGAGACGGGTCTCAATTTGGATTAATTTTTAATCCGTAGAAATGGAGAGGTCTCTCAAGGACGACCAAGTATTCGCTAGGGAAACCGCCAAGCCATACCCATCAGATCCCAAGGATGTGCCCAGCTTCTCCCAAGTCCTTCATATCAAACTGTTTGGACAACCATACCCCTACGTCAAATAATATTTTGACATTGTTACCAATGAGCAAAATATCATCTACATATAGTACAAGAAATATCACTACGTTTCCGTCACATCTCTTATATACACATGACTCAATAAATCCATATGACTGGATTACCTCATCAAAGCGGATGTTCCAAGATCGTGAAGCTTGCTTCAATCCATAAATGGATTGATTAGCATACACACAAGATGCTCTTTACCCTTCGCAATGAATCCCTCTGGTTGCTTCATATAGATGGTCTCCTCAAGGCTTCTGTTAAAGAAAACTGTCTTGACGTCCATCTGCCATACCTCATAATCCATATAGTGGCAATAGATAAGAGAATCTGGATAGACTTAAGCATGGCTACCAGCGAAAAGGTCTCCTCAAAATCGATACCCTCTTTCAAAGTATACCCTTTCGCAACAAGACTAGCTTTGAAGGTCTCAACCTTCCCGTCTAATCCTCTCTTTCTCTTGTAGATCCACTTGCATCCAATGGCTTTTACACCATTGGGTGGTTGTACTACCTCCAAGACATGATTAGAATCCATAGATTCTATTTCAAAATTCATTGCCCTTTGCCAAGAATCTACATCTTTATCTTGGTGTGCCTTGTCATAGGTCCAGGGATCCGGTTCATGTTCGCCAGGACCAAGTTCGAAGACTCTCTCAAGAACATGAATCTTTCAGGTTGTCTAACAACCCTCCCACTATGATGAGGTACCACCTGTGTATCTTCTGTGACAGGCGGTGCAGTGACTTGTGGTATGGTCTCTTGTACTGTTGGTACTAAGGTCGGAACGTCCCCTCTTAATTCCTCAAGAATAAGTCTACTCATGGTCTTGTGGTTCATCACATAGTCTTCCTCTAAGAATCGGGTATTCGTGCTAACGATCACCCTCTGATCCTTAGGACTATAGAATAAACCACCTTTCGTCCCTTTAGGGTATCCTACGAGCAACCACGCTTCTGTACGAGATTTCAACTTTTCAGTATCTCCCTTCAGCATATGTGCTGGACTATCCCAAATCCAATATGTCTCAGAAGGTTTCTACTTTTATGCTGAAAGCAAGAAGAAGAAGAAACAAGGTGGGGCAAAGAAAGTGGCAGAATCTCAAGGACCTCGGGCTGGCATCAAGAAGCCGAAAGGCAAGTGCTTCACATGCAAGCAGACTGGACACTGGAAGGCGGACTGCCCCCGTTGTCAAGATAAAGGTATTTTTTTTCTTTAGTTGTTGAAACATTCTTTGTGGTGTTATCTACCGGTACCTGGTGTGTAGATACGGGAGCCACTGATCATGTCTGCAATTCTTTGTAGGGGTTCTAAGAAACCCGACGACTAACTGATGGAGAGATTACCGTCTACATGGGCAATGCTACGGAGGTGACGGCTATTGCAGTGGGAGGCGTTTATTTGTCTTTTGATAGAAATAAAATTTTAGTTTTAAGGAATTGCCTTTATGTACCTTCTTTTAGAAAGAACCATATTTCGATTTCTAAATAATAAAGGATGGATATTCTATTTCTTTTAATGACCATGTTGTTATAAAAAGGCATAGAGAGATTATCTGTTCTGGTAAATTGGTTGGCAATTTGTATACTTTAGGACCAAAATCTCCCACGATGCAAATAGAAGTAAATAACTCATCATCTAACCAAAATAAGAGAAAAGAACCTTCGAAGATGAACCAAACATATCTTTGGCATCTATGACTTGGTGATATTAACCTTGGTAGGATTCAAAGGTTGATAGCTGATGGGCCCTTGGGTTCATTGGTGGTGGAAGACTTCCCAACCTGTGAATCGTGCTTGGAAGGAAAGATGACCAAGATGTAATGCCCGTAAAAACCTCTCAATATTTTTCTTTAAAATATTGATCATGCCTATATGGATTTTTGAGTAACATATGAATACTAGCATGAACCTTAGCATGATTTCTTATATGGATTAAAAAGCTAAGTACTAATGGGCCTTACATGGGCCCTTCTAGTACCATGGATATTAGTGGACCTTGGATAGAATTTTAACATAAATAGAAATGAGTTCCAATTAGAAATATTAGCATAACTCTTGGTGGGCCCTTATGTGGGCCTTGCCAAAAAAAAAGAGTAAATGGAATAAAAAGAAAGTGCATGCACCAAGGATTGAACCATGGACCTAGAATAGAGGCAAAGCCTCATCATGCATGTGCTAACCAATTCACCTATCAAGGGAGTACTATTGGAAAAGAAAGAAGATTTTAATTGAGGCTAAAGGAAGTGAAGAGGCACCTCTTGAAGAGGCACCATGTGAAGAGGCACCATGCCCCTTCACTTAGTATAAAAGAGATGGATGAGAAGTGAAGAGGCACTTAAGTTATTTTTCTCCTCTTTTCTTCCACCAAGACTCTTCCTTTCCCCTCTTCTTCCTCCTCCTTGTCGTGACTCACAAGAGGGTTTTCCCCTTGAAAAACTTCACAAGAGGACTCCCTCTTGAAGATCCAAGGTTTCCTACAAGGCTACAAGAGCAAGGGGTGTTCTAAGATCAAGAAGGTCTTCACTTTTTTTCTCTATTTAAGGTTTATAACCAAGACAACAAGAGGTAAGATTCCCTCACCTGTGGTATAATAGCTTTTATGTTGTCTTTCTTGATTTAAGATTTGTTTGGGATCTATGTTGAGAAAACTATGGAATTAGGGCTCCTTATAAGTTTCGGCCAAGCACCATTTTAGGGCTTGGGATGATGTTAAAACCTCACTTATACTTCCTAATGCTTTCTCATGATAAAATAAGAATGAATTGTGAGTTGTGAAATTTTTGTAGCTCCCAAATCCCCTTATGAAGTTTCGGCCCCCTCCCCTTTTCATGGTTAGGATTAGATCTAACCCTCCAAGCATGCTTATTATGATTCCCTATGATACAATGGATGTTAATTGTGAGTTATACGAATTTTCCATGTCCTTGTGACCCCTCTAGGGTTTCGGCCAAACCCTCTTTAGCATGCTATGAGTTAGATTTCTACTTAATTATGTTGTTAATGTTCTTCCCATCATATGATATGTAACATGTTGCTTGAATAAAGGGGGATTTTCACCCTACAACTTTCGGCCAAGACCCATTTCATGCTAGGAATTAGGGTTAGCCCAATCATGTGTTCTAATGGCTTCCTATGGCATTGTATGTATTGTATGGGCGTTACTTTAGTTATGGTACCTCACATGTTGCTTGAATAATGGGACTTTCATTTACAAACTTTCGGCGAAGCACCTAAGTCTAAGGTTTGGGTTAGGCTAAGGTTTCAAGTGTACTTGTTTATGGCTCATTATGGTGGATTATTCTATAGTCCTAAGGATCAGAGGGTGATCGTTAGCACGAATTCCCAATTCTTAGAAGAAGACTATGTGATGAACCATAAGCCCATGAGTAGAATTATTCTTGAATAATTAAGAGGGGACGTTTCGACCTTAGTATCAACGATACAAGAGGATATACCACAACTCCTTGCACTGCATGTCACAGAAGATACACAGATAGTACTTCATCGTAGTGGGAGGGTTGTTAGACAACCTGAATGATTCATGTTCTTCGGAGAGTCTTCGGACTTGGTCCATAGCGAACATGAACCGGATCCCTGTACCTATGATAAGGCACTCCAAGATAAAGATGTGGAATCTTGGCAAAGGGCAATGAATTCTGAGATAGAATCTATGGATTCGAATCACGTCTGGGAGCTAGTAGAACCACCCAATGGTGTAAATCCATTGGATGCAAGTGGATCTACAAGAGAAAGAGAGGATCAGACGGGAAGTTTGAGACCTTCAAGGCTAGGCTTGTTGCTAAAGGGTATAATCAGAAAGAGGGTATCGATTATGAGGAGGCCTTTTCGCCAGTAGCCATGCTTAAGTCTATCTGGATTCCCTTATCTATTGCCGCTCATATGGATTATGAGGTATGGCAGATGGACATCAAGACAGCTTTCCTTAACGTATGTCTTGAGGAGACCATCTATACGAAGCAACCAGAGGGATTCATTGCGAAGGGCAAAGAGCATCTTGTGTGCAAGCCTAATCGATCCATTTATGGATTGAAGCAAGCTTTGAGATCTTGGATCATCTACTTTGATAAGGTAATCCAGTCATATGGATTTATTCAAAGTCTGGAAGATTCATGTGTATATAAGAGATGTGATGGAAACGTAGTGGTATTTCTTGTACTATACGTAGATGATATTTTGCTCATTGGCAACAATGTCAAAGTATCATCAGACGTAAGGGTATGGTTGTCCAAACAGTTTGATATAAAGGACATGGGGAAGTAGGGCACATCCTTGGGATTAAGGTTATAAGGGATCGCCAGAAAAGGATGTTGTGCTTATCTCAAGCTTCATACATAGACACTGTCCTAGCTCGTTTTAGCATGAAAACTCCAAGAATGATTTTCTACCTTTCAGGCATGGAGTTCCTCTATCTATGGAGATGTGTTCTAAAACATCGAAGGAGATAGAGGAGATGAAGGTGGTTCGTTACGCTTCGACTGTAGGAAGGCTCATGTATACTATGCTGTGTTGGACCGGTATCGTCGATAGAGGGGGGGGGGGTGAATATCGACCGTAAAAACTTCTCGCAAAAATTCATCTTTCGTAGACATTCGTTATAGACTCAGAGTTAGTGCAACGGAAAATAGAAAGAACGAAAATAAAGACAACACAAAAATGTACACGGGATTTACTTGGTTCCCAACCCCCCAGGGTCAGTACATCCAAGGCCTAAGCACGGGAACGCCCGTCCACTAATGGTCTCCTTTCTAGACTTTCCGAAGGCGGAGAAACCCATTTTACAGTGCAGAGATTACAATCAAAAGATATATAAAAACAATTGCAGAATTTAAATTCAAACCAAAATGAGTCGACGACTCGGCTGATCTGGAACTCCGAAGTGTCGCGCACTTCCTCCCGGAGCTTCATTGGTCGTAGAGCCTCGACGTTAGAGCTTTGTCGTCAGTCAGAAAGCTCAAAATGAATCTCAGAAGTTGTATATAGAGCTGAGGGGTCGAAGCCCCTTTTATAGCCTTCATTGGGGTGCCTGTGATCAATGGGGCACCTCACAGGGCTTGATCAAAGTTTTTCTCCACACCGAACTCGCCGTAGCAGATAACCCTTTGAACCAGGGCGCCCTGTATCATTGAGGTGCCTCATTGAACACAGACACCTACTTCAATGAGGCGCCTGGGTCCATTAGGGCGCCTCCTTCAATGGGGGTGCCTAGGAGCCCTTTTCCAGCCTCGTTTGTTTGGTTGTTTGCCTGCTTTGTCTTTACTTTTAGGTACCTGCATGATACATAAATACAAGGCAAATACTCATACAATCTTAGCCTTAACAAAATCGTTCTGACTTCAGATTTCCACGAAACCCTAGGTCGAACCGACGCTTAAGTTCCCACCCCTGGGAACTGCGCCTTCAACCTACTCCTCTCATGAGATGGTTGCCACCCAGTCCATTCGGGTGGACTTTTGCTTAGCCTTCGAGACTCTCGGATCTCAAGACGTTCGACCCTCGACCCGTTTCTTATCCTTAGTCATCGCTCAGCTAAGTTGCTCAATCCCTCGGACCAAGACTTCGTGCCCAAACCCTAGGTCCAGGACTTAGGTGCCCAGCCCTCAGCCAGGACTTAGTGCCCAATTCCACGAACCAGGACTTAGTGTCCAACCCTCAGTCAGGTCTTAGGTGCCCAGCCCTCAGCCAGGACTTAGTACCCAATTCCACGAACCAGGACTTAGTGCCCATCTTCACTCACTAGGTCTTAGTGCCGAATTCTTAGAACCAGGACTTAGTGCCTAGGTTAAGTAGGACTTTTTTCACTTTGTTCCAGTTTTCTTAACTACCCTTCCCTTGTTCAACGTATCACTGACTTAAGCATATTGTCAAACATTGAAACACTTAGAGGAGGACATCACTGATGCATCTTGCACCAACAATCTCCCCCTTTTTGATATTTGACAATATCTTAAGTTAGATTTGTTGAAGGGGCTATATTATAATCCTTGAAAAAAAAATCTAAGTTTTGAAAATAAATTTTGATCCTTTGGGAAAGCTCTCTATCCTTTGGGAGAAAAAAAATTTCTAACTTAAGCTCACTCTCTCCCTTTTTAAAAAAAACCTTTTGATTTCAATTGATCATTTGAGAAAAAAAATTTCTAACTTAGGCGCACTCCCCCTTTGTCATACATCAAAAATCACCAGAAACGCTTGTACCAAAATGAATAAAAGATTTTCTTTAAATTTCTCCAAAAAAAATTCCACTTTTAAAAGTATTGTGCAATTCTAAAAAATATTTCATGTTTGTAGGAAAGTATTTGAACTTTGGAAAAATTCTTGCCTTAAAAAAAACTTGCATTTTGAAAAGATTTTTCAGAAGATTGCACTCATAAAAAGATTTTCTACTTAACTCGTAGTGCATTTCAAAGAATACTGTGAAAAATAAAAAACTTGAAAGATATTTTACACTTAACACATTTTAACTTTGAAAAAGATTGAAAAAATTATTCTTTGAAATATGTTAGTATTTGAAAAATATCTGTTCTTTTGAAAAATATATTAAACTTTTTTTGAAATGTGCAAGTACTTTTTGAAAAATACATTGAACTTTTTTCAAATGCAAGTACTTTTAAAAAATATTATGAACTTTCGAAAAGTATAAGTACTTTTTGAAAAAATATCAGCATTTTTGAAAAGTATAAGTACTTTTTGAAAATATTATGCATTCTTGAAACAAATATTTGTGCTTTTCGGAAAATGCAAGTACTTTTGAAAAATATTATGAAACTTTTTGCAAAATATTAGTATTTTTTTTTAAAAAATATTACTTGACTCATATTTTGAAAGTACTTAGAAAAATATTATTTTTAAAACATAATATTTTACTTGACTTGGTTTCTTTTCTAGTCTGACACAATCCTAGGAAACTTTATTAACTACAAGGACATTTCCCTAAGTGTCCTAAAATTCTCCAAACTCAAGTAAATATTATTTCAAAAAGGATTTCAAAAGGATTTTATAAACCAAAAAAATTTTGACAAACAAACTAATAGTATTTTGAAAGCCAAATTACTTATGTTTTCAACAAGATTTTGAAAATATCGTGCACGAAAATCTATTATTTGAAATGTTCAATAACTCTTTTAATTTGACCTCCCCCTAAACTTGACCCAGTCCTAGGGAGCTTGTTGGCCACAAGTACTCTTCCTCTGAGTCTTTAGGGTTTGGTTCAGATCAAAAGAATTATTTAATAATTTTAAAAATAATTGCTAGAAATTTTTTTAGAAAAATACTTGTCAGAATGTTTTCTTTTGACTTAAGACTCCCCCTAAATTTGACACATCCTAGGAGTCCTTGTAGATCATGAAGAAGCTTTCCTCTGTGTCTTTAGGGTTTATCAGATTCAAAAGAATAGTTTTGACTGACATATTGAGTATGGTAATTTTCAACAAGATAATTTTTAAAGCATAAGTTTTTTTTCGAAAACATAAGTGATAGTAATTAAGGTACAGTTTTCCAAAAACATTTTAAAAGATAATGATTTTTAAAGCACAATTTTTGAAAGACATTTTAAAAGATAGTGATTTGTCAAGCATAATTTTTGAAAGATATAGAAAATTTTAAAAGAATCGAAATGCTAGATTGTAGAAACTCGATAGAGGGGGGGGGGTGAATATCGAGATCAAATTTTTCGAAACTCTTAGAGAAAATACGCAGCGGAAAATAAATCAATCGCGAACACAGGTTGGTTTTACTTGGTTTGGAGTCGCGGTCGGCTCCTACTCCAAGGCCCACGGTCCTTGACCGTTTACTTTGGGCAATTCTATATTTAGAAAATCTTTTACAAAGTGATAGTATAGATATAGAATTGAAAATTGAATTAGCAACACATTCGTAATTTAAGTTACCGACGCCCAGGGTGGATCGAATTTCAGAGCAGAGGGTCGTCGTCGGTGCTGGAATCTCGAAGTCGAAGTTTGTCGGGGCGCAGCGCTTGAATGAAAGTGTCTAGAGTGTAGAGAGCGATGTTGTACGAAGCCTTGGGGGTGAACCCCCTTTTATAGCACCCATGGGGGCGCCCGTGTCGATGGGGGCGCCTACACGTGTCCTTCCCTACGCGATCTCTTATCCACAGGCTCGGTCGGCGGTTATCCATGTTCACTGGGGGCGCCTGAGCTAATGGGGGCACCCGTGACCTCACGGACACCTGAGCTGCCTTGGTCCAGAGGCTTTGCGGTAGTGGTTTGGTTTTTGCCCTTACACTAGGGCGCCCGTATCCATACAGGTGCCTAGCCCCAGTGAGTTGCCCGACTCCATTAGGGCGCCTGAGCTGCAGAAGCAACATTCCTTCGTTCCCTGCAACCAAGGTTAGTTCCAAAATACAACACGCAAATAAGTTAGTTATTATTTACAGTCGTAGCTATCTTGATTCTGACTTTGGGTCTCCCAAATGGAACCCTAGGTCGAACCGACTCCTACTATTCCCTCGACGGGGAACGCGTCCTCACCTACTCCTCTCAGGAGAGTTTACCTTTTGCCAACCGGCTCCTCCGGTTGGACTTTTTCCCAATCCACCTGACCAGGTCTTCGTGCCCAACTTCTGGTCTGGTCTTCTAGCCCAACTTTCGGTCAGGTCTTCGGTGCCCAACCCTTTGCCAGGACTTCTTGCCCAGTCCTTGACCAGGACTTCTTTACCCAACTTCCGGTCAAGTCTTCTTGCCCAGTCCTCGACCAGGACTTCTTTGCCCAGCCCTTTGCCAGGACTTTTCCTGCACACTCAGTAAGTATGTTAGATCACAATAACACCTTAACTTCTGAACTCTTTGCCATTATCAAAACACATGTTTGTCATTGGTGCTACCTGCACCAACAATCTCCCTCTTTTTGATTTATGGCAACACAGTCCAAAAAGTTAAGTTAAAGAAACATATAACAAGCAACGTATTAAGTTTCCTCCCCTTGAAATGAAAATTCTCCCCCTGAGTTTTTCAAAAATATGTGGGGTTTTTGAAACACTTGTAAGTCATTGACTATTCTTAGAGAAACAAAAAAAAATATGTTCCAAAAGATTTTTCATGTTAACCACTTAGAAAATTTTCCAAAAAGATTTTCAAGTTAGATACTTAGAAAATTTTCCAAAAGACTTTCAAGTTAGATACTTAGAATATTTTCCAAAAGACATTCAAGTTAGATACTTAGAAAATTTTCCAAAAGATTTTCAAGTTAGATACTTAGAAAAATTTCAAAAGATTTTCAAGTTAGATACTTAGAAAAATTTCAAAACAATTTTTAAGTTAGATACTTAGAAAATTTTCAAAACAATTTTTAAGTTTTCCATACTTAGAAAAAAATTTCATTTTTGAAATGTTTAGATTTTAAACCATTTTAAGCATTTATTTACTTTACTTTTTGAAAAAGGAGATAAAAATTTTTTTTGAAAAAAACTTCTTTCTCTCCTTTCCTTTCTCTCCCCCTTTGCCATATATCAAAAAAAATATTATAGCAAAAAAAAATTAGAGTAAAGGAAGTAAAGTTCTGTATTGAACTAACTCTAATCAGCATAAACTGGACCAAACCAATTTAAATCTTCTTTTTCGGGTCCTGTCTAACCCAGTTAGCTACTTACTAACTGTCATAAACAGTAGCTTTCGCTAGGGTTAGTCAAGTTAAGTGATTTGATCAAGTTAGATTTTCTAAGCTTGACACTTAACCTGATTACTGTTCAGTTGGTATTTATTGCCCCAATTACTGCAGATGCACTAACTTAAAGCATCTTGAATCAAGGCATAGACCTAAGCATCTCAACCCAGCCTAGGTTGTCAATCAAAAGTACCCTAAGGTGCTTGTGAGATGCTGACTTCTAGATCTATAGGTGCATGCAGTTCTAGGGTTAGGGCCTAAGCTAAGTCCATTTGTGAAAAAGCCCTAGTTTTGAAGGGGGTAAGTTTTTGAGAAAAACTAAGTTGGAAAATCATTTTTAAATTTCAAGACAAAAATGATTTTTCAAACATATTAAATAATAGATAAAAAAATAAAGCAATTTTAAGAAAACATGTAGAGCAGTCCTATTCTACTAAGCATAACCCTAACTGCCTTCTTAGTGAGCTAAACTCAGACTCAGGTAAGGGTTTGGTAAAGATATCAGCTAAGTTTGACTTTGAGTCCACATGCTTAAGTTCTATTTCACCCCTGGCTACATGGTCCCTTACAAAGTGATGTTTAACTTCTATATGCTTTGTTCTTGAATGTTGAATTGGGTTTTTAGTTAGATTGATTGAGCTTATGTTATCAATGTAGACTTGAGTTTGGGTGTAGTCAAGCTGGAAGTCCTTAAGAGTGTGCATCGTCCATAAGAGTTGTGCTACACACTCTCCTAAAGCAACATATTCTGCTTCGGTTGTAGATAGGGCTATGCAGTGTTGTTTCTACTGCACCAACTGACTAGACTATTTTCTAAAAGTTGGCAGCTTCCGCTTGTACTCTTTCTATCTAGTTTGCATCCAGCATAGTCAGAATCAGAGTATCCTGACAATTCAAAGGTGAAAGTCCTAGGATACCAAATCCCTACATTTAGGGTGCCCTTAATGTACCTAAGTACTCTTTTTAGGGCTGCTAAGTGCGATTCCTTAGCACATGTTTGGTATCTAGCACACATTCCTACAGAGAATAGAATATCAGGTCTGCTAGCTGTAAGGTAAAGTAGACTTCCAATCATACTTTGATATAGCTTAAGATCTATAGGTTTACCTTCAGGGTCACAATCAATTTTGATATTTATGGCCATAGGGGTACTTATACTCTTGGAGTTATCCATTTTAAATTTCTTTATTTACTCTTTAGCATATTTTGACTGGTGAACATAGTTACCATCCCTACTTTGCTTAATTTGCAGTCCTAAGAAGAAATTGAGCTCACCAACTAAGCTCATTTCAAATTCATTTTCCATTATTTTTACAAATTTTTTTAAAAAGTTTGAGTTGGTGGATCCGAAAATTATGTCGTCAACATAGATTTAGGCAATGAAAATGTCTTTTTCTAAGGTTTTAACAAAAAGGGTGGAATCAATTTGTCCTTGGTTAAATTCCTTAGAAATAAGGTAAGTTGATAGGCGTTCATACCATGCCCTAGGTGCTTGTTTTAACCCATAAAGTGTCTTATTAAGTTTGAAAACGTAGTCAGTTTTTCTATGTCCTCAAATCTGGGAGGTTGTCCTACATAGACTTCTTCTTTGATAAACCATTTAAAAAGGCTGACTTAACGCCCATTTGGTAGAGTTTGAATCCTCTATGGGCTGCAAATGCTAACAGCATCCTAATAGACTCAAGTCTGGCTACTGGGGCATAGGTTTTATCATAGTCTAATCCTTCGACTTGACTGAACCCTTTTGCTACTAAGCGAGCTGTTTTTGACTATTTCCCCTAGGTCATTTAGTTTATTCCTAAATACCCACTTAGTATCTATAATAGACTTGCCCTCAGGTTTAGGTACTAGTTCCCAGACTTTTTTTTTGGTTCCCAGACTTGGTTTCTCTCAAATTGGGCTAATTCCTCTTGCATAGCTATGATCCAATCAGGATCAGGTAGGGCTTTCTCTATAGTCTTAGGTTCAATTTTTGAAATTAGTGCTATCTGGCTAAGATTTCTATAGGAAGACCTAGTTCTGACTCCTAAGGTGGGATCACCCACAATTTGATCAGAAGGGTGACTGACTCTGGGTTTCTTGGTTTTCTAGAACTTGGTTCAGCCTCAGGTCCGACTGGACGGTTTGGTTCAATATTTTGTTCAACTACTTGGGTTGGTTCAATTATTGGTTCAGTTGACATAGTAGTTGGTTCAAGAGTTAGTTCATTTAAAGGTTCAACTTGTGGTTCAATTGATGTTCAATTGTATGCTCATTTTCTTCTTGATCAATATTTGATGGGTTCAGGTTTTGATTATTAGATTTTGAATTAGTTTCCTCATCAAATATTAAATTCGTTGTTTCTTCAATTTTATTAGTTTGTTTATTGTAGATCCTATAGGCCCTACTGGTTGTTGAATATCTTAAGAATACTCCTGGAGTTAACTTAGACTGAAATTTACCTAGGTAGTCCTTGTTGTTTAGGATATGTACTTTGCACCCGAAGACCCTTAGGTAATGTAGGTTTGGCAGTCTATGGTAATAAAGCTCATAGGGACTTTTATTTTGTCTTTTGTTAATTAGGACCCTATTTTGGATATAGCAAGCCGTACTTATTGCTTCTGCCCAAAATTGGTTAGCTAGGTTAAATTCATTGAGCATTGTCCTAGCGGCTTCCTGTAAGGTTCTATTCTTTCTTTCTACTATCCCATTTTGCTGGGGGGTTCTAGGACAAGAAAATTCATGAATATATACATTTATTCTATAGAATTCCTCAAACCGTTGATTCTCAAACTCTCCCCTGTGATCACTCCTAAGTCTTTTGATTTTGGTGTCATTTTGATTTTCGATTATTTTACATAAGTCAATAAATAGGTTTAGGGGTTCATCCTTAGTTTTTAGGAACCTAACCCAGGTAAACCTAGAGTAGTCATCGATAACGACTAAGCAGTATCGGTTTTCGCTTTGTGACTTGGCTCCATGTGAATCAAATAGGTCAAGGTGCAGGAGCTCAAGTGTGGTTTGAGTTAGGTCTGATTGAATTTGCTTGTGATTAGACCTGGTTTGTTTACCTGGTTACATGAGTTACATATCATGTTTTCATAGTTCTTAATTTTTGGTACTCCTTTAATTAAACCAAGTTGGGTGATTTTTTAAATTAGTCTAACATTAGTGTGACCTAATCTCCTATGCCAGAGGTTGGATTCTTCTAATTGAGTTAAGAGGCATTTAGGTACTAAGGGTAGATTGATAGTATAAACATTATTTTTCCTAGTACCCTTAAGCAAGACTTCTGAGTCTTGAAGGTTTCTAATCAGGCAGTCAGAGTTAGTAAATGTAACTATATAGCCAATATCACATAGTTGACTTATAC
Organism: Boesenbergia rotunda; assembly: GCA_024364735.1. NCBI lineage: Eukaryota > Viridiplantae > Streptophyta > Magnoliopsida > Zingiberales > Zingiberaceae > Boesenbergia > Boesenbergia rotunda. The sequence goes on along the minus strand of JAGFNQ010000677.1, from coordinate 356,208 downwards.
TAAGCAAACTAAACTTGAAATTTTCAACCAACAGAACCTTTTTAATCATAAAATCGATTTGAGTTCAATGTTACCTGAGTCAATGAATTTGAGTGTAGCATTGTTGCCAAATGCTACTGAGCCTAGGTTCTTGAACATGAGTTTGGTGAATTTAAATTTGTCTCCAGTACTGTGTCTGGAGCATCCACTATCCAACATCCATTGGTCCATATCTTTATGTTCCTACACATAAAGTATTTATTGATTTGGATCCAATTAGAATTAAGGATAGCTTAAATTGATTTTCACAACCTAATCTGTCTCACCCAATGTAGTGTTATCAATCACGTTAACCTTATGGGTTTTGTGAGACAGGTTTTAACAAAATGAAGATTTTAATTTGAAATCATGGTTAATTTTAAAAGGTTAAATTAATTTTGAAAGAAAATTCAATTAAGTTTTAAGTTTATTTTGAAAAGTTGTTAAATCTAAGATTGATTGAAATTTGTGTTAGATTCAAATCTGATAATAGTAAAGTGAATTTGATTTTCAATAATTGGCTTCCAGGTCTTGGCGAGGCACTAGGCCTTCTTTGGTTGTAGCTTTATTGGATCATCAACCATTTCCTTGACAAAGCCTTTTATTGAAAATTCATCTTCAAGTTACTTCTTGAAAGATTTTGGTCAAACTAGTTTGGGTCTTAGATCGGTAGCTTCGGTTAGTTCCACCAGAATGGCTTCCCTAACGTACTATCATCTCACCTCCACCCAATACTATGTTGTTCAAATTTCAATTATGTCATTTTAGTCCTTAGTCTAACAAGTTCTAGGTCTAAATATAATAAATTACAGAAAGAAATAAACAAGCAATCATGCAATAGAGTTAAAGAATTAAGCAAAAAAAAATTTATCTAATTATGAAAATTATTTTTAAATTGGCTCCCCCTGGACTATAGCCTCGATAATGATTATGCAAGATGTGAATCTTGTCCTTGGGGATCCAATACTGGTTTGGTCCAGCTTGGTTGTTCAAGCAAAGCTTGGGGACCCATGCTTGAACTTTGGCTCTTGGTTGGTTCAATACAGCAAAATACGACCGTTGTCTCGACTTGGTTCGATACCCTAATCCAGATCGATTAAGAACGGACTTCTATTTTCCAAGGATCATGTCAAGACCCTTGAACCTGAAGTAAATCATTCTAAAGTCACTCTGAGCTCCTTGACTTGAGTTTTCATGGAGGAATTTTCTTTCTCAAGCTTTTCAACTTGAGTAGAGTTTCCTTCTTGAACCTTCTCGGTCAAGGATCTCGAGTCGGCTTCCTCTTTCAGGAGTTTTACTTCCTGTCGGAGGGACTCGACCAGATTTTGGCTTTCCCCAAGTTACGAGATAAATAAGCAATTAATTTCGATAATTAAATTTCGGAATATGCTCTTACCGTTATTTGGCCGTTTTTCGAGATTGTGAGCCTTCCATCGTCTGGCTCCGATTCCGATCTGGTGTCGATGTCTTCCGAAGCGGTTAAAGCAGAAGATTTGATTGCGGGGCCTCTTCTTCTTCTTCGGAGGAAGATTCATCCCACGTGGCTTGGAGAGTCTTCTTCCGTCGAGTCTTCTTTGTCTCCTTCAGATTGGGGTCTCTGATTTGTAATGACCCTTCTTGCTGCATTCGTAGCAGGTGACATTTGTTTTACCTTTTGAAGTTGAAGGTTTAGCTGGATCTTCCTTTCTTCGACTTGCTTTCTTTCTGTTGGTCTAGTGCTTCAGCTCCTTGTAGTAGTCTCGAGCTAGCCAAACCAACATGGGTCGATCTCCTTCACTATCTTCTGAGTCTGAGTCTGAGTCAGACTCGGGTGCAGGTTGAGGTTTTTTCTTAGCGACTTTTCCTTGGGGTTTACCTGTAATAAAAGCAATACTTTTCTTGACCATAGTGCAGTTAGTCTATTCATGCAATTCTAATTCTGAAAAAAGTTCATCTAATTTAATTTTTGAAAGGTCCCTGGAAACCTTGTAAGCATCTACCATAGATGCCCACAGTGTGTTCCTAGGGAATGCATTTAGGGTATACCTGAATAGATCACGGTTCTCTACCTTGTGACCTATTGTCTGCAGCCCATTCATCAGCTCCTGGATTCGGGCGTGGAGCTGTGCTGCTGATTCTCCTTCGTTCATTTTTATTGTGTAGAGTCTGTTTAGCAACAGATCCCTTTTGCTGATTCTGGTGTCAGAGGTACCTTCGTGCAGCTCAATTAGCTTGCTCCGGAGTTCTTTGGCACTGCTGAAAGGACCCACCCGGTTCAGCTCTTCCTTGGTCAATCCGCATTGCAACGTCTGGGTTTCCTTTGCATCATCCTCATCTTTTTCTTCAATGAGGCGCCCCATTCAGAGTAGTGATGTGCCACTCCTTCTGCGTTAATGGGGATCTCTAGACCAAATTGGATTATTATCCACATGTCCACCTGAGTTTTCAGGTGCACTTCCATCCTGCTTTTCCAGTAGGAGAAATCTTCTCCACTGAAAAGCGGTGGTCTGGCTGTGCTGAAACCCTCTTGCATGGCCATAATATTTTTGAAAAAAATGAAGACAAGGAAAACTTGTTCCAAGACTTAGTCTTGGATTAGTAGTGTGGAAGAAAATTAATAGAAATGAAATTCGATATTGCACCAACCTCGATTAACGAGAAAGATTCAAAAAAAATTAAAATAATTTCATAAAATCCAAAAAAACTCTCAAATTGGTGGTTGCACCAAATTTGAGCCACCCACTCTAATACCACTTGTTGGATCATAGAAACTCGATAGAGGGAGGGTTGAATATCGAGATCAAATTTTTTGGAACACTTAGAGAAAATACGCACCGGAAAATAAATCAATCGCGAACACATGTTGGTTTTACTTGGTTCGGAGTCCCGGGCGGCTCCTACTCTAGGCCCACAGTCCTTGACCGTTTACTTTGGGCAATTCTATATTCGAAAAATCTTTTACAAAGTGATAGTACAGATATAGAATTGAAAATTGAATTAGCAACACTTTCATAATTTAAGTTTATTGACGCCCAAGGTGGATCGAATTTCAGAGCAGAGGGTCGTCGGCGGCACTGGAATCTCGAAGTCGAAGTTTGTCGGGGCGCAGCGCTTGAACGAAAGTGTCTGGAGTGTAGAGAGCGATGTTGTACGAAGCCTTGGGGGTGAACCCCCTTTTATAGCACCCATGGGGGCGCCCGTGTCGATGGGGGCGCCTACATGTGGCGATCTCTTATCCGCAGGCTGGTCAGCGCTTATCCATGTTCACTGGGGCGCCTGAGTAGATGGGGGTGCCCGTGACCTCACAGGTGCCTGAGCTGCCTTGGTCCAGAGGCTTTGCAGTAGTGGTTTGGTTTTTGCCCTTACACTGGGGCGCCCGTATCCATACAGGCGCCTAGCCCCAGTGAGGCGCCTGAGCTGCAGAATCAATATTCCTTCGTTCCCTGCAACCAAGGTTAGTTCCAAAACACAACACGCAAATATGTTAGTTATTATTTACAGCCGTAGCTCTCTTGGTTCTGACTTTGGGTCTCCTAAATGGAACCCTAGTTCGAACCGATGCCTACTGTTCCCTCGATGGGGAACGCGTCCTCACCTACTCCTCTCAGGAGAGTTTACATTTTGCCAACTGACTCCTCCGGTTGGACTTTTGCCCAATCCACCTGACCAGGTCTTCCTTGCCAACTTCCGGTCAGGTCTTCTTGCCCGACTTCCGGTCAGGTCTTCAGTGCCCAACCCTTTGCCAGGACTTCTTGCCCAGACCTCGACCAGGACTTCTTTGCCCAACTTCCGGTTAGGACTTCTAGCCCAGTCCTCGACCAGGACTTCTTTCCCTAGCTCTTTGCCAGGACTTCTTGCCTAGTGTACCTAGGACTTTTCCTGCACACTCAGTAAGTATGTTAGATCACAATAACACCTTAACTTCTGAACCCTTTGCCATTATCAAAACACAGGTTTGACTTTGGTGCTACCTGCACCAACATAAAACACTCCCCCTGTATCGTTTGACTCTATCTAAGTGCCTTAGGGGACTTTAGTGTTGACCTAAGAGGCTTGTGTCTAATTGTGTAGGTCAAACAATTTTCAAAAAGATATAATTTTGAAACTCTACAGTATATGTATAAACAATCAGACAAACATGAAATCCATAAAAACATTACTATGTAAAGCACTATTTTGAAAATAGAGTTTTAGAAAAAATATTCTAGAATTTTGGAAAACAAATTTGAAAAATATTTTTCAATTTATTAGTCCTTAATATCTCACCCATTCTAGATGTCTCAGTACATGCAAGCACGGTTGCCTTATGGGTGTATTGTGAGATACTTGACTAATTTTCATTTGAATTTTAAATCTAAGAGTTAATTAAAACTTGTGTTAGATTCAAATTTATGAAATAGTAATTTGAATTTGATTTTCGATAATCGGCTTCCAGGTCTTGGCGAGGCACAGAGGCCTTCTTTGGCCATAGCCTTATTGGAGAAACAACTCTTTCCTCGACAAAGCCTTTTATCGAAAATTCATTTTCAAATTTACTTCTTGAAAAATTTTGGTCTAACTAGTTTAGGTTTTGGATCGGTAGCTTCAGCTAGTTCCACCAGACTAAACAGACCAAGTAGGGTACGCCTTGCCTTACTTGACCTTATTAGAAGAGCTTTCCTAACGTACTATCATCTCACCTCCACCTAATACTAGGTTGTTCAAGTTTCAATTAGTCTTTTTCCTATAAACGCTCTAAATAATGCATAAACGTAAATATGAATGACATGACATATATTAAAAAATAGCAGATGCATGACATGACAGTTATGCATGAGTCAAATAATTCATAATATTTTACTTAAGTTTCTAATAATGTATCAAATTCCCGATTTGATACATGTCGTGTGAACCCGCGAATATGTCAACCCACTTTGACATATTTAATATTATTAATTTAATTGTTACGGATTGGGTAAGATTTTATTTAATTTGTGTTTAAGTTATTTAAGAATTAATTGGAATGAAGTTGAAGTTAAATTAATTACTTGAAATTGAATTAATTAAGAGTTAATTGAAGTTGAATTAATTAAGAATTAATTAAACTTAAATTAATTATTTAAAGTTAAATTAATTAATAAATATTTAAAGTTAAATTAATTAAGAATTTTAAAGTTAGATTAATTAAGAATTATTTAAAGTTAAATTAATTAAGAATTATTTAAAGTTAAATTAATTAAGGATTTATTAAAGTTAAATTAATTAAGAATTATCTAATTATGGTTGAGATAATTAAGGTAAAAACTAATTTAAGGTTACATAACGGATTAAATTAAGATTAAAAGTTAAAATTAAAGCTTTTAAGATTTTAACTTGATTTAAGTTTCAAAATTTCTGGGTTGGTTAAAAGTTGTGGGTTTAATTTCATCATCTTCATTATTTTGAAAATATCTGATTCATTTACTGTTTCTTCTTTATCTAATTTTTCAAGTTTTTCTAACAATTTTGATTTGTTTGATTTTTTGTAATTTTTATTTACTATAGCCTTGATTGTGGAAAATTCATCTTCCTCCTCATCCTCATCATTAAAATCATATTCTTTAATATCCTCATAGTAGGTGGAGTAAGTTGGGTCACTAGTTAATGTTTTGTAATCATCTTCAATATTATCTATAAATTTGATAATTAAATTATCATCTAAGATTTCATCCCCACTATCCTCAGAAATATCCTTAGAATTAATTTTATAATTATCCTCAATAATTTCAGAGTAGATTTCTGGATTATCATCATGAATTTTAGAGTTAATTTCAGGATTATCCTCAAGAATTTTAAAATTAATTTTAGGATTATCCTTAAGAATTTCAAAGTTAAAGTCAGGATTATCCTTAAGAATTTCAAAGTTAATGTCAGGATTATCCTTAAGAATTTCAAACTTATCAGTAAAATTATTGGATCTAACTTCAGAATTAATTTCAGTAAAATTAACAAAAAAATTATCTGAATTAATTTCAGAATTAATTTTAGAAATTGTTGAATTAACAGTAAAGATTAAACAGTTAATTTCTAATACTTAAGGAATATCTGCATTTTCTAATTGGGCATGCAAAATATTAATTTGACTATGCAGTAAATTCAATTTTTCAGAAAAATTGTCTAAACTATCATATGACAGTGCAGGAATTTGAAAATTTTTAGGAACATAAATTTTGCGTACCTTTGCCAGACATTTATTCTTGTAGTGTCCATACTTTTCACATTTGAAACACCGTATTTGACTTTTATCCCTCCGACTTCGGGCGCTGGTGCCTTCTTTGCTTCTGGTGATGAACAAGTTTTAGGAGTAGGACACTAGTTTTTATAGTATCTTCTCTCCCTGCACTTAAAGCATGTAATATGAAATTTAAAAACTGGCATTTAAAAATAAAATGTACCTGATTCACCCCTGGGCTCCCCCTCAACTCCTAGCATCTTTGCTCCGTCGGCGGTTAGTCCGATGAAGAGCGATCTGACTCTGATACCACTTGTTGGACCAGTGCCGTCGATAGAGGGGGTGAATATCCATTGTAAAAACTTCTCGCCGAAATTCGTCTTTGGTAGACTTTCGTTCTAGACTCAGAGTTAGTGCAGCGGAAAATAGAAAGACCGAAAATAAAGACAACACAAAAATGCACACGGGATTTACTTGGTTCCCAACCCCCCAGGGTCAGTACATCCAAGGACTAAGCACGGGAACACCCGTCCACTAATGGTCTCCTTTCCAGACTTTCCGGAGGCAGAGAAACCTATCTTATAGTGCCGAGTTTACAATCAAAAGATATATAAAAACAATTGCAGAATTTAAATTCAAACCAAAAAGAGTCGACGACTCGGCCGATCTGGAACTCTGAAGTGCCGCGCACTTCCTCCCGGAGCTTCCTTGGTCGCAGAGCCTCGTCGTTAGCGCTATGTCATCAGTCAGATAGCTCATAATGAATCATGGAAGTTGTATATAGAGATGAGGGGTCGAAGACCCTTTTATAGCCTTCATTGGGGCGCCTGTGATCAATGGGGCACCTCACAGGGCTTGGTCAAAGTTTATCTCCGCACCGAACTCGCCGCAACAGATAACCCTTTGAACCAGGGCACCCTGTATCATTGAGGTGCCTCATTGAACACAGGCGCCTGCTTTAATGAGGAGCCTGGGTCCATTAGGGCGCCTCCTTCAATGGGGGTGCCTAGGAGCCCTTTTCCAACCTCGTTTGTTTGGTTGTTTGTCTGCTTTGTCTTCACTTTTAGGTACTTGCAAGAGACATAAATACAAGGAAAATACACATACAATCTTAGCCTTAATCAAATGGTTCTGACTTCAAATTTCCTCGAAACCCTAGGTTGAACCGACGCCTAAGTTCCCACCCCCAGGAATCGCGCCTTCAACCTACTCCTCTCATGAGACGGTTGCCACCCAGTCCATTCAGGTGGACTTTTGCTTAGCCTTTGAGACTCTCGGATCTCAAGACGTCCGACCCTCGACCCGTCTCTTATCCTTAGTCATCGCTCAGCTAAGTTTCTCAATCCCTCGGACCAAGACTTCGTGCCCAAACCCTAGGTCTAGGACTTAGGTGTCCAACCCTCGGCCAGGACTTAGTGCCCAATTCCACGAACCAGGACTTAGTGCCCAACCCTCAGTCAGGTCTTAGGTGCCCACCGCTTAGCCAGGACTTAGTGCCCAATTCCACGAACCAGGACTTAGTGCCCATCTTCACTCACTAGGTCTTAGTGCCCAGCTTCACTCACCAGGTCTTAGTGCCTAATTCTTAGAACCAGGACTTAGTGTCTAGGTTAACTAGGACTTTTTTTCACCTTGTTCCAGTTTTCTTGATTACACTTCCCTTGTTCAACGTATCACTGACTTAAGCATATTGTCAAACATCGAAACACTTAGAGGAGGACATCACTGATGCGTCTTGCACCAACATGCTGTATATGAGACCAGATATCTGTTTTGTCATGGGCATGGTTAGCAGATATCAGAATAACTCAGGTCAGGGAAATTGGACTACGGTAAAGGATATATTAGTACCTGAGAAGGACTAGGGATTATATGTTGGTTTACCAGGAAGACCAATTACTCCCTGTGGGTTATACGGATTTAGACTTCCAATCAGATAGGGACAAAAGTAAGTATACCTCGAGGTTTGTGTTTACTTTAGGAGGTGGAGCCATAGTATGGACGAGTGTCAAGTAGAAATGCATGTCAGACTCCACCATGGAAGCTGAGTATGTGGCAGCCTCTGAGGCGGCCATAGAAGTTGTATGGTTCAGGAACCTCATGATGGACTTGGATGTGATTCCTGGTTTGCCCAGAGCTATCACATTTGTTGTGATAACAGTGGTGCAGTTGCAAACTCGAAGGAACCACGAGCCCATAAGGCGAGTAAACATATAGAGCGCAAGTACCACCTAAGCGAGGAGAAGTTGTTGTCGCCTAGATTACATTAGGGGACAACTTGTCATATCCTTTCACTAAGGTCTTTCTAGCGAGAGCTTTTGATAGGCATATGGAGGAAATGGGAGTCAGATGTATGACATTGTGAGGACAGCAAAGTCTTTTAGTATAAGTGGGAGATTGTTGGATGTATACTAAAAGCCTTGCTTTCTATATGGGCATCTATATTTTGAAAGAGAATCACAAGATCACTGATTGCATGTTTATATTAGTATGTGCATATTGTCTAATACTTTACACTGTAGATAACATGGTGTGTGGTGTCACACAGAAGATCATGTTATCAGTCCCTTGTAAAGTATAAGTAGAGGCCCACAACCGAGATGGATTTAGACAAACCATCGGGATGGTTGTAGTGTAATTTGGTATTGGTTTGTCATGACCATAGAATTACACTAGTACACTTTGTGTGTATTGAGCAGGACCGATATAGAGGTGATTCAACTTATACTGACTATCTAGTTGAATCAAACCTCAAATATTATGGAGTACATGCTCTTAATCCCGATATAATAACGGGCACATGTACTTAATATTTATTTCTTTGATTTACCAATGGGCGAGATTTATTCTGTTAAATCGATAGGCCCGGTAAGTTAGAAAATAATATTATTTATATGGTGTGCCATTGATTATAGACGAAAACCGTGTCCTGGTGAGTCGGGATGATGATGCCCTCTTGATAAGCTCATAAAGTTCATCATGTTAAATCCTGCAGGTAGACTTGGTCCGACATGATGATAAGGATGGGTAGTTGATAAGTACCATTTTATTGATTATTTTAATTTCTAAAATCCATGTTTGACCTATGTTTTTATTGTTTAATTGTGAAATTGCCCTAGGATTTAGAACTTACTCTTATTTTGAACTTAATTACAAATTTGCATTAAATTGGATTATTTGGCCACTAATTTTCTGATATATTTTTGTAGGCACCAAAGGTTCAAGGACTTAGGGCATATTGGGTCAAACATGAGTCGGAAGTGAACCGGATCAAATTATCAAGCTTACGATTAATCCGAGCCGTCCGATTCAAGAGCGGCTAGATCTGAGCCATCCGGGACCATCTGAAGCAATCCGAGCTAAGGTTAGGGTTGATCAAGCACTATGATCAAGATCTGAAGGTTTCATCCAAACCAGAGCTCAATCAACCGTTGGATCAAGCTCGGAGGGCTCTAGATCGTCCATTCAAAGATTAAGTTAATCTGGACCATCCGTTGCAAATCTGGAGGATCTGAGCTACCACAAGGCAGATCCTGACCCCAGATCATCATCATCAAAGCTTGGCTCCAATCAGAGCAAGATCAGCCGTTGGATTCATCCAAATCAATCTAGACCGTCCATTGATAAGTATTTAATCAAATCTGCCCAGCTCTTCAGCGTTGTCGCGTTTCCTCGCCGCAACATTTTCTTCTTCGTGTTCTTCACTGTTTTAGCTAGTTTTCTTCAATCCAAGGGGCGCGACCCCTCAATTCCTTTCTTAGATCATGTGTTAGGTCATTTGGAAGGTTTCATCGGTGAGGTTCTAGCTCAGATTTGCCCAAAAACAGAGCTGTTGAGAGGTTTCCGCAGTTTTGTTCAATTGCTGCCTTTCGATCGGTTGTGCTCCATTTCCATCCACCCGAGCTTCTAGAGGGGTTCCCTAGATTGCTTGGATCATCCCCAACTCATCATCAATCGCGGACACAGCTGAATTGAAGGATGCCGAATGGGAAATTAAGATTTGAGCAAGCTGAGTTGGATTTGAATCGCAGAGACAATTTCTTGATGATTTGCTGAGCTTGCGGGTTCGAGGCTCACTCTTGCTTGACGACCAAGAAGCATTTGAGCTAGGGAAGATTGGGGTTTAGATTTTTAGTTAATTTCAGTTATTTGTAGCTGTAATTTCCAATTCTGCTTTAGTTTTGTTTCTGTCTTCGTTTCAGATTGGTTAATTTCGTTTATTGCATTGTTTCAGCTGTAATCTAGCTTTAAATCTTCGAGTTCAGTAATTTAGGAACTTGTTTAGTGATAGAGTGAGTTAAATTTCAGTTTACTTTAGCTTATATTGTTGCGTGCCATTTTGAAACCTTGAGTATCAGTTCATTTCTGAATTTGCAATTCAGTTTCTGAAATTTTCAATTTGTTTCACTTTCGATGAGTTAATTCAGTTAGTCTAAGTTTGTTTAGATCTTAGCTTCATTTCTGAATTTTGTCTAGCTTGGTAAGTCCGAATTTCAGTTTGTTTCCCAGCTAAAGCTTGCGTATCAATCCCCTGTTTCCAGTTTTCAGCTCTGCACGTGAGATGTTCCTGAGCATCAGTCCTTGTGTCATTGAATTGGAATCTGAATTCATGTCAATCAAATACTAACTCAGCTGAATTTCACATGAAAACTAAAATTGTGTCCTCGATTTCAATCGCATGAGTTGTTCTGCATTTGGTGGATGAATTCATTTCAGAATTTTGTTCTCAACTTGTCTGAATTTTGCATTGGAGTATTGCTGAAATTCTGCAGTAATTTCTGCAAATCTTTTCAGCTGTTGCATTGCATTTATCCCTGCTTCTGGCTTAAGTTTTCTCTTCCGAAATTACAGTGTAGTTGTTTTATTTGTTAAGCATACTTTATAAGATTCTGCATTCAATCTCAATTTCTGTGAGTGCAGTCATATTTCTGCCAGTTCAGCCAGCAACATTCTCTGCATTTAGCTTGGCTGAAAAGTTCTGTACCCTTCAATTCTGCACACCTTTGCTTCTGAACTCAGCGGTTTCCCTGAGCTACGTATCACCCTCTCTTGCGTACCAACTTCAATCACTGCATATCAGTTTGTTGTGTATCAAAATTCCAGCTTAGCAATTATAATTTGTGCCTTCATTCAATTGCTTCTGACATGGGCATTTTCATTTCTGCATATCAATTTTGCTCAGTTTTTGCATGACTGAAATCTGCACTTAATTTGGTTGCTTCACATCCATTTACTTAACATAATTTGCTTCACATGATTTGTAGATCTGCCCTTGTATCAAGCAACCAATCAAAATTGCACTTAGCTTTAGATTTTGGCACATGAGTTTTTCCTTCACTTGGAATCAAGTTAAGTTTAGGCTTGAGTGGTGATGCTTTAAGTTTTAAATCAGTTTGTAGTGTATTTTTGCAATTGAAATCAGATCTGTGTTTTTACCAAATTGTGTAAATGCCTTGATGAGATTTTCCATTGGTTGAGTCCATGAATTGTCATTACTTTGTTTAATTTGCTTGTTTAAGTTCTTCCTTTGCATTGCTATTTCATTTCTGATTCCAACCAAACCCATATCAGATTTATTTGAAACCCGAATTCATAAACGACACATAAATACAAGCTCGAATCAAACAACGTCAACTAGTCCCGAGGAAAAATACGACCTGTGGCCCCTTTACTACGTTTTCATATTTTGATTGCAAAAAGGGTTTCCAGCATTCATTTATAAATTCTAAATTTGAGACCCACTTTTGTGATAGTATCATTTGGGTCTGTCAAATTTTTGGCGCCGTTGCCGGGGAAGCAACTAGTTGATTTGTTTGATTTTTGCTTATATGCTTTTGGATATATCATTGGGTTCTATTTTATTTTGCTTTATCTTTTGTGTACGGTTGCTGCTAGTTTTCTTGTTTGTTTTGTGACAGGGCTGTGAATCTAAATGTTTTCACCAGAGGACTATACAGAGCTAAATGATGCACTGGTGGGGCTAAAAAATGTGTTAAAGGAGTTGGAATACCAACAGAAACGTAAAGCTCAGTCATCTACTCACCAGCAGCCGATTCAGCCACGATTTCAGCTGCCTCTCAACCAATTTCAGCAACCCTATTCAGAATTTCAGCCTTTCCAGCAATTTCAACCGCCACATCAAGAATTCCAGCAGCCATATTCTGAATTCCAGCAGCCATATTCTGATTTCCAGCAGCCCCATTTGAATTTTCAGCAACCAAACTTTCAGTTTCAGCAAGGGTGTTTAGATAATCAGAATTTTCAGCAACCACCCTTCCATCAAGTTCAACCAAATCAGTTTTTTCAGCCTAATTGTCAGCCAAGTCAGCCCTTTCAATTTCAGCAGCCAAGTCAACCAAATTTTCAACAGTTTCAGCATGGGCAACTACCATTTCAGAATTTTGATCAACCAATTCAGCAATATCAGCTACCATGTCAACAATTCGAACCACCACAACAATTCCAACCGCAATTTCAGCACGAATTTCAGCATCTTAATCAGAATTTCCAGCCCACCCAATTTGAGTTTTCACCACCACAATTTCAACCTCAGATCCAAGAATTTCAGGGCTACAATTTTCAGCAATCTCCACCAACTTGTGAACCAAATTTTCAGCAGTTTAATCAGCCTGTTCAACCATTTTTTCAACCCCCACAGTCTCAATTTCAACAAATGTTTCAACAAGAGCTTCAAAACCTCGAAAGGCAAATGGAACAAGTGGCTAGTGATTTGAATCAGATAAAAGCCCAAAGATTAGAACAATTGTCTTCTCAAGCTGTTTTTAATTCTGAGAGCCCCGGAGTTGATTTTATCTCAGTTCAAGGTGAGCCTAGTGCATTGCCAAGTCTATCTTCAAGTAATCTTGCAAATTTGGTAGAAGAAGAAGAAGAAGAAATCATAAAAATCTGGGCACCTACAGCATGCATTCCTCCGGAGACTCCTATTCAAAATCCAATTCCAAATTTTTCAGCTCCAGAAGAAGAAACTGAAGCTCCACAGGACCATTCTAGACTTTTATTTTCTGATGATAGTATTATTGATGGTCCTAATTTTTCTAATGTTGTTGTTGCAGATATTACAGGAGAAGCATGCATAGGAGATGATTCCACAGGTGTAGGGGACTGCACTAAGCCCCAGGGACCACCACAATTTACTGGTACATTAGAAGATTCAGAGAATGAACCAGAAAGTGTAGGGACTTGCATGGTGGAAGCAAGCACCCAAGGATCACCAGTTGAGTGTCCACCAGAGCGTGAGGCTGAAGAGGAGCATGTACTTGATCAGGAGGAGGCCGTGGATACATCTACTCTTGTAGAACCTCCAGGTATTCTCCAGCACGCTCAGGTAAGTATTTCTCCTCTTTGTTCAAAAAAATTCAGCGAGGTACCTAGTGCTGACTTTATTGATTCTGATGAATTTATTGATATACCTTGTGTAGAAATTGTTTGCGCAAATCCAATAGAGGTACCAAAACTTGATTTCCTTGGTCATACTGCATTACTTGATACATCTCTTGTAAATATGGATAGCGAAATAATTTTAGAGGCACCTATAATTGATGTTGTTTGTTATGATGAATATCTTGATACATCTTTTGTGGATATGGATAGTGAAACATTTTTAGAAGTGCCTGAAATTGATGTTATTTATTTTGATGAATCTCTTGCTATATCTTATGCTGAGGTTGAATGTGAAAAACTTATGGAGATATCTGATATTGATTTGATTGGCTGTGATACATTGCTTGATACATTCTTGATAGGAAATAATTGTGAAATTTCTATTGATGTGCCAGAAATTGATTCCTTTATTTATGATAAGTTTCTTGATATACCTTTGGAGGATATTACTTATGAAAAATTCATTGAGATACCAGAATTTGATTTAATTGGACATGATGCAGTTTTGGATTTATTTCATGCAGAGACTGAATTTATATCATTTCTTTCTGACCTTGAATGCTTGAGAGAGGTATTACATTATTTTGCAGGGTCCAGAAGACTTCAGGAGTGGGTGCTCCAACTGAACAGACTCCAGCCTCCTGGAAGGACTTCTGAAAGGCATCAAGAAGGAGGAGAAGATCTTACTTTAATCCATAGCCCTCCATTCCTTCAATGGATTTTGAACCTAAATCGCCTGCGGCCACCTGAGCATTTTTCTGCACAGTTTAAGTGTGGGGGAGTCCGAGTTCTCCCAGCCACCCAGACTCCTCCACTACCACGATGGAGGCTACTTCTGGATAGGCTCCGTCCACCAGAATAAAGGGGAGATTGTTCTTTCTTGTATTTTCTTTTATTGCCTGTTCATTTTTTTATGCTTTCTAGGAGTAGAATTTTCTTTTAAATTGAGTCCTTGTCAATAAAAGCATGTTAGTTCTCTTGGAAGTTTATTTCTTACATGAGTAAAAATAAATGTATCCCTCTAGGTTATTCATTAGCATTTTAGAGTCTTTTGGAAAATAAATTAAATTTGGTTGTTAAAACTTAGGGTTTGAGCTCTTGGATGCTTGAGTACTACTTGCTTTATATTCTTAATTGAGGACTTGGGATGAATTATTTTTACCTAGTGAGAATTAGCCTTACTTTTGTGATACACATATGTCATTGTGCTCTAGAACATGCTTAGGTTCTTTCAAAATCATATTTCAATGATTGGATCACATCTATAGAGGCTAATCACTTTGTTTACCTTTCCATATCAATTTTGGCAAAAATCATGTTCATTCCATTTTTCTTTACTTATTTCCTACTCTTAACCTCACTCTTCTATGGACTTGTTTGTTTGGGGATGTTTCTTAATGCTATTTTGCCCGAGACGGACAAAGATTTAAGTGTGGGGGAGTGACTAGTGATTTGGAAGCAACTTTTATCAAGAAGGCACTTCATTTGAAAAAAAAAAAAAGTTTTTCATGTGCCAAGTGAGTGAGTTTGGTGCCAAGAATAACAAGAGAGATGGAAGCAATTGGAGATCAAGATTCCTTATCACATTTTGAAGATCAAAGTTGGCACGCAAGAAAAGAAAAGAAGAACAAAAATCTGCAATGAAAAAAAAAAAGAGAAAAATGGCACGGAAATGGAAGAAAACTTGTGCCAAAGTGAAAAAAAAAATTTTGTGAAGCTACTTGTGGTCAGAAACGTTGTGGACTGCAGCTGTACTTTGCTAGGAAGATCAGTAACATTTTGCTACAATCTGAATTGAAGCTGCAATGTGCTGAAAAACCCATGAAAAGCTGCTGTAAATTTCTGCTTTCGAGAAAAAAAAATCAGTAGGGGAAGCTAGTAAGCAGTTTTGTATCAACTCCCAATTGAATCCATGCCTTCTAAATCAGAAATGCCTTGCTGCCTTCGAACTGAACTTGCAGAATGATTTTCAATTGAACAAAACCTCTTGGGAGCAGAATTGAAACTGCTGTAAAAAAATTTCAGAAACATACTATGAAGGCAGATTCAAAAATAGGAAGTGGCAAATCCTTGGAAGCTCACGGCACTAGAAGGAATTGGAGATGATTCTGAGATGGAGCTGAGCATATCTTGACTGAATAAAGTAAGCAATTAGCAGCTAAGACCAAATGCAGAAAAGAAAAGAAAACATAAACAGTTTGAAAAAAAAAGAGAAGAATGCAAAATGGAACACAAAGGAAGTTTGGCACCATGAAGCAAGTGAATCAACTGATTGGTTTTTCTCATCCGAGTCCAAGCTTTATTCCATTTCATTTCTGATTTTACAAGAAGGAAAGAAGAGAAAGAAGAGAAAGAAGAATGAGAAAAGAGAAAGAAAATTGGCACAAAATTGGCAAACTTGGCACATTAGACCAAGGAAGGGTTTTTCATCCGATTCAAAGGCAATTATTCAATTGGACTTTACCACACTTGTGATATCACTAGAGGACTGTTAAGATGGGGCAAAGCACATTGGAAATATTTTTGAGCAACCAAGTCTCCCACTCCATCAATTTTTCTATCTTCTTGGTTTTTACTCCATTTCATATCATTTCTATGTTTTTGATTTGTTTTTGTAGATGTTGATCCTAATCATGAATAATGGTGGAGATTAGACAATAAGCAAGCCTATGGTAGTGCAAGAAGCATGTGTGTTTGAGTGAGCTCCACTTCCATCATCAACTTAGAACTTAAGGAGAGAGTCACCAAAACTTCCCTTGAGAGGCTAGTGATTTAAATTCATCTCAATGACTCATGATGGATAAAAAGGCTAAGTTGTTGATTTAAGGACAAGATACTAATCCATAGAGCTTAGATTTATGAGAATTGACAACCCTAGGTAATTTCTTTTCATTTGCTTCTAATTATGCTTAAGAGAATCTAGGGGATACTTACTCAGTGTTTTCGCGAGACGCTCAAGGTTAAGTGTGGGGGAGTTGATAAGTACCATTTTATTGATTATTTTAATTGCTAAAATTCATGTTTGACCTATGATTTTATTGTTTAATTGTGAAATTGCCATAGGTTTTAGAACTTACTCTTATTTTGGACTTAATTGCAAATTTGCATTAAATTGGATTATTTGGCCACTAATTTTCTGATATATTTTTGTAGGCACCAAAGGTTCAAGGACTTAGGGCATATTGGGTCAAACTTGAGTCGGAAGTGAACCGGATCAAATTATCAAGCTTACGATTAATCCGGGCCGTCCGATTCAAGAGCGGCTAGATCTGAGCCATCCGGCACCATCTGAAGCAATCCGAGCTAGGGTTAGGGTTGATCAAGCACTATGATCAAGATCTGAAGGTTTCATCCAAATCATAGCTCAATCAACCGTTGGATCAAGCTCGGAGGGCTCTAGATCGTCCATTCAAAGACTAAGTTGATCTGGACCATCCGTTGCAAATCTGGAGGATCCGAGCTACCACAAGGCAGATCCTGACCCCAGATCATCATCATCAAAGTTTGGCTCCAATCAGAGCAAGATCAGCCGTTGGATTCATTCAAATCAATCTGGACCGTCCATTGATAAGTATTTAATCAAATCTGCCCAGCTCTTCAGCGTTGTCATGTTTCCTCGCCGCAACATTTTCTTCTTCATGTTCTTCACTGTTTTAGCTAGTTTTCTTCAATCCAAGGGGCGCGACCCCTCAATTCCTTTCTTAGATCATGTGTTAGGTCATTTGGAAGGTTTCATCGGTGAGGTTCTAGCTCAGATTTGCCCAAAAACAGAGCTGTTGAGAGGTTTCCGCAGTTTTGTTCAATTGCTGCCTTCCGATCGGTTGTGCTCCATTTCCATCCACCCGAGCTTCTGGAGGGGTTCCCTAGATTGCTTGGATCATCCCCAACTCATCATCAATCGCGGACACAGCTGAATTGAAGGATGCCGAATGGGAAATTAAGATTTGAGCAAGCTGAGTTGGATTTGAATCGCAGAGACAATTTCTTGATGATTTGCTGAGCTTGCGGGTTCGAGGCTCACTCTTGCTTGACGACCAAGAAGCATTTGAGCTAGGGAAGATTGGGGTTTAGATTTCTTAGTTAATTTCAGTTATTTGTAGCTGTAATTTCCAATTCTGCTTTAGTTTTGTTTCTGTCTTCGTTTCAGATTGGTTAATTTCGTTTATTGCATTGTTTCAGCTGTAATCTAGCTTTAAATCTTCGAGTTCAGTAATTTAGGAACTTGTTTAGTGATAGAGTGAGTTAAATTTCAGTTTACTTTAGCTTATATTGTTGCGTGCCATTTTGAAACCTTGCGTATCAGTTCATTTCTGAATTTGCAATTCAGTTTCTGAAATTTTCAGTTTGTTTCACTTTCGGTGAGTTAATTCAGTTAGTCTAACTTTTTTTAGATCTTAGCTTCATTTCTGAATTTTGTCTAGCTTGGTAAGTCCGAATTTCAGTTTGTTTCCCAGCTAAAGCTTGCGTATCAATCCCCTGTTTCCAGTTTTCAGCTCTGCACGTGAGATGTTCCTGAGCATCAGTCCTTGTGTCATTGAATTGGAATCTGAATTCATGTCAATCAAATACTAACTCAGCTGAATTTCACATGAAAACTAAAATTGTGTCCTCGATTTCAATCGCATGAGTTGTTCTGCATTTGGTGGTTGAATTCATTTCAGAATTTTGTTCTCAACTTGTCTGAATTTTGCATTGGAGTATTGCTGAAATTCTGCAGTAATTTCTGCAAATCTTTTCAGCTGTTGCATTGCATTTATCCCTGCTTCTGGCTTAAGTTTTCTCTTCCGAAATTACAGTGTAGTTGTTTTATTTGTTAAGCATACTTTATAATATTCTGCATTCAATCTCAATTTCTGTGAGTGCAGTCATATTTCTGCCAGTTCAGCCAGCAACATTCTCTGCATTTAGCTTGGCTGAAAAGTTTTGTACCCTTCAATTCTGCACACCTTTGCTTCTGAACTCAGTGGTTTCCCTGAGCTGCGTATCACCCTCTCTTGCGTACCAACTTCAATCATTGCATATCAGTTTGTTGTGTATCAAAATTCCAGCTTAGCAATTATAATTTGTGTCTTCATTCAATTGCTTCTGACATGGGCATTTTCATTTCTGCATATCAATTTTGCTCAGTTTTTGCATGACTGAAATCTGCACTTGATTTGGTTGCTTCACATCCATTTACTTAACATAATTTGCTTCACATGATTTGTAGATCTGCCCTTGTACCAAGCAACCAATCAAAATTGCACTTAGCTTTAGATTTTGGCACATGAGTTTTTCCTTCACTTGGAATCAAGTTAAGTTTAGGCTTGAGTGGTGATGCTTTAAGTTTTAAATCAGTTTGTAGTGTATTTTTGCAATTGAAATCAGATCTGTGTTTTTCCCAAATTGTGTAAATGCCTTGATGAGATTTTCCATTGGTTGAGTCCATGAATTTCCATTACTTTGTTTAATTTTCTTGGTTAAGTTCTTCCTTTGCATTGCTATTTCATTTCTGATTCCAACCAAACCCATATCAGATTTATTTGAAACCCGAATTCATAAACGACACATAAATACAAGCTCGAATCAAACAACGTCAACTAGTCCCGAGGAAAAATACGACCTGTGGCCCCTTTACTACGTTTTCATATTTTGATTGCAAAAAGAGTTTCTAGCATTCATTTATAAATTCTAAATTTGAGACCCACTTTCGTGACAGTATCATTTGGGTCTGTCAGTGGTACTAATTAAGGAGTTAGATTTTGATTAATTAAAATTGTCAGTAATTTAAATTAATCAACGAGCATTCAATATCTTAAACATGGAGAGATACTTGTACTCATAATAGTTGGAGCCCATATTTAAATATGGGGGTTTGTGAGTTAGTTCAATGAGGATCCTTTAGTGGAATGAATCTTTATTAATAGATCGGGCCTTTATCCATTAGGTGGCCAAGACCCAACTCCTCCTCATGGTCCCTATTATAGCCTATAAATACCCCATAAAGCCATCATTAGAAAAAAACCTAAGCCTATTATTCCTCTCTCTCTCTCTCTTTCTCTCCCCAAGGGTTGGAGGTGGCCGACGGTTTGGAAGGAAGAAGAGAAAACTTGTTCTCTTCTCTTCTCTCCTTTTCTCTCCACTTGAGGCGTCGCACAAGGATGGAAGGAGGCTTCCTCTTCTTCCTCTTGGTCAAATGCAAGCTTGGGTGGGTGAGGAGGAGACCGGCGACGACAATCTTTTCTTCTTCGGGTTCCGGCGGCAATTTGAGGAGAAGACAACCTCTTTCTCTCCTTTCCTTGGTTGGTAGTGTTGGTGCAGGAAGCACCAAAGTCAAACCTGTGTTTTGATAATGGTAAAGGGTTCAGAAGTTAAGGTTTTATTGTGATCTAACAATGCTACTCAAGTGTGCAGGAAAAGTCCTAGGTACACTAGGCACGATGTCCTGGTTCTAAGAATTGGGCAATAAGTCCTGGCCGCAGGTTGGGCACCTAAGTCCTGACATAAGGTTGGGCAATAAGTCCTGGTCGTAGAATGGGCACCGAAGACCTGGTGAGTGAAGTTGGGTAATAAGTCCTAGTCGTGGACTGGGCACTGAAGACCTGGTGAGTGAAGCTGGGCAATAAGTCCTGGTCGCGGACTGAACATGAAGACCTGATCCGGGGGATTGGGCAAATGTCCAACCGAAGAAGATGGTTGTCAAAAAGGTAAACTCTCCTGAGAGGAGTAGGTGAGGACGCGTTCCCCGTAGGAGGGAACATTAGGCGTCGGTTCGACCTATGGTTCCATTTCGGAAGTCCAAAGTCAGAACAAAGACAGCTCAGGCTGTTAAATTATGCTTAACTTATATCATTTATATGTTATTTGTTTTTGGAACTAACCCTGGTTGCAGGAACAAAGAGATGGAAGTTTCTGCTCCCTGGCACCTAAATGAGGTCAGGCGCCTGTGTTGATACAAGCGCCCAGACAAGGGTGTTTCCAGGCATAATCGATACAAGCCTCCAGAACAGCATATGAGGTGCATGTGTTCATACTGGCGCCCCAGTCAGCTCAGGCGCCCCAATTGAAGGGATAAGCGCTAGCCAAGTCTGCTGATTGAGGTTCGCGCAGAATGAGCCATGTGTCAGGCACCCCCTTTAACACAGGCACCCCAGCATCGACTATATAAAGGGGTTCATCCCCTTGTATTCAGAGACAACTTCTTTCTACGAAATCTTTCAAGTGCTCTGCTCCAAATGCTCCATGCTTAAGACTCAAGCGCCAACGACGACTCGCGGCTCCGACTTTCAATTTTCTCCGGTCGTCGGTATAACTTTTTTTGTATTAAGTATTGTATTTTAATTCTATATTCAAACTTCAAATTGTAATAATTTTACGCAATATAGAATTGCCCATTGAACGGTCAAGGACTGTGGGCCTTGGAGTAGGAGCCGACTGCGACTCTGAACCAAGTAAAAACAAACGTGTTAGCATTGATTTGTTTTTTCGCTGTGCAAATTACACTAAGTTTTCCAAAAATTTATCGATCGATATTCACCCCCTCCTCTATGGATTCTAACCGATCCCACAGGCATCAGCTGTTGGAAGGAGGAGAAGGTGGTGGTGGAGAGAAGAAGACGAGTTCTTCCTTTGTGTGGCCGGTGGCAACAAAGACATAGGGTTTTTGTTGGCCGGCGCAAGGAGAAGGAAGAAGAGGTGTTTGGTTTTTGTTTGGTGGCTTTGTTTCTTGGTAGACCATCTCCCACACGACGCCCAAGGAGGAGATAGGTCATACAGTAGAAGATCACAAGGTAACGAGAGGTATAATCTTCTCAAATGGCTCTTTGATCTTTTAATTACATGTGGTTTAATTAATTATCTATTTGATTAATTATTTGTTAATTAATTGTGATAATTAATTATTGTGGACCCCGATGATAAACACAAAAACTGGTGATCCGCTCGTCGTCTATTCCGTGACTAATTGGTTAGGCGAGTTGCAAGGCTTGAACAACAAGTTTGGCCAAGTTGTAACTCGAATCAGTTAGTACGACGATGAGACTGTTGTTTTGTGAAATAGGTCTCCATTCGGATTAAAATTTTAATCCGTGGACATGGAGAGGTTTCCCATGTGTGACTCGGCATCCCTTGTGCACAAAACCAACAGATTTGTCAAGCATAATTTTGGGACCCATGCTTGGACTCGAGTTCTACTTGGGTTCGAAATAGAGTAGTAAGATCGGTACCGTGAGTTGGTTCGATAACCAAGTCCGGATCGAATTAGAACCGATTTCTGTTTTCCAAGAATCATGTCAAGACTATTGGAACCCAAGGTAAATTGTTCTAATGCAACTCTAAGTTCCTTTACCTGAGATTTCAAGGAGGAATTCTCCTCCTCAAGTTTTTGGACTTTAGTAGAGGTTCCTTCCTGAACTTGTTTAGTTAAGGAGCTAGAGTTGACTCACTCTTTCAGGATTTTGACTTCCTGTCGGAGGGATTTGACCCGAACGTTGGTTTTGGCGAACTTATGAGGCAGATTGAAATTAGGTCGTAAAGCTGAGATTCAGGATAATCTCCTACCGTTATTTGCCCGTCTTCCGAAATTGATAGCCTTCCGGTTCCGACGCTTTCTTCTGGTTCCGATTTCGATTCGGTGTCGAGATTTTCCGATGCTTTCAGTGCGAGGAGGTTGGCGTGTGGTACTTCTTCTTCTTCTTCTGAAGATGACTTGTCCCACGTAGCATTGAACGCCTTCTTCCTCTGGTTCATCTTGTTTTCCTTCAAGTTGGGATACTCTGATTTATAGTGACCCTTCTTGTTGCACCCATAACAGGTTACTTCACTTTTTACTTTTTGACTAGTAGTAGGTTCGGTTGGATCATCCTTTTGCTGGTTCACCTTCTTCTTCTTTCTTTGGCCCTTGGTCATCTTATAGTGGCTCCGGGCCATCCGGACCTGTTCCGAATAATCAATTCCGTCGTCGTCAGATTCTGAGTCAGAATCTGACTCAGGTATCGATTGCGACTTTTTCCTCTTTTGCTTCCTAGGGACTTTCCTGCAAAAAAGGCTATACCCTTTTCGACCTGTGAAACATTAGTTTGTTCATAGAGTTCTAACTCAGAAAAGAGTTCATCTAGTTTAATATCTGAAAGGTTCCTTGATACCTTGTAAGCATCTACCATAGATGCCCACAAAGAATTTCTGGGGAACGAGTTCAGAGTATACCTGATTAGGTCACAGTTTTCTACCTTGTGACCTATCGTGTGCAAACCGTTCATTAGTTTTTAGATCCTTGTGTGACGTTGTGCAGCTGTTTCCCCGTCTTGCATCATGATCGTGTACAGCTTGTTGAGAAGGAGATCTCGCTTACTGATCCTCATGTCCGATGTCCCTTCGTGCAGCTCGATCAATTTGTTCCACTGGTCTTTAGCACTGCTGAACAGGCTGACGCGGTTGAGTTTCTCCTTCGTCAATCCACACTGGAGGGGTCTGAGTGGCTTTGGCGTCTGCTTCTATCTTCTTTTTAAGTGAAGCATTCCACTCAGAGTATCCTTGAATTTCTCCTTGCGAGTTCTTCGGGATCTCCAGTCCAAACTGGATGATGATCTACATTTCCACCTGAGTCATCAAGTGGACCTCCATTCTGCTCTTCCATTAGGAGAAATCCTCTCCAGAGAACAGAGGAGAACGTGCGGCGATGTAGCCTTCTTGCATGGCCATTTAATATTCCTGAAAATGCAAAAAAAACTTGTTCCAAGACTTTGTATTGGATTAGTAGTGTGGTATAAAAATAATAAAATACAAATTCGAGTGGTGTTGCACCAATCTCGAAGAATGAGAATTTTTTATCAAAAAAACAAACGAAAGAAAGAAAATAAATTATAAAAAAACTGCTAAGTTGGCGGTTTCCCCAAGGTTGAGCAACCCGCTCTGATACCACTTGTGGGATCGTTGTAATCGATAGAGGGGGGGTGAATAGCGATTACTAAAAATTTTTGGAATAACAGAAAATACAGCGGAAGAATAAAAAAACAATGCTAACAAGTTCCTTTTTACTTGGTTCAGAGTTTTTAACGGCTCCTACTCCAAGACCTACGGTCCTTGACCATTTTCGTTGGGCAATTCTATAATTCAAATAAGAGTTACAAATATATAATTCGAGTATAGAATTAAATAGTGAATTTAAATTATACCGACGACACAAGAAAGGTTGCAGAGCATCTTGGGCAGCGTGTCGTCGACCTTGATCGTTGGCAGCGCGGAAAACTCGAGTGGGGAAGAGATTTGGAGAGCGTTGTAGTGCTTGATTCGCCAGAAAGCAGTTTTGATT
Organism: Boesenbergia rotunda; assembly: GCA_024364735.1. Classification (NCBI taxonomy): domain Eukaryota; kingdom Viridiplantae; phylum Streptophyta; class Magnoliopsida; order Zingiberales; family Zingiberaceae; genus Boesenbergia; species Boesenbergia rotunda. The sequence goes on along the minus strand of JAGFNQ010000677.1, from coordinate 332,332 downwards.
AATCTGAGATGTTATAGAAAGCAAATGGGTGTAGCCCCTTATATAGCCAGTTCTCGGGCGCCTGAGGCTTATTGGGCGCCTGCCACATGTAGCGAATCGGGTGTGTGCTTATCCGTAAACTCGGCCAAACCTCTATCCTTTGGTCTTGGCCGCCTGGGACCTCTGAGGCGGCTGATGGCTCATGGGCGCCTGAGTTGTTAACGTGGCAACCTGCTAGCTCACCTACTCACCCGCTGGAAACGTCTCAAAACAGGTGCATGTTACCTGTCAGGCGCCTAAACCCTTTTAGGCGCGTGGGATGTAGCAGTTACTTCCTTTCACTCCTGTAACCAGGGTTAGTCCAAGAACAATATAACATAGATAATAAGTGTAGGAATAACAGCCAGAGCTGTCTTGGTTCTGACTTTGGATTTCAAAATGAAACCCTAGGTCGAACCGACGCCTACTGTTCCCTCTTCCGGGGAATGCGTCCTCACCTACTCCTTTCAGGAGAAATTACCTTTTGCCAACCGACTCCTCCGGTTGGACTTTTGCTCGACCTCCGAGACTGTCGTATCTCGAGATGTTCGTACTTCGACCCACCTCTACTTCTGTTCGCAATCCTCGCTCGGCTAAGAATCCTGCCCAATCTTCCAGATCAGGACTTCGGTGCCCAATCCATGACCAGGACTTCTTGCCCAACCTTCGGTCAGGTCTTCTTGCTCAACCCTGCAGGTCAAGACTTTGTGCCTAGGTAAACTAGGAATTTCCTATGTTAGGATCTTACCGTATTCTAGAGGGGGGGGGGTTAAAACAATGCTAACATAAATCAATCTATATGGTTCGGAGATCAAACTCCTACTCCACGGCTGTCCGTAAGGTGGACGATTCCGATCCTTCGGTGGATGATTCCCCAGAGCACCTCCGGCTAGCTCTTGTCGCTCCTTGTGGGTGGAGAAACCTCGCCACAACCTTGGATAATCACTGAGCAACCCTAGGCTACTAACGAGCTCTAGCCAAGCATGTTTCGCCAAGAAGAAACAACCCTAAATGAGCTCCATTAAATAGAGGTCGAGGCTGAATATGACCGTTACCAGTCGACTAGTCCAACACCAGTCGACTGGTCCATTCTGAATTCGAATATCACCGCCTAACCTTTCAAATTCTGGCCACCGTCTGTTGACTGGCCCTGGACCAGTCAACTGATCTTTCTGTGAACCCTATTAGTCAACTGGTCCCACACCAGTCGACTGGTCCACTGCCTAAGTCTTGGGTTACCCTTCCCGAGTACATTTCTCTCAGCACTCGAACTCTCACGACTTAGCCCACCCCGAGTACAATTCCCTCAGCACTCGGAACCTCACGACCTGGTTGACTCCTCATCCAGCAGTCTTGATCTGTTGCCTTCACGCCCTCTTCGTCTTCGGCTCCCGTCCCTCAATGTGCACACAAGCCCTCGGTTGCCTCCATGCAATCCTTCACGCATGCCTCAAAGTCTGCGTCTCTCAACTCAACGTTCCTGCTCCAGCAGCCTCGACCTATTGCCTTCAAGCCCTTTTCGACTTCGGCCCTCGTCCCTTAGATGAGCACACAAGCCCTCGGCTTGCCTCCATGCCATCCTTCATGTACGCCTCGAAGTCCGCATCCCTCGACTCATCATCCCTGCTTTGTCCATGGTCCCTCGGATGCACACACAAGCCCACAGGTTGCCTCCATGCCACCCTTCACCGTACCTGATAACATCCAACCAAGTCTATGTGTATCCTGCAAACCTGCACACTCACATACATATATTAGATCACAATGAAACCCTAACTTAATCATATTAACACACACATCAAAACCCATGATCCTCCAGATCATACTTGGGTTGATTGCCCTAATATCCTGCACACTTTGTAAATCCATTAGATCATAATATAAACTTAACTTTGAACCCTTTGCCATTATCAAAACCTGGTTCGATCTGGTGCTTGTGGCACCAACACTCAATTCAGAACATCAATTCTTCCATCCATTTACTTATTCCCTATGAAGAAAAATAGCTAAAGACAAAGCTCTGCGACCAAGGACGCTCTAGAAGGAAGTGCGCGATGCTTCGGACTTTCAGATTGGTCGAGATCGTCATTTTTGTTGGTTTGCATTTACTTACAAGTTGTATTTATTCTTTCTATTTGTGCATGTATTCAAATTGTAAGACGAGTTTCTCCGCCTCCGGAAAACTTCTGGAAAGGAGAGCACTAGTGGATGGGCACTACTCGTAATTAGGCCTTGGATGTACTAATCCTGGGGGTTGGGAACCAACTAAAAATCTCACTTGTTTCTATTGTATGTTTTCTCTGTATTTATTATTCCGTTGTGCTACTAACGAATCTGTTACGAAGTTAAATGAGCAAACGACTCAAAGATCAAAGAAAGTACAAGTCGATATTCACCCCCCTTTATTGACACCACCAATCCTACACTCTCTTCTCGGGAGAGGATTTTAGCTACTGGAAGAGCCGCATGGAAGTCCACCTGAAAACTCAGGTGGAAATGTGGATTATCATCCAAGCCGAACTGGAAATCCCAAAAAATGCACAAGATGAATTTCTAGGATACACTGAGTGGGACGCTGCCTTAAAGAAGAAAATAGAAGCTAATGCCAAGGCAACACAGACCCTCCAGTGTGGCCTCACAAAGGAAGAGCTCAACCACATCGACCCCTTCAATAGCTCGAAGGTGCTCTGGAACAAGCTGATTGACCTTCACGAAGGGACTTCGAATACCAAGATCAACAAGCGGGATTTGCTCCTGAACACGCTCTACAACATCAAGATGCAAGACGGTGAAACCACTGCACAACTTCATGCACGCATCTAGGAGTGATGAACGGTCTTCACGCCATCGTCCATAAGATAGAGAATCGGGACTTGATAAGGTATGCCTTAAACTCTTTCACAAGAAACACTTTGTGGGCATCTATGGTAGATGCTTACAAGGTTTTAAGGGATCTCTCTAAAATTATCTAAGATAAATTATTTTCAAAACTTGAATTACATGAACAGACTAACACTCCACACGTCGAGAAAGGTATTGCCCTTATTGCAGGTAAATTTGCAAGTAAAATAAAGAAGAAAAAACCACAATCAATACTTGAGTCTAATTTTGACTCGGAATTTGATGAAGACGACATCGGCTACACCGGGTTAGTCATGTTATTTCAGAGCAAGTTCAAGATAAGCAAAAAGCAGAGAAAGAAGAAGATGGTTAAGTCAAAGGATGATCCGACTGAACCAAGCACGATTCAGAAAAGCAAGACGGAGATCACCTGTTATGGGTGCAACAAGAAGGGCCACTTCAAATCGGAGTGTCCCAACTTAAAGGAGGCTAAGAAGTCACGAAGAAAGAAGGGGCTTCATGATGGGTGCGGGTATGGCTTGGAGGGTTTCCTAAGCGAATACCTGGTCGTCCTTGAGAGACCTCACCATGTCTACGGATTAAAAATTAATCCGAATGGAGACTCGTCTCCTAAACGACCATCTTGTCATCGTATCAATCGGTTCGAATTACAACTTAGTCAATCTCAATGATCGAGCCTTGTAATTCGCCTAACTGATCGACCACAGAAAAGACGATGAGTTGATCGCCGATTTTTGTGATTATAATCGGGCCCAATAATTAATTGTTAACAATGATTAACAAATAATCAAGAACATAATAATTAATTAACATGCCACATAAAATGATAGAACTAATCAAGGGAGCCAAGAAAGAAATATACCTCTCTTTACCTCGTAGTCTTCTACATTATGTCCCTTCTCTCTTGGACATTGTGTGGGCGACGAGATACCAAGAACTAGAATCACCGAGGGCCTCCAAACAATCTCTTCTTCACTTGCCAAACAAAACCCTAATCAAGGATTAACTGCCGGCTACACCTCTCCCCTTCAAGCTTGCACCGCCGGCCACCAATGAGCTCCCAAGCTCGCCGGCCACAAGGAAGCCTTAGAGAGGAAGATGAAGAAGAAGATGAAGGATAGAAGAGCACTCCTTCACCAAACCAAGCCGCCTTTGCTCCTTTCCTTCCCTTTGCTTGCGCCGCCACCATCACCAAGAGAAGGAGGCTTCTCTCCACAACCGGCCACTTTCTTCTCCTTCTCCTTGCTGCCGAGCACCACAAAAGGAAGAGGAAGACTCCTCCTTATCCTTGTGAATTATGGACAAGAGGTGGAGAAGAAGGGAGGAAGAAAAGAGGAGGTGATCCTCTCTTTTGCCTTGCGCTGACCAGTTGCCCTAGGAGAGAGAAGAAGAGAGAGAGAAAGAAAAAGCCTTGGTTTGGATGATTAAGTGGATTAAGCCTTGGTTTCTTGATTCCATAGGATATATATAGGGCTAAGGTAGGACCATGTGGAGGAGTTGGGTCTTGGCCCGCTAATGGATCCAAATCCGATCCATTAATGAAGATCTATTCCAATAAAGGATCTCTATTGAACTTCCTCACCAACTCCCATATTTTCATATGGCTCCACCTATTATGAGTACATTCATCTCCCCGTGTTTAAGATATCGAATGCCGTCAATTAATTTAAATTATTGATAATTTTAATTAATCAACTTCTGACTCCATGATTAGTACCACTCAACCTTATCACATGTTGGATCAAATCCACCTGCAGGGTTTAACATGATGAACCTTATGAGTTCATCAAGGGGCATCATCATCGCGACTCACCAGGACACGGATTCCGTCAATAATCAACAGCACACCATATAATTAATATTATTTCTCAACTTAGCGGGCCTATCCATTTAGCAGAATAAATCTAGCCCATTCGTAAATCAAATAAATAAAATACAAACTACACGTATCCATTATTATATCGAAATTTAGAGATTGTACTCCATAATAATCCGAGGTTCGATCCAATTATAAAGTCAGTACAAATTGGATCACCTTTATTTTGATCCTGCTCAATGCACACAAAGTACACTAGTGTAATTCTATGGTCAAGATAAACCACACCTAATTACACTACAACCATCCCGATGGTTTGTCCAACTCCATCTCGGTTGTGAGCCTCTACTTATACTCTGCAAAGGACTGATAACATGATCTTCTGTGCGTCACCACACACCATATTATCTACAATGCAAAGCATCAAACGGTTATGCACATACTAATGTAATCATGCATTAGTATTGTTGTGATTGTCTTTCAAAATATGGATGTCCATACAGAAAAGGCAAGACTTTTAGTATACATCCTAACAATCTCCCACTTATACTCAAAGACTTTGCTGTCTTCAAAATATCATACATCGACCTCTTGATCCTCTATATGCCTAAAAGCTCTCGCTACCAATGCCTTAGTGAAAAGATCTTCCTAGGTTGTCCTCTGATGTTATCTAGGCAACAACAGCTTTTCCTCTCCTGGGTGATACTTGCGCTCTATGTGTTTACTCGCCTTATGGGCTTGTGATTCCTTTGAGTTTGCAATTGCACCATTGTTTATCACAACAAAATGTGAGAGCTTTGAGCAAACTAGGAATCACATCGAAGTCCATCTTGAAGTTCCTGAGCCATACATCTACCTTGGTTGCCTCTTAGGCTGCCACATATTCAGCTTCCATGGTGGAGTCCGCCACGCATTTCTACTTGACACTCCTCCATAGTATGGATCCACCTCCTAAAGTAACCACAAACCCTGAGGTAGACTTACTCTTGTCCCTATCTGATTGGATATCTGAATCTGTGTAACCCACAGGGATTAATTTGTCTGCCCGGTAAATCAGCATATAGTCCCTAGTCCGTCGTAGGTATTTCAGTATATGCTTTACCGTAGTCCAATGTCCCTGTCCAGGGTTACTTTGATATATGCTAACCATGCCCACGGCAAAGCAGATATCTGGTCTCGTGCACAACATAGCATACATGAGGCTTCCTACAGCCGATGCATAAAGAACCGCCTTCATTTCCTCTATCTCCTTTGATGTTTTTGGACACATTTCCTTAGATAGAGGAACTCCATGCCTGAAAGGTAGAAAACCTTTCTTAGAGTTTTCCATGCTAAAACAAGTCAGGACAGTGTCAATGTATGAAGCTTGGGATAAGCACAACATCCTTTTCTGGCAATCCCTAATGACCTTGATCCAAGGATGTGTCCCGCTTCTCCTAAGTCCTTCATATCGAACTGTTTGACAACCATTCCCTTACGTCTGACAGCACTTTGACATTGTTGCCAATGAGCAAAATGTCATCTACGTAAAGTACAAGAAATACCACTATGTTTCCGTCACATCTCTTATAGGCACATGATTCATCCGGACTTTGAATAAATCCATATGACTGGATTACCTCATCAAAGCGGATGTTCCAAGATCGCGAAGCTTGCTTCAATCCATAAATGGACCGATTAAGCTTGCACACTAGATGCTCTTTGCCCTTCGCAATGAACCCTTCTGGTTGCTTCATGTAGATGGTCTCTTCAAGACTTCCGTTAAGGAAAGCTGTCTTGACGTCCATCTTCCATACCTCATAGTCCATATGAGCGGCAATAGATAAGTGAATCCGGATAGACTTAAGCATGGCTATCGGCGAAAAAGTCTCCTCATAATTGATACCCTCTTTCTGAGTATACCCTTTCGCAACAAGCCTAGCTTTGAAGGTCTCAACCTTCCCATCTGATCCTCTCTTTCTCTTGTAGATCCACATGCATTCAATGTCTTTTACACCATTGGGTGGTTCTACTAGCTCCCAGACGTGATTAGAATCCATAGATTCTATCTCGGAATTCATTGCTCTTTGCCAAGAATCCGCATCCTTATCTTGGAGGGCCTCGTTATAGGTCCAGGGATCCGGTTCATGTTCACCAAGGACCAAGTCCGAAGACTCTCCCAAAAACATGAACCTTTCAGGTTGTCTAACAACCCTCCCACTACGACGAGGTACCACCTATGTATCCTCTGTGACACACGGTGCAGTGACTTGTGGTGTATCCTCTTGCACAGTTCGTACTAAGGTCGGAACATCCCCTCTTAATTCTTCAAGCACAAGTCTACTCTTGGGCTTGTGGTTCATCACATATCTTCTTCTAAGAATCTGGCATTCGAGCTAACGATTACCTTCTAATCCTTAGGACTATAGAGCAAACCACCTTTTGTCCCTCTAGGATAGCCTACGAACAGACGCACTTCCGTACGAGATTCCAACTTGTCAATATCTCCCTTCAGCACATGTGCTGGACTACCCCAAATCCGAACATGTCCTATACTAGGCATTCGCCCAGTCCACAGTTCTGTGGGAGTAGAAGGGGCTGACTTGGATGACACTAAGTTTAGTATGTACGCTGCCGTTTCCAGAGTATATTCCCAGAACGAAACCAACAACTCAGAGTAGCTCATCATTGACCTAACCATCCCCATAAGAGTCCTATTCCTTCTTTCTGCCACACCGTTCTGTTGGGGCATACCCGATGCAGTCAACAGGGATTGAATCCTAGCCTCTGATAAGTAGGTCCTAAACTCTCCCAAGAGGTATTCGCCACCATGATCTAATCGTAGTGTCTTGATACTTTTACCTCGATGTTTCACCGCATCAGCCTTGATTCTTAGAACTTATCAAAGCATTCAGACTTGCGGCGCATCAGGTAAATGTACCCATACCTTGAATCATCGTCTATAAAAGTGACAAAGTATTCAAAGCCACCTTTAGCCTGGATGGACATAGGACTACATATCAGAATGAACCAGTTCTAACACATCATTGGCTCTATAACCCTTGGCCTTGAAAGGCCTCTCGGTCATCTTACCTTCCAAGCAAGACTCATAGGTTGGGAAGTCTTCCACTACCAATGAACCCAGGGGCCCATCGGCTATCAACCTCTGAATCCTACTAAGGTTAATATGACCAAGCCGAAGATGCCGAAGATATGTCTGATTCATTTTAGAAGGTTCCTTTCTCTTATTTTGGTTAGATGATAAGCTATTGACCTCTATTCGCATCGTGGGAGTTTTTGGTTCTAGAGTGTATAAATTGCCAATCATAGTACCCGAACAGATAATCTCTCTATTTCTCTTTATAACAACTTTGTTATTAAAAGCAATAGAATCCATTCTTTATTAATTTAGAAACTGATACCAAGTTCTTTTTAAAAGAGGGTATATATAAGCAATCTCTCAAAACCAAAACTTTATTCCTATCAAAAGATAAATAAATGTCTCCCACTGCAACTGTTGCCACCTCTGTAGCATTACCCATGTAGACGATGATTTCCCCATCAGCTAGCAGTCAGGTTTCCTAGAACCCCTGTAAAGAGTTGCAGACATGATCAGTGGCTCCCGTATCTACGCACCAGGTACCGGTAGATTGCACTGCTAAACATGTTTCAATGACTAAGCACGAAGAAATACCATTGTCTTGACGACGGGGACAGTTCGTCTTCCAGTGTCCAGTTTGCTTACACGTGAAGCACTTGTCTCTCGACTTCTTCACACCAATCCGAGGTCCCTGCGATCCTGCTGCCTTCTTGGACCCACCTTGTTTCTTCTTCTTCCTGCCTTTCGGCACAGAAGTAGAAACCTTCTGAGTGACCAAGGCCAAATTTAATTTTAAACCTTCTGTTAAGTTAAAATACTTAACTTAATATTTTAAAAATTTAAACTCAAACATAATATTTCAAGATTCAAATTTAATTTTAAAGATTAACATAATTTTTCAAAATGTCAAAATTAATTTTTAATTAAACTTAAACATAATTTTTTAAAATTTAAAGCTTAATTTCAAAATTTGACTTTTTCAAAAATAGACTTAAACTTTATTTTTAAACTTAATTTAACTTAATTCATATTTTTTTCAAAATTTAAAAGTTAACGTAATTTTTCAAATTTGAAATTTAATTTCAAATCTAACTTAATCTTTCAAAATTTCAAATTCAATTTCAAATTTAATTTCATAATCTAACTTAATTTTTCAAAATTCAAATTTAATTTCAAAATCTAGACTTAATTTTTCAAAATATAAATTTAATTTCAAAATCTAACTTAATTTTTCAAAAAATAAATTTAATTTCAAAATCTAACTTAATTTTTCAAAATTCAAATTTAATTTCAAAATCTTACTTAATTTTTCAAAAATTCAAATTTAATTTTAACTTATTTTTTTAAAATTAGTTAAATAATGTTCTTACTACAAAAAGTTAATCTTAAACCTTAATAAAAATTAATTTGTTCTATTAATTGTGTGCTTGATTGTTGCTAGTCAAAATGTTCAACCGAACACTCGTAACTTATCAGGCACCTGACACTTTATCCAATAGCCAAACACGATCTTCGAGGCTCCCCTGGTTTTACAAAATCAGGGGTGCCAATCAAAATCCACTAGCACTTACCTGACCCCATGTGCTTGAGAACCCACTCGGGTGCCTCACACTTTTTACTACCCTGGGTGCCTTTAAGGGTACTCAGGCACCCGATCGATGGACTATATAAGCCACCGGCCATCAGCTCTCCAACCCACACTAAGGTGCCTCAAAGTACTTAAAACCACGTCTTCTCCTCCCTTTTCCCCTTCTAATCTTTGTCCGAGCAGTCACAATCAACCAGGGTCGTCCTCTCTAATAAAGATTCGACCATGCCTCCTCGGTAAAATTCTAATCTAACCTTTTCCTTATTTTCTAATTTTCTTGCTTAATAATTATGCTATTCCTTTTAGTAAACGTCGTGTCACTGAGGCTAACCCCGCTACCGAGCCTAGCCCTGACCCAAGGTTTTCATCACTAGCTCTCTTCAGTTAGTTTGCAACCACTATCTATAAACCACTAACCCACTATCATAGTAGAGGCTTCTTTAACCGATCATGCCCCTTAGCCGTAGAAGCCATTAACTACTATCAACTTGACCATTTAATATACTGTAATAGATCAATAATTTCCACCTTATGTGTAGAATTCTATAATAACTTGGTCAAGGTTAATGACTTTAGCTATTCTACCTTGGTCTAGTCCCATCCTTTTACCATTACCCATGCCTTGTTTACTCACTTTCATGGGCTAAGTTAGTTAGTAACAAACTGGGATAGACAGAGGCCCAAGGATTGTGTTTTGCTTATTTTTCAAATTACTTTTCAAAATTATTGCATGGTTTACTTTTGAATGCTTAGACTCAATCTTGGTTGGACTCAAATGGGTATATTAACATGGTTCACTTTTTTTTTTTGCATTCGTTTCTTTTTATTGCTTATCTATCTATTACTTAAAACCTATTATTTATATCCTTAGAAAGTAATTTTTATCTTTAGTCATTTTCTTCTTTTTTTTGTTAATTTTTTTTAAAAAAATTATTCTTATGTTTTCAAAATTCACAATCTCTGATATCTAATTATTTTAAGTTTTTTCCCCTCTCCTTAATCAAAAATTTTTTTATATGGCAAAGGCGGAGAGTAGGGAAAAGTAAAATTTTTTCAAAAACTTTTTTCCTTGCAAATTTTGTTTGATATATGGCAAAGGGGAGAGTAGGAAAAATGAAGTTAAAAGGTTTTTCAAATTTTTACATTAAGTGTTGTTTTTTTCAAAACTTTATTTTTCAAATTTTCGAAAAGGATATTTTTTTAACTCTATTTTTTAAAATGAAGAAATTTCAACATAACTTAGAGTTTTTCAAAGTACTTTTTCAAAATGATACTTAGAATTTTTTCAAAGTGATACTTAGAATTTTTTCAAAGAAGATAGAAAATCTTTCAAATTGAAAATTGCATGTTTTTCGAAAGCTTCAAGGGAAGAATTTTAAATCAAGGGGAAGCATTATGCATTCTTTTAGTTTTGCAAGATTTTGACTCAAATTGCAAATGTTTTAAATCAAGGGAGAGATTACATATCAAGGGGGAGAGAGTTAAATTTTTTTTAAAAAAAATTTGAACTTTGAAAAAATTACTTTAATATTGAAAATATTGTTTAACTCTATTTCTTTACTTGCTTGAATGTTTTAAACATAACATTTGAATTGGATTTCCATAAATCAAAAAGAGAGAGATTGTTGGTGCCGGAAGAACCAGATCGAACCTGGTATTGATAATGACAAAGAGTTCAATGTTAAATATGTTTTGTGATCTAATGTATTTGCTAAGTGTGCTGGAATGTCCTAGTTTGTCTAGGCATGAAGTCTTGACCTGTACGGTTTAGCACGAAGTCCTGGTCGAGGGTTGGACATGAAGTCCTGGCCGAGGGCTGGGCACTGAAGACCTGACCGAGGATTGGGCATGAAGACCTGGTCGAGGACTAGGCACCAAAGACTTGATTCGAAAGATCGGGCAGAAGTCTTAGCCGAGCGAAGATAACGGACAAAAGTAGGGACAGGTCGAGGAACGGGCGTCTCGAGATTCGGGAGCTTCAGAGGTCAAGCAAATGTCTAACCGAAAATGCAGGTTGGAAAAACATATCTTCTCCAGAGTGGAGTAGGTGAGGATGCGTTCCCTGGATGAGGAAATAGTAGGCATCAGTCTGACCTAGGATTTCATTTGAAATCCAATGTAAGGATTAGACAACTCTGGCTATTATACATGCACATATTTCATATATTATTTATTACACTTAGTCTAACCTATTTTGCAACCCAAGAAGTTGACCCAGCAGCTTTGAGGGTGGCCCAGAGGACCTAGGTGCCTGAGTATATAGGCGCCCAAGTGTACAGGCACCCGAGAGGTCTCGAGCACCCCAATTTGATTTTCTCAGCGTTGGCGAAGCTGAGTTGGTAGTTGCTGATTGGATGCGCCACATCAACACTCTGGCGTCCCAAAGAACTCAAGCGCCCGAGAGAGGATAATCCTTGGTCGAGTCTGCAGAAATACGACCCGACTGAAGCAGCGACGTGGAGGTGCCCCTATACGAACTCAGGCACCAGAGTGCCAATATAAAAGGGGTTTCGCCCCCTTAGTCTCAAAAATCAATTACAATCATTGCAATCAAGTTTCAGCCTTCCGTACTCAAGTTTACTGTGCCAAAATAGTCCAAGATAGAGGACATGCTGCTTCGACGATGAAACACCCTCTCTCTTCTTTAAGCAAGTGTTGTCAGTATAGATTTACATTTTTATTTGTACTTAAACTTTCATATTCTGTAACCCATTCTGCGAATTATAGAATTGCCCAACGAAAATGGTCAAGGATCGTAGGCCTTAGAATAGGAGCCATCATAGTCTCTGAACTATGTAAAAACAAAGTTGTTAGCATTGTTTGACTGAGTTCTTTTTTTGATGCGTTTACTCACACTTTAAATCCGAGAAATTTTGTATCGATATTCACCCCCTCCCTCTAACGATCTCATCGACCCCACAGAATGTGCCAAAGGGTTTAGAGATGGATTTAAGTCTCAAACCTAAGGGATTGGCGCATGTGGTTTGTGTTTCATGCAAGAAATATGACATTGGTGTCATATTACATGAAAATATAGTTTTTGATATATAGATGTCATATAAACCAATGACAAAGATGCATTATGGGTTGGTGTGGGCCGATACATCAAGAGAAGGGCAAAACTAGGGCTTTAAGTCATGGTTCAATTAAACCATTTAGCTAGTTTTGAATTTTATGTCAATCTTGGGATTGGTGATAGATATATTTTTTAATATATTTTTTCCATGTAGACATGGAATATCACAGACCTCTCCATAAAATTTGACAATTTTTGGAGATCTATGCATTTATTAGCGTATTTCTAAAATTGGGTTCAAAATGTAGAAATAGACTAAAATAGGGTGCCAATCGACTGGTGTAGAGGGGCAGTCGACTGGTAACAGTGCTTTCTAGAGTGAGAAAGCTACTGTAAGATTTTTTGATATGGATCAGTCGACTGGTAACTATCACAGTCAATTGATACTTGTTGAAATTGTTTTCAGCAATTCGAAAAGTTTCCTAATGATATCAAAATCAGTATAATCTTATGGGGGTTAATACAGAATGTATATTGTCATTAGAGGGTAAAGAATCCAATGATTGAGATATTGTTAGAGTTCTTTTTGATGTATGGCAAAGGGAGAGAATTAAGGTTTAATTGGGAAAACCTTATGTACCTTTGTAAGACATCCTAGCTCACGCGGAAGCTTAGGTGAAGGGGGAGCTTTATTGCTCATGTATTGGCAAAGTAAGAGCCTTATGATGGGTTCTTAAAAAGCACTTGATAAGTCCAAGTGTAGGGGGAGCCTTGGATAGGTTTTAAAAGCCCTTAGTGAAAAATCCTAACTCATGAGGAGTTTAGGTGTTGGGGAACCTTGTGATAGGATTCCATGCATTGTTTGCATTGCATTTGCATATGTATTGGTCGTGTAAGTCCAAGGTGTATCCTTGGCAATGTAGTCTAAATGGTTATAGCATTGTGATTTGCTATTTATTTTCCCTAACTTAAACGTATTGTCAAACATAAAAAAAGAGGAGATAGTTGAGGCAATCTATGGTATGTGTGACCATGTGTTTTGATGTTTGGGCAAAGGGTTTATGTTAAGTTGATTCTTGTATTTGATATGTGTATTTAAGTGTGTAGGTTATGTAGGATACACAGACTCAGATTGATGGTTTCGGGTCCGGTGAAGGATGGTGCATCTGAGGAATCATGGACAAAGCAGCAACGATGAGCCGAGGGAAGTGCACGTCGAGGCATACATGAAGGATGACATGAGGATGAGCCGTGGACTTGTATGCATCCGAGGGATGAGAGCCAAAGAAAAGAAGGTTTGAAGGCAACATGTCAAAGATGTAAAGAAAAGTCAAGTGAGTCGTGAGTGTATGAGTGCGAGTGAAATATACTCGGGAAGGGAAACCCTAGGTTTAGGATTTTATCAGTTGACTGGTATGGGATCAGTCAACTGGTTGAGGATACAAAAAGATCAGTCGTCTAGTATCGGATGAATTCAAACGTTGAACTATAACGTTCGAATTTGACAGTTTTCAGTTGACTAGTGTTAGCAATAGTCGACTGGTAACGACTAGATCAACAAACGAGTTCTATTAAAGAGAACTCGGTTTGCTTGAGCATGGTTGACAAAATTAGTGGTGGTTAACCCTAATTAGTAGTCACCTTATGTTCAAGTGTTCTTCTAGTTCCAAGAGGTCTTGGTGAGGATGTGGTGATGTTTCTCCGCCGACAAGGAGCTAGGTGAGCTAGCCAGAGGTTCATCGACGACTAATCCACCGACGAATAGGGATCGTCTACCGTATGGATAGCCGTGGAGTAGGAGCTTTATCTCCAAACCATATTAAACGGTTTATGTTCCTTTGTGTTTAGTTTGTTTTATATTATTCCGTTTGTGCACTAACAGTACTATAGGAAGAAACCGAAGAAATTGAGGGGCAACGTTTATTTACCCCCTCTAGATCGCCATCCGATCCCCTACAGAACCTCCCTTCTTTAGCGTGGGGCCGTTAGTAGGGGTGCTACTAATATCACAGTTCCATATTATTATATTTTAGGTATCTAATGTAAAGACATTTACTAAAATTTTAGAGCATTGGCTATTGAGTTGCTCCCTACTTTTTTTTTATTTTTTTATTCTAGTGTCCAGATCCTTATGGAACCAATTAATTAAGAAGGCAGACGGTCTTCATCTTGCTTAACCCATCAGGTAAATCCAGAAGTGCAAGCGGCTCCTCGTCCAATAACCCAAATATCTTATAGTGTGTCGTAGTTAAAATTTGAACCATGAATACTTATTTAATTTGTTAAACATTTTACCATTGCAACATGAGAGTGAGATCCCTACACTTCAATGGTGATCCTGTTTGAGAATAATGAAGAACAAAGTAGCAACACGTATCGAAGATGTTGACTGGAGGAGGACCACCGTCTTTAGAATCTATGAACAAAATACTCACAAAGAGGGCATTAGTTGCAAGCCCAGAGATTCCCTGGCGTGTGCACTCCGACACTCAAGTCAGTCATTAAAAGTAGAAAATTAATGTTGAGAAGTAGAAGAGATGAAATACTCATACCTGCGCCTTTATATAGGCAACGCTCTTTGACAACCCTCCACAGTCAAGGTGTCACATTAGCTATAATATGGCTATCCTCTCATCTCAGAGATTTTTGTAAGAGCACTGTAAAAGTAAAAGGACCAATAGACTTCTAAGCATGTCGGGTTTAATGAGGTAGCAGGAAAATGTTATCCTTATCTTATCAGGGATATGCCAAGATTTATAAGTTATTAGGCTTTAGGCTTATCTTTTGATATTGGGTGCCCACTTTTAGAACAACTCATGGGACCTAATCTTATAAGAATATGGGGCCCTAGCCTAATAAAAACCCTCAGTCTAATTAGGTGTTTCAGATTATTTTAGATTCTAATGGGTTACTTACGAAAGTCTACCGAGCTGTGCTTAGCCTAAATTTAATCCAGCCTACTCATCTGATCGACAGATCGGATGTGTTAGCCAATCGGCTGTGTTATCATCCTCATGGTTGGTCGGTACATACTTTAAACGGGTTGACTGATTGGTCATATATTATGTCATGTAACTAACTACTTATACACTCATCCTTACTAATATGAGTCATGCCAATCTACTAATAGATAGGTTTAGGTCGGCTGATCAGATGTAAACTACCGCTATCTGGTCAGTTGCCTTCCTGGTTGGGTCATTAAGCAGGAAAAGGTGTACATAAAGTAAAAGCCCATCGATAATCATGCCTATTCGGCTGAGAAGGTCGGCTAACCTAGTCAAACAGAGGTATCAGATTGGATGTCATGGTTGGACTACCCAGTGGGTCGATCCCCCCATATCCTTGAATGTAATGCCCCAAAATTTTCCCATATAGAATGCTATGAAATATCATGAAATTCATGAAATAGTATTATGGATATCAGGAAATATTATGAATTTATGAATATGAAATATTATGAAATTCATGAAATATTATCATGGATATTAGAAAATATTATGAATTCATGAATATGAAATATTATGAAATTCATGAAATATTATCATGGATATTAGAAAATATTATGAATTCATGAATATGAAATATTATGAAATTCATGAAATATTATCATGGATATTAGAAAATATTATGAATTCATGAACATGAAATATTATGAAATTCATGAAATATTATTAATATTATGAAATTTCATGATGGGCTTGGCTTAATGGGCTTTGATATGGATTAGTTCAAAATGTGATAAAAAGGAGGTAGCAAGGATTGAACCTTGAACCTCCTCGTTGCACTCACCATGTCATAACCAATGAACCAAGCAATGTTTCTTGTAGAGGGAATAAAAAACATGCTTGTTAAAAGCTAGGGAAGTGAAGAGACATGTCTCTTCATGGGAAAAGTATAAATAAGGGAAGTTGGAATAACTTCCTCTTCTTCTTCTTCTTCCTCCCTCTCATCACCGAAATCCACTTCTTCTTCTTCTCTTTTCATTTTCAAAAAAAAAGTGAACCCTAGGGTTTTAACCCTAGGGAATTGGAAGGAGAAAGGAATCCATTGAAGATTCTTGCCCTCTACTAGGGCCAAGGTTGCTAGAGAAGACTAACAAGGGAAACTCTCATCTTCTTCTTCTTTAAGGGTACCCTAAGATTTTAAGAGGAGGAGAAATTCAAGCGAAAGGATGTAAGTATCCCCTCGCCTGCAGTGTAATGGTTATCGTATGTGTTGTTTCCTTGATTGTTTCAAAAAAAAATGGGGACTTTTTCCTCTTGGCATGTTTCGGCCACCCCCTTAGGGGAAGGCTTTGGTTCCTTTTTATTACACTAGTAGACCATTGGAACTTAGGGTATATGTATATGGGGTTTAATCAAAATGTTGTGAACAAAAAAAAACCTAGGGTTATATCCTTGTGTGACTTTCGGCCAACCTCAAAGAGGAGGCCTTGATTTCTTCTTGTTACATGTGTAGACCCCTTGGAAATTAGGGTATATGTGTGTGTTGTATCCTTCAAATGTAATGAATAAAAATCTAGGGTTGTCCTTGTATAGGGTTCGGCCACTTCCAAAGGGAAGTGTTTGGCTACTTTTTGATACATGAAAAGAACCCTTAGGACTTAGGGTATCCACATATGTGGTGACCCTTCATTTTATGATGACAACAACTAAGGTTTAGGGTTTGTAAGGGTTTCGGCCAAGGCAATGAATTAGGGTTAAGGAGAGTTGAATTATCCTAGAAAATATTCATGCTTAGTGTATGGTATGATATTGTATACAAGGTGTTTGTATCATTGTTTGTGTGAATGATCAATGCAAAAGTTCTAATCTTTCCCTACTCTTGATGTTTCGGCCAACCCACTAGGACTAGGGTTTGTGAAGGTCAAACTACCTTATGATATATGTTTATGGTTGGGGATAATTATATGTATATGCATGTGGTGTTAAATGGAATGGTTGATATTGAAACCTTAATTGTTAGCATGCTATGATATGTTTATGCATGAGGTGTTTAAATGAGATGTCTGATTGAAATCTTAATTGCTAGCATGCTACCACTTCCTATGATATGAGTATGACCTATGTGACCAAATCTTGTCAGATCTAAAGTATGTTAAGTGGTTGAATTATGATGTATGTATGAGCATGTCTTATAGCCCATGGGGCACACTTATGAAATTGCATGTGATATGTTAAAATGCTTGAACGGATACTCTACTAAGTATGGGATCAAGAGCACCCCTTATGTTGTGTGGTGTGTCCCTCCGGGATCATGAGCACCCTTGAAGAGTGGTGTGTCCTGTAAGAAGTGATTTGGAGTATTCCTTAGCATATATGTAAAAGCATGATAAGTATTTTACTTTTGAAGTTGTGTACCCGACTCGTAAGGGGGTCGTTAAACAAATCTGGGGTGCATGTTAACGTAAGGTCATGGCTCCGGTAGGACGGAAGGGTCCTGCTCTAATTAATTGGTGGCTCGCTACCCCAATTCATTAGGGAACGCGCAATAGTTTCGCGCGATAGTTGGTACACAACCAGGCCCAATATGATATGGATGTATTTTTAAGTAATACCATTATGGAACTGCTTTGAAAAACATTTATTGCATGTGATAGGTATGCTTAAAATTCTATATGATGCATGCTTAGAAACTTGATGTTTAGTATGATATGATGAACTCATGCTTATGTCTTGTTATGTACACACACTGTATGCTTTCGTATGGATTTTGCGAGTAGGACCGGATCCTTACTAAGCTTTTATGCTTACTAGTTATGTGTTGTCTTATGCTGCAGATAAAGATAAGGAACACATGAACTAAAGGAAGAGGCAGGAAGGCTGAAGATGTGTGGGGTGGTGGCTCGGGAAAGAAAGACTTCTATATCTACATATTTATGTTTATGTTTATGTTCCCTTGACAATAAGTGTTAGTGATTAGGATTGACATGGCATGATAGTGTTTACCTTGGAGGTCTCTTATACTTGATTATGTTATGAGTTACATTACTAGTGATATTATCATGTTATAGAATGACTTTGATAGTTAAACAAGCATGCTCAGTCCTTAGCCCTTGCGTTGTTGTTTTAATGTCATGCTAGAAGATAGAAAAAAAAATAAGTATGATTAATTATTACGTAACCCCGCCCCGAGAGTAGATATAAGGGCGAGCGTTACATTGAATTACCCTTTATCCTTCCATTGCCACGTGTCACATCGACTAATCACGTTTGCCATTTGACCTTGACTTTTCCTACGTGGACCAGGGCCCCAACTTTTTTCCGGATCACAAGCCTCCCTTTCGAGTCTAGTCGAAGAAAGTGTCCAATGCAACTGACTAGACAAGTATTTAGGGTCTAGGTCCAACGTAGGTTTTACGCTGATGTGACCCATCTGTAGAAAAAAAAATAACAATGCACGTCAGATGTCATTAATGAGGAATGACACGTGCATGTGGAGCAATAATTACCCTGAATTTTTGATATCCTTAGTAATTAATGCATCCATCTCTCCCTGCTACATGCCAATTTGAAATTGGGTGAATTATTTTTCGAGATGATTAAGGTCATGATTCAGAGTGACGATATTAGAGTTATAATTTGAAGCATCAGTTGGTCAGTTATGCTTCAACGGTTAAGATGTCATCTCACCTTTTTTCCTAGTATAATTTGACGGCTTAGAAGAAAAGGCAGTGGTATGAGAGGTTTATCATTGAGGTTTTGAGCAGAACCTCTTCACATCTTGAGTTCTTTTGACGATATTTTCTTTGACCTTTCCTTGTGTATGTTTGATTATCCTTTTTTCGTTCTTCTTGAAACTTGCGTGTTCTTTTCATCATGTCTGGAGTAGTCCCTGAGAGGATTCCAGATCTCCAGTACACTCTGATTGTTTCTGATATTAACGGGGATGAATTCAGAGCCATAAAAGAGGGCTTGAAATCCTAGATGATCACCGGATGTTCATCCCTAACAATCACAACCGTCCACATTTACTTCCATTAGGGTTTTTTTTATAGTTTTTAAGGATCAACTGTTAGCAGGTTTATGCTGTCCTATTCATCCCTTTTTCGTAGTTGTTTGTAGATACTTCTGTTGGAACTTGGATGGCTAGAGAGGGGTGGGGTGTGAATGTAGCCAGCCACTAGAAATTACTCCCCTCTTGAGCTTTTCTTTCTGCGATCAGATTAGCAGCGGAAACAAAATAGCAGAAATAAATACATAGAAGGAAGAACAAACCAAACAAACGCTAACACCACGATGTACAAGGTTCGGGGATAACTTGCCCCTACTCCTTGGCATGCCCGTGAGGTGGGCGATCCCTTGATCGTCGGCAGATCAAGCCCCGGTGACCCGGATAAAACAGCGCCTCCTTCTCGGTAGAGAAACCTCTCCACAAGCGTTTCAATAGGATACAAGATAAGCTCACGAGACTAAGAAGGATCGCTCACAAAGATGTAACAATAACGCTCAAGCACAAAGCAACACACATAGAGCTTAACCCCACAGCAAAAACTTCACCCGTTTTTCTGTCTATCCTTATTGCCGCTCCTCTGCATCAGCTTCAACTTAAGCTCTGCTCACCATCGCAAGCTTCATCAGCATCCACTGAGCCAGCTGAACCCACTGACCTCCCTGAGCACTCAGTCCACTGAAGACCTCCTCTCCAGCTGAGCCTCCGTCAGTCGCCAGCTGCGCCAGTTGCCCGTTGAAACCTGAGAAGGAGAAACAACCAAACCTACTTAAAGGAAAGTCTCCCATTGACCCTCCTTGAGTGTTTGAATCATCCCTGTAAAGCCTGCACACTTCAACAGAAGCTTAGCAAATCATATTAAACATAATCAGCAATGTATCAGAGAATCGGCAGAAAAAACAGACGCGATCAGAGCGTCTGACAGTGAATTTGAATTCAGCTCCTGATCGGTCCCCAGACCGATCAGAGACCGATCAGAGAGGACCCTGATCGGTCACCAGACCTATCCAGCAGTCTACTGCACACACCTGATCGGTCCCCAGACCTATCCAGCAGTCTGCTGCACACCCCTGATCGATCCCCAGACCGATCTGGATGTGGCCTGATCGGTCACCAGACCGATCAAGGTGTGGCCTGATCGGTCTGGGGACCAATCACGACACTTCCTGACCAATCAGGCTCCAGCCTGATTGGTCGTAGTGAGGAGCTCGCGACATTTGATCGTTCACCAGAACGATCTGAATAGTATCCCTGATTGGTCACCAGACCGATCAGGAGTCGATCAGTAAGGTTTCCAATTTCACTGTATGCTCCCTGATCGGTCACCAGACCGATCAGACATAGCTGGATCGGTCAACAGACCGATCCACGAGGGAACTTCATGCCAACTTCCCTGATCGGTCACCAGACCGATGTAGGCAAGGTCAAATCTCCTCTAAGTCACGAGAACAAGCTTCCAGCCCTTCTCTGACTCGTTCTTAGTCCCCCGGACCAAGACTCCATGCCCAGTTTCACTCACTGGGACTTCAACCTAGCCCTCCAAGCTAGGACCTGGCCCTCCAAGCCAGGACATTTCACACCTAACCCTCCAAGTTAGGATTTTTCACACCTAGCCCTCCAAGCTAGGACTTTTCACACCTAGCCCTCCAAGCTAGGACTTTTCACACCTAGCCCTCCAAGCTAGGACTTTTTCACATCTAACCCTCCAAGTTAGGACTTTTCACACCTAGCCCTCCAAGCTAGGACTTTTTCACATCTAACCCTCCAAGTTAGGACTTTTCACACCTAGCCCTCCAAGCTAGGACTTTTCCACATGCCAGCGTGCAATCTCCCTATCCACCTGGACTTAATCCGAATTCAACCAAACTTGAATCAAACTTAAATCCGTGTCAAACACCAAAACAACAATCAGGGTCAGACTGCATCAACAACTTGCAGATCCCCTTGTCACAATTAGCACCGAACTCCATTGGTACTCTTTGTGGCACAGTTATCATTTTCACCTTGTATCGTGTTCCCCTTAACCCTCAAAATTTTCACTTTTTCTATTACCCAAAAAGAACTGGGGCGGGTCTTTTTACCTCTAGGCCCACCTGAAATCTGCACTATTTGATAAAGTCCCAAGTTCTAACAGAGGTTGGAAATATCACTATTTCTATATACAATCTGTTCCTCCTCGTTCGTGAATGATCAACTGGATAGAGGATTTAACTGAGCAACCCATAGTGTCACACACCTTCAAAACCGACCCTCTCTTCATTTCAGCTCATCAGAAGTTAGTCGGTTTGCGATTCAACATCAACCATCTACTCCATGAGGGCTTCCTTTTCATTTTTGGTTTGAGTTGGATACCAGCCATGTTGCCCCACACATTTGGTAAGACTTCATATTTTTTGGTTATTTTGAAATTAATTAAAAAATTTTGCAATGGTGTAGGAAAAAGTATGTCGAAGGCCAAGCTTTGTGATGACTTGGGCATGGATGATGCTGAGCTAGATGGTCGAGCCACCCTGGAGTTGGTGAAATGTGACATGTCGCTGAGCGGATCAGTGCTGGCGATGGTGACAATAAGGCCACTTGAACAGAAGAAATGCTTCCTCCTCCACTACCGCTACCCTCCACTCGGCCTTTACAACCATCTACATCAACTGAAGACAAAACACCCTTGTGCATTAAATGCAAGAGATGCAGACCAAAAATACTTTCCACTCACCGATTGCCATGCCAACTATTCAAATGGTATCCTCCAAGAAGGAGGTGGCCATAGTGGAGCGACCAACTCCTTCTCCTTGCCACGCTAACTCAAGGCCAATCAAGGACAAGGTTGTCAGCGAGCCTCCTCTGATCGGCACCGCCAGCAGATCCTCTGATCGACCAACAATTAATAGGACCTATCTCTGTCCCAACATCTCCCCATGGACTATTAAGCAGCCACTATGTCTTCAACTTAGCCCTTCCCACCAGGGTTATTTCATCGTCACGTATCTCAGAAGTAGACCAGTAGAATTTGATCCCAATGATACACCTATCGGGACTAATGATGGAGGCCTAGGATAGTAGTGTTCATTCTGCCCTTGAATTATCTCCCCTAGTGAAGGCAGATTACTTTGCACAAGAAGCTTTCAAGGTAAAATGAGCTTCTTTTATTTTGTTGTAAAAATATGTTGTTTAGTTTGTATTATTTTGTAGTTCTGGGTGGCCAACCACATAATGAGCTAGACATTAGTGAACAACACTCGACTGAGGGCGTAGGCTTAGCAAAGGGTGGTGGCCTTGGAAATCAAACTGGGATGAGCCAAGCAGCAAACTGGAGGTGAGGGCTCTTCCACCGCTCAAGGAGAGATACAATAGCTCTAATCCCAATTAGAGAGAGCGAAATAGGATCTTGAGAAAGAAACGTCCCATGCAGAGGTTGCCACTCAAGAAAAGGAATGTCTGGAGACAGAGATGAAGAGTTCTGAGGCTAAGCTGAAGTCGACGGTCGATCGGTGAAAGGTCGCCCTCTCATACTTGAATAAAAAGGCAGTCAAGGCCATGGCTCTATCACATAAGTTGAAGGAGGAAACCCAACTGCATGCCTCTTCCATGGCGGGGAACGAAGCTGAGTTGATCGCCAAGGACAACATCATTCAAGGCTTAGAGGCTCAATTGGTAGCTAAGACATATGAGCTAGCCACCCTAACTGCGTCCCTAGCATCCTTGAAGGTTGTCCATGAGGCTTATCAAAAGGAAGAGCCAGGTCGACTGGAGGAGCATCGCGTATAGTACCTTTGATCAGAGGAATTCTCTACTCTGTTCAGTAGTCATACTTCCAATATGTTCAAATATGGTGTGAAGGGATCGATTAAGCAGCTAATTGAGGCTAGGGACTTACCAGCCAATCTGCCAGCGAATGCAGTGAAGATGAAGCACATTCTAGAAGTGTCCCTAAGGACATCTTTGCTAATTTGCCTAATCATCGAGTTAGGTTCATCTTTTTTGTAGCTCGATTGTGGGCTACAAAAAACAAGTTTTTTGTACCTAAGTACTTTACGTTGTTTTGGTTACGATACTTCAATATTTTTCCTTTGGTTTTCCTTGGTTATTTACTATTATTGACTCATGTCTTATTTGCTTCACTATTTCACCTATGATTTGTAACGCAGGTCTAAGTATCATATACGACCATAAGTCTAAAATTGCCTTACGCGACCAACATGATTGTGTGGCAGAAGTAAATAGGTTCGTTGTTTTACTTAAGTATTTGAACGCATTTGATGGAATGACTTATTGGGTGTGAGGGAACCCTCTTACAACTTGTTTGAGAGAATAAAAGTCTGGGATGGTCGGGCGGGTGACCTGGTTGGATCGTCGATTACCATGTTCGGTTAGCCACGCTCGTTGGGCATAGGAGAACCCACTTATAACTTCTTTGAGAAAATAAAAGTTTGGGACAACCGAGCAGGCAACCTGGTTGGATCGTGGATCGCCACGTCCGATCAGCCACGCTCGTTGGGCATGGGGGAATTTGCTTATAACTTGTTTAAACAAACAAGAGTTTGGGATAGCTGAGCAGGCAACCATGTTGGATCATGGATCGCCACGTCTGATCGACCACGCTCATTGGGCATAGGGGAACTTGCTTATAACTTGTTTGAGAAAATAAGAATTTGGGACGATCGAGCGGGCGACCTAGTTGGATCATGGATTGCGACATCAGGTCAGCCACACTCATTGGTCACGGGGGAACCTGCTTATAACTTATTTGAGTCTGAGATTGCCGAGCAGGCGACCATGTTGGATAGTGGATTGCCACATCTAGTAGGCCATGCTCAATGGTCACGGAAAAACCTGCTTATAACTTGTTTAAGAAAATAAGAGTCTAGTAAAGCCGAGCGGGTGACCATGTTGGATCGTAGATCATTACGTTCGGTCAGCCACGCTCGTTGGGCATGGGGAAACCCACTTAAAACATATTTAAGGAAACAAGAGTCTAGCACAGTTGAGGGAGCGACCATGTTGGATCGTAGATCGCCACGTCCGGCTAACCACGCTCGTTGGGCACGGGGAAACCCACTTATAAATTGTTTAAGGAAACAAGAGTCTACGACAGCTGAGTGAGCGACCATGTTGGATCATGGATTACACGTCCAGTCATCCACGCTCGTTGAGCATGGGAAAACCTACTTATAACTTGTTTAAGGAAACAAGAGTCTGGGACAAACGAGCGAGCGATGTCCGATCGGCCATGCTCGTTGGGCACGGAAAAACTCGCTTATAACTTGTTTAAGAAAACAAGAGTCTGGGATAGCTGAGCAGGTGACCATGTTGGATCGACTGGCTCATTGGGCAAGGTGAAACCCGCTTATAACTTGTTTAAGAAAACAAGAGTCTAGGCAGTTAACATGTAGGATTGTAGATCGCCAGTTCCGGTCGACCACGCTCAATGAGCATGGGGAAACCCAGTTATAACTTGTTTAAATAAACAAGAGTCTAGAACAACCTAACGGGGGACCATGTTGGATCATGGATCGCCACGTCCGATCAGTCACGCTATTAGGTACGGGGAAACCTGCTTATAACATGTTTAAGGAAACAAGAGTCTAGGACAGCCGAACGGGTCACCATGTTGATCGTGGATAACCACGTCCACTCGGCCATGCTTGTTGGGCACGGGGGAACCCTCTTATAACATGTTTAAGGAAACAAGAGCTTCGAACATTCAAGCGGGTGACCATGTTGTATTGTGGATTGCCACGTCCAGTCAACCACGCTCTTTGGGTACAGGAAAAATCACTTATAACTCATTTAAGCAAACAAGAGTCTAGGACAGTCGAGTGGACAACCATGTTGGATCGTTGATCGTCACATCTGTTCGGCCATGCTCATTGGGCAGTCGAGTGGACAACCATGTTGGATCATTGATCGTCACATCTGTTCGACCACGCTCATTGGGCAGGGGACAAACCGCTTATAACTTGTTGAAGAAAACAAGAGTTCGAGACAGCGGAGTGGGTGACCATGTTTGTTCGTGGATCACCATGTTCAATCGACCATGTTGGTTGGGCATGAGGAAACTCTCATAGAAGTGTGGACTGGGTGAAAGCCTAGTCTAAGATATATTCGGATTTGGGATGATATTCAGATTTGGGGTAACTAAGCACATGTGCTGAGGGGGGATATTGATAAGTTGGAATCTCGTGCACTTGTTTGTAAGCTATCCTAGGGGAACGAAAGGTGGTTCTATAGTCCTAAGGATCAGAGGGTCATCGTTGGCACGAATGCCTGATTTATAGAAAAGGACTATGTGATGAACCACAAGCCCATGAGTAGACTAGTTCTTGATAAATTCAGAGGGGATGTTCCGACCTTAGTACCAACTGTACAAGAAGATATACCACAAGTCACTGCACTCCGTGTCACAGAAGATACGCAGGTGGTCCCTCGTCGCAGTGGGAGGGCTGTTAGTCAACCAGAAGAATTCATGATCTTGGGAGAGTCTTCAAACTCGGTCCATGGTGACCATAAATCAAGATCCCTGGACCTATGACGAGGAACATCCGCTTTGAAGAGATAATCCAGTCATATGGATTTGTTCAAAGGATGGATGAGATTTGTGTATATAAGAAATGTGACGGAAACGTAGTGGTATTCTTGTACTATACGTAGATAATATTTTGTTAGTTGGCAACAATGACAAAGTATTATCAGACGTAAGGGTATTGTTGTCCAAACAGTTAATATAAGGACTTAGGAGAAGCAGGACACATCTTTGGCAATCAATGTTCTAAGGGATCACCAGAGAAGGATGTTGTGCTTATCCCAATCTTTATACAGAGACACTGTCTTAGCTCATTTTAGCATGGAAACCTCCAAGAAAAGTTTTGTACTTCTTAGTTGTGGAGCTACTCTATCTAAAGAGATATGATTAGATTATCAGAGATATAGCAGCTAATGGCGGTTCCTTTAGCGTCGGCTATAAGAAGCCTCATGTAAGCCAAAATCGACACCAGATATCTGTTGTGCCATGTGCATGGTTAGCAGATATCGGAGTAACCCAGACAAGGAAATTGGATTGCGGTAAAAGCATATATTAGCGACTGAGAAGGACTAAGGACTATATGCTAGTTTACCGGGCAAACCAATCTGCTGTGGGTTATATGGATACAGAATTCCAATCAGATAGGGCTAAATATAAGTATTCCACTGGGTTTGGGTTTACTTTTAGGAGGTGGAACCATTGTATGGGAGAGTGTCGCGCAGTAGTTGCATGATGGACTCCACCATGGAAGTTGGATGGATGGCAGTCTCTTAGACAGCCAAGAAAGCTACATGATTCAGGAACCTCCAGATGGACTTCGATGTGATTCCTGGTTTGCTTAGAGCTATCACATTTTGTTGTGATAAAAAATGGTGCAGTTGCAAACTCGAAGGAACGACGAGCTCATAAGGCAAGTAAACACATAGAGCGCAAGTACCACCCAGGAGAGGAAAAGCTGTTGTTGCCTAGATTATATCAGAGGACAACCTGGGAGATCTTTTCACTGAGGCCTTGATAGCGAGAGCTTTAGGTATGTGGACGATCAGGGAGTCAGATGTATGGCATTTTGAGGACAGTAAAGTCTTTAAGTATAAATGGGAGATTGTTAGGATGTATACTAAAAGTCTTGCTTTTTTTGTATAGTCATCTATATTTTGAAAGAGAATCACAATAACACGGATGCGTATTTATATTAGTATATACCTAAAAGTCTAATACATTGCATTGTAGATAACATGGTGTGTGGTGACACATAGAAGATCATGTTATCAGTCCCTTGCATTGTATAAGTAGAGGCTCACAACCGAGATGGATTTGGACAAACCATCGGGATAGTTGTAGTATAATTAGGTGTAGTTTGTCTTAACCATAGAATTACACTAGTGTGCTTTGTGTGCATTAAGCAGGACCAAAACCAAAGGTCATTCAATTTGTACTGACTTAATAATTGGATTAGACCTCGGATTTATTATGGAGTACAATCCCTAAATCCCGATATAATAACGGGCACACATAGTTAATAATTATTTCTTTGATTTACCAATGGGCGAGATTTATTCTGTTAAATCGATAGGCCAAGTAAGTTGGGAAATAATGTTAATTATATGGTGTGTCATTTATTATTGACGGAATCCGTGTCCTAGTGAGTCAGGATTATGATGCCCCCTTGATGAGCTCATAAGGTTCATCATGTTAAACACTGCAGGTGGATTTGATCCAACATGATGATAAGGTTGAGTGGTACTAGTCGAGGAGTCAGAAGTTGATTAATTAAAATTATCAGTAATTTAAATTAATCGACGGACATTCGATATCTTAAACACGGGGGGATGGATGACTCATAATAGGTGGAGCCCATATGTAAATATGGGGTTGGTGAGGTAATTCAATGAGGATCCTTTAATGGAATGGATCTTCATTAATGGAATGGGTTTGGATCCACTAGCAGGCCAAGATCCAACTCCTCCTCATGGTCCCTATCGTAGCCCTATATATATACCCCACATGGCATGAAACCAGGTTAATTAATTAATCCTAGGAAACACAAGGAAATCCTAATCTATTCTCTCCTCTCTCTCTCTCTCTCTCCTCTCTCTCTCTCCCTCTCGATTCAGCGGCGCCGAACAGCAAAGATTGCTGTCTTCTTCACGATACATGGGTGTGGCGCCAAAGAAGTTTGCTTCATGCATCTTCTTTCTTCCAAGGAGAAGAGAAGGTGGTTCACGGTATCTCTTCCCCAAGGCTGTGAAGCATCATCGGTTGCATGCTCACGCAACTTCGGCGCCGACAGCAAGCTTCAGTCAGGCCATTGGCTGCGGGCAGTGAAGACGCCATGTTGCTCATGCAACTTGGCTAGCTGCGGGCTACAATTCTCCCTGCAGCATGCTTCGGTCAGGCCACCAGCTGCAGGCAGTTGAGATGCCAAGTTGCTCATGCAACTTGGCTGGCTGTGGGATGCAATTCTCCATGGCAGCAACTGATCTTGGCTGGATGCAGGCTGTGGAGAGGCCAAGTTGCTCACGCAACTTGGCCGCCGACTGTAAGATGTCGAGAGGCTTTGGGTGTTGGCTGAGGACTATGGAGAAATTGGTCTCCAAGGAGCAAGGTCGCTTGCGACTTTGTCTTGAAGCAATTCACAGTTCAGGCGCCGGCGGTGGAGGAGAGGAGTAGTAGGGTTTGTGTTTGGATTATCTTCTCCCTTGGAGTGGCCGGCGACACCCCTTTGGTTAGGGCTTGGTTGGTGCAAGGAGAAGGGATCGACTTGGTGACGACGGTTCTTGGTAGATCGTCGCTCACCGACGTCCAAGAGTGGAGGGTCATACGATAGAAGATCGTAAGGTAACGGAAGGTATATACTCATTCTTGGCTCCTTTTATTTTAGTCTCGTCATTTCATGTGAAAAATTAATTGATTATTGTGTTTGATTATTTGTTAATTAATGGTCAATAATTAATTAATTGGACCCCGATTATAAATACAAAAACTAGTGATCCATTCGTCGTCTCTTCCACGGTCGTTTGGTTAGGAGAATTACAAGGCTCAATCTTTGTAATTGGCCAAGTTGTAATTCATACCGAACGATACTATAACGAGATGGTCGTTGGGAGACGAGTCTCCATTCAGAATTTTATTTAATCCGTAGACATGGAGAGGTCTCTCAAGGACGACCAAGTATTCACTAGGGAAACCCGCCAAGCCATACCCATCAATTGGTATCAGAGCCGAGGTTTCCGGTTTTGTGTGTTTAGGATTGGTTAATTTTTTGCATTTTTCATACATTTTATTTTACTGGATGATATGTGGATGTGTGAAGGCTAACTTTGTGTTGCAGACACTAGATTCCAACTTATCATGGCCAAATATTTGATGTGTGATTGGTTGTGTAATGTTTTGTAATTAATTAAATCCTCAGGGTTGACGAGGCTAGTTAGTATTTAATTTTTGTAATTAAATACGACACATGTTTAGTCGAGCTTTTTGTTTACTTTTCGTCCTAGATTTCATGTACACTCCTTCGTGGATTATAGGATCGATGATGTAAATAATTAACTAGTCATCTCAGCTCGGAGATCCCTCAAGGTGTCTTACGCATGGTGAAGGGAGGAGCGGACGAGGTGACGACATGACTGGAGGCGCAATGGAGACCAAGGCCATGAAAAGTTGGAAAATCTAGGATTTTCTTTTTCATTATGTTGGTTATGTTCTTGTCGTGTGTGTGCTTGTTAAAATTCCTCGAAATCAATAACTAAGTGGGAGAGGGACCCTAAGGGTCCCATGGCCTCCATTACAATCCGATAAGTGATGCGAACAAGTCTGCGCGTCGGCTCTGAGTGCCTTCCTCCCCATCGGATGACCTTCCTCCCCATCATTGGGTCAAAAAAATCTATAGAAAATTATTGAAGAGCGTGTGTACTTCCCCATCGGAAGGCACATAATCGGAAATAATTTTCTTAGTGACGTGTAATGGTAAACACTTAGATGCGAATAATAGTATCCTCCCCATCGGAGTCACTGCTATTATTTGTAGGGCCGAAGTGAACCAATTATTAATCTTATTTGTCAAAAAGTTAGGTTGACAAGATAGTAAGATTAATGGGTAAAACCTCCTCTTACGAATGTAGAAGTTCATATACGTCCACACCATCATGGCATACGAATTTCTCGGTGTTTAGAGGTGTTGGTTGATTTCGAAAATTTATTGTTATGAGGAATCAATTTATTTTCGAATTCTAAAGTAGTGTATGTTGTGATTCTTAGGATTTTCAAAATGGCCTTTAATCCCATAGCAACCATACTTAAGGAGAACAAACTTACTGGACCCAATTACATTGACTAGAAAAGAAACCTAGACATTGTCCTTACTGTTGAAGAGTACAAATATGTGCTCTTTGAGGACTGTCCTGAAAGGCCTAGCGAGAACTCTAGAGAAGAGCAGAGGGAGCGCTTTAAGAAGTGGGTCAAGGTAGATTAGATGGCGCGGTGCTACATTCTGGCTTCTATGTCGAATGTATTGCAACATCAGCATCAGACCATGCCTACTGCTTATGCAATGATGCTAGATAATTACCATCTTGATAATCAATTTAGGCTCTTAAATCCATGTTTTGATCCCTTTTATACGCTTAATCTTGCATTACACTAGGTTCCATAAGTTATTTCTATTTTAGCTTTGGATGCAAATCTTTTCATATTTGAGATGTTTCGGCATTAAAATTTGAATATAATTTTGTAGGCTTCGAATAATCACGGACCTAGATCAGATTGGATCGAATTTGAGTTCAGACTTGGCTTTAATCAAGAGGATCAAGCGATGGAAAATATGGGTCGTCCAATCAAGACATGGGGAGTTCTGAGCCATCTTTTATTTTCTGATCAATCCGAGCTCAAGGTAGAGTTAATCAAGACCATAGATCAAGATCTAAAGTTTTTGGTCCAAATCAGAAGTCATCTAGCCATTGGATCAAGCTCGAGAGGAGTCTAAGCCATCCATTCAAAAGGAAGGGTGATCCAAGCCATCCGTTGCAGATCTGATTGATCCAAGCTACGGAGAAGATGATCCTGACCATTGATGGAGATCTGGAAAGTTTGGTTTCAATCCGAGATGATCTGACCGTTGGATTAAGTGAGGATGATCATAGCCGTTCATTTTTAATTGGATTAGTTAAATGAGAAATTCCTCACTAGCTCTCGGCGTCGCGAGTTCTTCCCTATTTTTGGTGATTTCTCAGCATTTTTCTTCTCCGATTCGCGCGGCCAACATAAGATCAAGCTCATTTCAAGATCTCGAATCATCGGGATCGATTTCTTGTGTAGTTTGCTAATCAAATTCGTCACTGAAGGGGCTCAGGTGAGGGTTTCGCCAAAGAGCTATGCTTCTGCTGATTCCTTCCTTTTTGATCGTTGTCTTCATCGATCGAAACTATCAGAGCACTCGGAGGGGTTCTTCGAAGGTTTCTGAGGGTTCCTGAGCCAATTCACCATTCAACTTATCAAGGAGGAAGAGATCGGAAGAGGTTTTCAGATTGCGCACCAAGCTGATGCAAATTGATCATGGGAGTCGATCCTTTGCTGATTTTCGAGCTAGAGGGTTTCTAGCATGGCTCTTGTGTGATGACAAGAAGAAATCTTGGTGAAGGGACTGATCGGATGTTAAATTTCTGCAAATTTTGTTTCTGAATACTTAATTACTTAAGTTGTTTGTATCTGATCGGTCTGTTTGGCCGATCAGGTAAGTATCTGATCGGTCTATTTGACCGATCAGGAAGAGGTCTCAGCTACATTCCAGTCAAGTTTCTTAGCATGTTTTGCTTCAGTTTTCACAATTCTGCAATTAGTTACAGATTTTCTACATTCAATATTAGTACTTGAATTTCAATCTCACAGTTTCGAATTAATTGCTTAGTTTTCAAATAGGGATAAGTGTAGTTTCTGAAATTTCGAATTGGTTTCTGTATTAGCTGAGTTTATTCTGTTTCCACTGTAATTTTATTCATTATCGCAAAAATAGCCATTTCACTTGAAAACCCAAAATAGAAATGATGAATTCTAGCTTGAGTTAAGCATTCTTAGCTAGTCCTTGGAAAAATACGACTTGAGGCCCCTATACTACATTTAGTTTTGTGAGCTAAGGGTTTTCAATTTATAAATTCAAATTTGAGGCTCATTGTGACACTGGTTGTGGGCTTATCAATGCTAAACCTCAAGGAGGTCGGGCCACTAGGCAGGTTGCGATGAAGAACCTGATGATGACTACTATGGTCGAAGGGACACCCGTTAGGGATCATGTCCTGAAAATGATGGCTCACCTCAATGAGATTGAGGTACTGGGAGCACAAATCGACGGGGAAACCCAGGTCGATATTATACTCCAGTCTCTGCCTAGGAGTTTTGAGCAGTTCCGGCTCAACTATAACATGAACAAGCATGAGTATACATTGGAGGAACTGCTAGGAGAACTCTAGGTGGCAGAGGGCCTATTTCGTTAGAGCTCGTAGGCCTTGGTTACTCAGAAGGTTTCTACTTCTGTGCCGAAAAGCAAGAAGAAGAAGAAACAAGGTGGGTTCAAGAAGGCAGCAGCGGCAGCATCGTAGGGACCTCGGACTGGCGTGAAGAAGCCGAAAGGCAAGTGCTTCACGTGTAAGCAAACTGGACACTGGAAGGCGAACTATCCCCGTTATCAAGAGAAAGGTATATCTTTTTCTTTTGTCATTGTAACATGTTTAGCGGTGTTATCTATCGGTACCTGGTGTGTTGATACGGATGCCACTAAACATGTCTGCAATTCTTTGCAGGGGTTCTAGGACGCACAACGACTAGCTGAGGAAGAGATTACTATCTACATGGGATATGCTACGGAGGTGGCTACTATTGCAATGGGTGTTATTTATTTTTATTTAGGAAAATAAAATTTTGGTTTTAAGAAGATTGCTTTTATGTACCTAATTTCTTAGAAGACCTCTGGTTCAGTTTCTAAAATAATGGATATTCTATTGCTTTTTGTTATGAAAAGTGGAATAGAAAGATTATCTGTTTAGGAACATGGATAAGCAATTTGTGCAATTAGAACCAAAGTCTCCCATGATGCATATAGTAGCTAATAGCTCATCATCTAACCTGAATAAGTGAAAGGAGTCTTCTAAAATGAACCAGACATATCTTTGGCACCTTAGGTTTGGTCATATTAACCTTAGTAGGATTCAGTGGTTGATAGCCGATGGGCCCTTGGGTTCATTGGTGGTGGAAGACTTTCCGACTTGTGAGTCTTGCTTGGAAGGTAAGATGACCAAGAGACCTTTCAAGGCTAAGGGGTATAGGGGCCAAAGATGTGTTAGAACTTGTTCATTCTGATTTATGTCGTCTCATGTCCATCCAGGCGAGAGGTGGCTTTGAATACTTCGTCACTTTTATTGACAATTATTCAAGGTATGGATACATTTACCTGATGCGCCGTAAGTCTGAGTGCTTTGATAAGTTCAAAGAATTCAAGGCTGATGTGGAGAAACATTGAGGTAAAAGTATCAAGACACTGTAATCAGATCGTGGTGACGAGTACCTCTTGGGAGAATTTAGGACTTACTTATCAAAGGTTGGGAGTCGATCCCAATTGACTGCACCCGGTACACCCCAACAGAATGGTGCAGCAGAGCCAAGGAAAATGTCTCTTATGGAGATGGTTAGGACAATGATGAGCTGCTCCGTGTTGCCGGATTCGTTCTGGGGATATACTCTGGAAACGACAGCGTACACACTAGATACCATCTAGGTCAGTACCTACTACTCCCATAGAAGTGTGGACTGGGTGAAAGCCTAGTCTAAATATATTCGGATTTGGGATAACTCAGCACATGTGCTGAGAGGGGATACTGATAAGTTGGAATCTCATGCGCTTGTTCGTAAGCTATCTTAGGGGAACGAAAGGTGGTTTTATAGTCCTAAGGATCAGAGGGTCATCGTCGGAACGAATGCCTGATTCTAAGAAAAGGACTATGTGATGAACCATAAGCCCATGAGTATACTTGATGAATTAATGTTAGGATGTATACTAAAAGCCTTGCTTTTTGGTTAGGATACATCTACATTTTAAGGAGAATCAGAAAATCACACAGTGCATGTTTATATTAGTATGTGCACTAAACGTCTGATTCTTGGCATTGTAGATAACATGGTGAGTGGTGTCGCACAGAAGGTCATGTTATCAGGTTCCTTGCCGAAGCATAAGAAAGAGGCTCACAACCGAGATGGAATTGGATAAACCATCGGGATGGTTGTAGTGTAATTAGGTGTGGTTTATCTTAACCATAGGATTACACTAGTGTACCTTGTGTACATTGAGTAGGACCAAAAGAGAGGTCATCCAATTTTTATACTGACTTAGTAAATTGGATTAGACCTCGGATAATATTATGGAGTACAATCTCTTAATCCCGAAATAATGACGGGCATATATTATTAATCATTATCTCTTTGATTTACCATTGGGAGAGATCTATTCTATTAGATCGATAGACCCGGTAAGTTAGAAAATAATATTAATAATATGATGTGCCATTGATTATTGACAGAATCCGTGTCCTGGTGAGTCAGGGTGATGATGCCCCCTTGGTGAGCTCAAAAGGATCATCATGTCAAATCTTACAAGTGGACCATGGTCCGGCATGTCGAAAAGGTTGACTGGTACTAATCAAGAATCAAGAAGATAATTAATTTAATTATCAATAAATTAAATTAATTATCAGCATACTATATCTTAAACACGGGGAGATAGATGTCTCGTAATAGGTGGAGCCCATATGAAAATATGGGGTTGGTGAGGAAGTACAATGGATCCTTTAGTGGAATGGATCTCCATTAATGGATCGGGTTTGGATCCATTAGTGGGCCAAGAACCAACTCTTCCTCATGGTCCCTATCTTAGACCAATAAAAACCCCATAGGAGTCATGATACAAGGTCGATTAATTAAGGAATTAATTTGGGAATAATTAAGTTATTAATCTCAGATTAATTAAGGAATTAATCTTAGAATAATTAAGGAATTAATCCTGAATTAATTAAATGGTTAATCTCTGATTAATTAAGGAATTACTCTCTAATAAAATTTTGGAATCAATCCATAATTGATTGGAAAAATTTTCCAATTAATCATATATATCCCATATATATAAACCCCACCTCTCTCTCTCTCTCGTAAAGAACTCTCTCTTCCCCACTCCCTCACCCTAGGTCACGGCAACACAAAGGAGGAGAAAGCTTAGAGCTTTCTTCTTCCTCCTTCACAACTCCTCTTCTTTTCTTGTTGGTGGTCGGCTCTAGACAAGGAGGAGACGTCTCCTCCTTTGTGGCGCACGGGAACAAACAAGAAGGGAGGTGGCCGGCGGGGGTGAGGGTTGATCTTGGAGGTTGCGGCGCCGAAGACTAAAGGAGGTGGAAAGCTTGAAGAATTTGTTTCTTTAGCTTCTCATCCTCAGCTCTCTATCTGGGCATGAGTAGCCGGATTCCAGGATCCAAGGATCACCGGCTAAGTAGAGGAAGATCCTTCTTCCTCTTGGTTGGCCGGCGGGAAAAGAAGAGAAGGAGAAGGTGGCTTGCGAGGGTTCAAGGGAAGAAGAGGGAGCTCTCTCGGCATCTTCTTCCCGTTCTTCTTCTTCATATCTTCTTCTCGGTGCCCTCTTGAAGTTGGCCGGACCTTGGGACTCAAGGTGGGCGGCGGGCTGAGGTGGAGGGGAAGAAGGACCACCGGTGCAAGAAAAACCCTAGGGTTCTAGGGTTTGTTTTGGCGCAAGCAAAGGAAGGAGAAAGGAGGATTGATCCGGTGCCTTGGTGACTCTGCGACTTGGTAGATCATCGCCCACACGACGTCCAAGAGGGGAGGGTCATAAGATAGAAGACTACGAGGTAAACGACGAGGTATATTTCTCCCGAGCTCCAGTTTTGATTTGCTATGTCTTGTTTGTGCCATATTGCTTTGCTTTGTCATTTCATGTACGTTAGTTTATTATTTTGATTTGATATCATAGTCAATAATTTACTAACTGGACCTAGAAGATAAACATAAAAACCGGCGATCCAAATGGTCATCATTTTTGTGGTTAATTAATCCGAAAGTTACAAGGCCTTAACCTCGGTTTCGACCAAGTTGTAACTTTGATTAATTAACACGACGATGAGTCGGTCGTTGGAAGGACGGTTCTCTGTTCGGATTAAATTTTTTTTAATCTGTAGCCATAGAGGGGTCTTTCAGATACGACCCCGTGGTTGTCTTGGAAACCACCCAGCCATAACAACAATTAAGAGGGGATGTTCCGACCTTAGTACCAACTATACAATAAGATATACCACAAGTCACTGCACTGCATGTCACAGAAGATACACAGGTGGTCCATCATCATAGTGGGAGGGTTGTTAGTCAACTAGAAGAATTCATGATCTTGGAAGAGTCTTCAGACTCGGTCCCTGGCGACCATGAATCAAGATCCCTGGACCTATGATGAGGAACATCCGCTTTGAAAGATAATCCAGTCATATGGATATGTTCAAAGGATGGATGAGATTTGTGTATGTAAGAAATGTGACGGAAACGTAGTGGTATTCTTGTACTATACGTAGATAATATTTTGATAGTTGGCAATAATGACAAAGTATTATCAGACGTAAGGGTATGGTTTTCCAAACAGTTGATATGAATGACTTAGGAGAAGCAGGACACATCCTTGGCTATCAAAGTTCTAAGGGATCACCAGAGAAGGATGTTGTGCTTATCCCAAGCTTTATACAGAGACACTGTCTTAGCTCGTTTTAGCATGGAAATATCCAAGAAAAGTTTTGTACTTTTTCGCAGTGGAGCTACTCTATTTAAGGAGATATGTTTAGATTATCAAAGGAGATAGAGCAGGTAATGGTAGTTCCTTTAGCGTTGGCTATAGGATGCCTCATGTATGCCAAAATCGAGACCAGATATCTGTTGTGTCATGGGCATGGTTAGCAGATATCGTAGTAACCCAGGACAAGGAAATTGGATTGCGGTAAAAGCATATATTAGTGTCTAAGATGGACTAAGGACTATATGCTAGTTTACCGGGCAGACCAATCTGCTGTGGGTTATATGGATATAGAATTCCAATCAGATAGGGGTAAATATAAGTATTCCTCGGGGTTTTGTGTTTACTTTTAGGAGGTGGAACCATTGTATGGGAAAGTGTCGCGCAGTAGCTGCGTGATGGACTCCACCATCGAAGCTAGATGGATGGCAGTCTCTTAGACAACCAAGAAAACTACATGGTTCAGGAACCTCAAGATTGGCTTCGATGTGATTCATGGTTTGCTCAGAGCTATCACATTTTGTTGTGATAAAAAATGGTGCAGTTTCAAACTCGAAGGAACCACGAGCTCATAAGGCATGTAAACATATAGAGCACAAGTACCACCCAGGAGAGGAAAAGCTGTTGTTGCATAGATTATATTAGAGGACAACCTAGGAGATCTTTTAACTGAGGCCTTGATAGCGAGAGCTTTAGGTATGTGGAGGATCAGGGAGTCAGATGTATGACATTTTGAGGATAGCAAAGTCTTTGAGTATAAGTGGGAGATTGTTAGGATGCATACTAAAAGCCTTGCCTTTTCTGTATGGTCATCCACATTTTGAAAGAGAATCACAATAACACTGATGCGTATTTATATTAGTATATGCATAAAAGTCTGATACTTTACATTGTAGATAACGTGGTGTGTGGTGACACACAGAAGATCATGTTATCAGTCCCTTGCATTGTATAAGTAAAGGCTCACAACCGAGATGGATTTGGACAAACCATCAGGATGGTTGTAGTGTAATTAGGTGTGGTTTGTCTTGACCATAGAATTACACTTGTGTGCTTTGTGTGCATTGAGCATGACCAAAACCAGAGGTCATCCAATTTGTACTGACTTAATAATTGGATTAGACCTCGGATTTATTATGGAGTACAATCCCTAAAACCCGATATAATAACGGGCACACATAGTTAATAATTATTTCTTTGATTTACTAATGGGCGAGATTTATTCTGTTAAATTGATAGGCCCGGTAAGTTGGGAAATAATATTAATTATATAGAGTACCATTTATTATTGACAGAATCCGTGTCCTGGTGAGTCAGGATGAAGATGCCCCCTTGATGAGCTCATAAGGTTCATCATATTAAACCCTGCAGGTGGATTTGATCCAACATGATGATAAGGTTGAGTGGTAATAGCCGAGGAGCCAGAAGTTGATTAATTAAAATTGTGAGTAATTTAAATTAATCGACGGACATTCGATATCTTAAACACGTGGGGATGGATAACTCATAATAGGTGGAGCCCATATGTAAATATGGGGTTGGTGAGATAATTCAATGAGGATCCTTTAGTGGAATAAATCTTCATTAATGGACCGGGTTTGGATCTATTAGCAGGCCAAGATCCAACTCCTCCTCATGGTCCCTATCGTAGCCCTATATATATACCCCATGTGGCATGAAACCAGGTTAATTAATTAATCCAAGGAAAACCCTAGTCTATTCTCTCCTCTCTCTCTCTCTCCCTCTCTCCCTCTCGGTGCAGCGACGCTGAACAACAGAGATTGTTCTCTTCTTCATGATGCATGGGTGCGGCGCCAGCGAAGTTTGCTTCATGCAGCTTCTTTCTTCCATGGAGAAGAGAAGGTGGTTCACTGTATCTCTTCCCCAAGGCTGAGAAGCAACGTCGGCTGCATGCTCACGCAACTTCGACACCGATAGCAAGCTTCGGTCAGGCCAGGGGCTACAGGCAGTGAAGACGCTAAGTTGCTTGCTCACGCAACTTGGCTGGCTGCGGGCTACAATTCTCCCTGGCAGCAAGCTTCGGTCAGGCCACCGGCTGCAGGCAGTGGAGATGCCAAGTTGCTCATGCAACTTGGCTGGCTGCGGGCTGCAATTCTCCATGGCAGCAACTGATCTTGGCTGGCTGCAAGCTGTGGAGAGGCCAAGTTACTCACGCAACTTGGCCGCCGGTTCTTGTATGTGGAGAGGCCAAGTTGCTCACGCAACTTGGCCGCCGACTATAAGCTGTGGAGAGGCTTTGGGTGCTGGCTGAGGACTGTGGAGAAATTGCTCTCCAAGGAGCAAGGTCACTTGCGACTTTGTCTTGAAGCAATTCACAGTTCGGGCGCCGGCGGTGGAGGAGAGGAGTAGTAGGGTTTGTGTTTGGATTATCTTCTCCCTTGGAGTGGCCGGCAGCATCCCTTTGATTAGGGCTTGGTTGGCTGATAATTAACAACCTGATGGATAATTTTTCTGCCATTAGTGGGGAAATATGGGGCTCTAGGTGTGTATTTATTTATTAAATGATGCATAATTGTTAATAGGGTGCGTTTTCATTGGTTAATTAATTTTCCTACATTTTTACACTCATATTTCATTCTATTTGATTTTTGGATAGCTTGTGCATCAAAGGATCAAAAGGGCACATCAAGGGCTAAGATAGATCCATAAAGAACAATATCAGACTATAATTTCATTCTGTTGGTGCCCTGATCGGTCTCCAATCCGATCAGGGAAAGTCTAATCGGTCCAGTGACCGATCCGAAGGAGATGGCACAGAAGAACTCAGAATTTCAGCTACTGATCAGACACTGACCGGTCCTCAGACCGATCAGGGAGGTGCCTGATCGGTCTCCAGACCGATCAGGGAGCACTCAGACCGATCAGGGGTCACTCAGACCGATCAGTAGCCGTCCAGAGCGATCGGAAGAGCTTGTACATCACAAACCTCCACTTGGATCTAGCACTGAAATTGATGGAAATTTCTGCAAGTAATCTCGTCCACTCATTAAGGGAAATCAAGGGCGGAGAGAAGAGCTAGAAAAGGAAGCTAGGGCAGCCAAGGAAGGGTATCACGCAATCATCCACGCAGCCAACAGAAGAAAGGAGCTATGGAGGAAGGAGGCTACTGTTCGATCGGTTCCTCTAGGGATTAGCAGCTTGGACAAGCTCGATTCTTAACTCCACAACCCATTCCATCTCCCAACCCAGCTTGGAAGTGATCAGTTTCATCGGAGCAGAGATTTCCTCCACCGGACACAATTTTCAGCCTTCTTTTGTTTGTTTCTTCCTGTTTACTTGCTGTAGAACACAATTTGCATTTCTCTTTCAATCGATTTCGAATTTCTGCTCATTTTCCAGCTTAGAACTGTAATTTCCAGCTTAGAACCGAATATTCCAGCTTAGTATCAAAGTTTCCAGCTTAGTTTCTAGATTTACAGCTTACCTTTTTGCAGAATTTTTTAATGTTTCCAACTTCTTATTACTTGAATGCAAGGTGTTTGTTGAATTGCTCCTATCAATCATGTGCTTCAGAATGAAATTGCTTGCCGTCTGGTTAGGAGTTCTAGGTGAATCCTTGCTGAAATTCCCTGGTTTTGAGTGTTCTTTTGCTGTCCTCTACAATTAGTTAGCTTAATACTTCAAATCCGAGTAATTAAGGCTATTAGGTAGAAGTTAGTAGCTAAGTTTAATTGCTTTGTAATCCTCAAAACCCAAGAAAACATATTTTGTTTAGCTAGCTTTCATTTTTCTGCAATTTACTATTTTCTATAGACCAAAGAAGTGCATGCATTATATTGGGTCCTTGAGAGACGATTCGGGTTCAACTATTACTACATAATTGTTTGAAACGAGAAAATTAATTGAACCGTAGTGCGACTTAAATGGTTATCAATTTTGGCGTCGTTGCCGGGGACTCTTTTATGATGTTTGTTTGTTTTTAGGTCTTGCAATAATTCTGAATTTTCTGGTTAAATTCTTGCATCTCACTAATTTTCTCCATTTGATGTGCAGTGCATGACTAGGTCTTCCTACTCCAACTTAGCTGATTTTGATCCTGAGATAGAAAGGACCTCCCACGCACAGAGGAGAGCTCAGCTAGAGATTTCTTGACTTTCTACCAGTAGCAACTCTTTGTCAGAATTCCAGATGGCGAACAATAGAACCATGAGGTAGCTTGCAGCACCAGAACTGGCTTTTCAGTGCATCCAGTACCCTGAGTTGGAGGTTGATTTTGAGCTACGGTCCAAACTCATTCATCTACTTCCAAAGTTCCATGGCTTAGCTGGTGAGTACCCCACTAGACATCTCCAGGAGTTCGACACAGTATGCTCCACTATGAAGCCACATGGTATTGCTGAAGAGGACATCAACTTGAGAGCTTTTCCATTTTCACTTGTGGATGGAGCAAAGGACTGGTGGTACACCTTACCACATGCTTTAGTTACTTCTTGGGCCGAAATGAAGAAAGCTTTCTTGGAGAAATTCTTCCCAACCTCGAGGACTACTGCCATTAGGAAGAGTATCTATGGGATCCAGCAGATTTCTGGAGAGACACTGTATGAGTATTGGGAGCGCTTCAAGAAACTTTGTTCTAGCTATCCCCACTATCAGATCAGTGAGCAGCTACTCATTCAATACTTCTATGAGGGACTTCTTTCCATGGACAGGAGTATGGTGGACGTCGCTAGTGGAGGGGCCTTAGTGAACAAGACACCTGAGGAAGCTAGAGAGTTGATTTCTATTATGGCAGTAAATTCTCAACAGTTTGGAAGTCGTCCATTGGTGCCTAAAGGAGTACATGAGATCACAGGACAGAATATGGAAGCTCAAGAGGTGAAGGTTAATCTTCAGGATTTGACTTCTCTCATTAGGCAGATGACTCTCTATCAGACTGATCAACAGCCTTCAGCTCAAGTAGCCCAAGCAGTAAGGGTTTGTGGACTTTGCAGTAGCACCTCTCATCCTACAGATTTATGCCCCCAGGTGCAGGTTGATGATGGATCTTACCTTGCAAGTCAAGTGGTGGCAGCAAATGCTTTTCAGTCCAAGCCTCAACCTTTTCAATCTCAGCCTTATGGATACAAGCAGTCATATGATCCCATGCCCAGTACTTACAATCCAGGTTGGAGAGATCATCCTAATCTGAGGTATGGGAACACATCACATCAGCAGCAGCCTTATCAGCCACCACTTCTTGTTGCGCCACCTGCAGTTCAGAGACCGCCAGGATTTTATAGTAGTCCATCTCCACCGAGAGTTCCACCAGTTCAGCAACAAAAACCGGAATTTCCACTTACTTTGGAGCCCTTTCTCACTCATTTACAGCAACAACAAGAGAGGAGTTTTCAGCAGTTTAGCGCTCAGCTTAGCGCTCAGATTCAGCAATAACAAGAGAGGAATTTTCAGCAATTTAATACTCAATTTCAGCAGCATCAGGGAGACTATAGACAGTATCAGAGTAGGATTGATGCTTCCATTCAGAACATAGAGCAATAAATTGGACAAATATCATCCACCATCAGTCAGATGCAAGCTCAAGGATCTAGTCAGCTACCTTCTCAGTCTATTCCAAACCCTAGGGGGAATGTCAGTGCTATCACACTCAGCAGTGGACGGGTTACACAGGAGGCTTCTACCGCACAGATTTTTACAGTGCCAGAGGTTGATCTTTCAAGGTCTCAGACGGGAGTAGAGCCAGAATCACTTCCACTACCAGAGCCACCCATTTAGTTACCTTTCCCTCAGAGGGCAGTTGGTCCAAGGAAGAATGCTGATTCAGACAAGATACAGGAGCTTCAGGAGCTGATTGACATTTTTAGCAAAGTGGAGGTGAACATTCCATTGCTCAGAGTGATCAAGCACATTCCCAAGTATGCTAAGTTTCTAAAAGATCTGTGCACTCACAAGAAGAAGCTAAAAAGGGACAGAGTTGGTCAGTATGGGAAAGAATGTTTCAGCAATAATCCAGCCGATGCCTCAGAAATGCAATGACCTAGGGGTTTTCACAGTACCGTGTGTGATTGGAGACTGCATGTTCGAGGATGCTATGTTAGACTTAGGAGCCTCCATCAATGTTATGCCCAAGTCAGTGTTCATCTCTCTAGGCATTGGACCATTACAGCCTACTAGGGTGGTTATTCAGTTGGCCAACCGCAGTTTTGCTCATCCGACTGGAGTCATAGAGGAAGTATTGGTGAAAGTCAAAGATTTGATATTCCCAGCTGATTTTTACATTTTAGATATGGAGAAAGACTTAACCTCAAGCTCAGCTCCATTGATTTTGGGACGGCCATTCCTGAAGACTGCAAGGACCAAGATTGATGTTCATGCAGAGACACTTACCATGGAGTTTGGGTACACAGTGGTTCAGTTCTCCATCCTTGATGCGATAAGATATCTCGCCGAGGACCATTCGCTGTTGGTCATTGACGTGTTGGATACACTAGATTCTGAGGAGTCAGATGGCATGGATTCAGATCTAGCCGACACAGAGGATTCATATGAGGTGGATGATGATAGTGGTGGATCAATTTTAGTCTGTGACACTATCCAGGTGGATGACGCTGAGGTGTCTACATTGGAGGCAGGTCCTGAAAAATTGCTTCCATCAGTTTGCAACCCCCAAAGCTTGCCTTGAAGCCCCTACCTGAGCACTTGAAGTATGCCTACCTAGGAAAGAACGAGCAGTTGCCAGTCATCATTGCTCAGCATCTTGAGCTAGGTCATGAGAAAAGGCTACTAGATCTTCTACGGATGTTCCGAGGGCTATTGGGTGGACCATTGCAGATATACCAGGGATTAGCTCATCCATTTGCATGCACCGGATTTTCCTAGAGGAGGTGCAAGGCCGGTGATGTTAGTAATATGAGAGAAGTGTCCTAAGGCAATCGCCTTATGATTGTAATCATTTACTTTAATAAATGAATATTCACAATTTGAGTATACATGTTCGTGTATTTGATTAAGATCTTAAACTCATTTACTGAATGCCCGCAATACAATTCACAGCATGAGAGAATTTGTGATGAATTCACAACTAGTGATTATCTCTACATGTGCAATTGTGAAGTATTGAAATTGTCCCTAGTTGATGAATTGATAAATACGGACACTATCAATTCTGTTGAGACTAGCATGGGTTATTCTCTAATCAGCTGATTCTCACTGGCTGGAGACATTGAGATGTCCGGAGATAAACATGAATGCTAGTTAAGGGAACTAGTTCATTGGAGTGACTAGCTATAAAACTTCATATGGTAGTCTATATATAGATATGTTAGTGAAGTTCTTACTACAGCTTAAGTGCGATGTTCCTTTGACTTGCGGTGTTCAAGTCATCTTGGTCATGGAGACTTATACTTTGACATCTTAAGCAAGCATCTCCATGGAGGTGTGGACCCAGGATGGTTGCGTATAAGCCGAAGTGCCCGAAGATGTTTGAACAGCCTACAAAGGATTCACCACTCCTTGCGAGGAGATGTAAACCCAAGGCTATCGTCGGATTATTACTCGAAGTCTCTGGCCAGAGCATCACATGATCTGAGTATGAATATCATAGATACATGAGAGTAATTAGAATCCGTTGGACGAGAAAG
The DNA here is from genome assembly GCA_024364735.1 of Boesenbergia rotunda. Taxonomy (NCBI): domain Eukaryota; kingdom Viridiplantae; phylum Streptophyta; class Magnoliopsida; order Zingiberales; family Zingiberaceae; genus Boesenbergia; species Boesenbergia rotunda. The sequence continues at coordinate 288,068 of JAGFNQ010000677.1, read as the reverse complement.
ACATTACATGGCCTGGGTGTGACGTAGTCAACCTAGTGGGGACTGACACACATAGATCGTGTCCTGAACCAAGTGAGTATAAGATGGTGAAGGGAATGAGGCACGATTCATTAAAGCTGCTGAAGGGTTTCAAAATTATATCTGAGGTCAACCGTTGATCTTTCGATTAATTGGGGGTCATGATGTACTACTAGGTGCCACTCATGATCGTTCTATAATTGGTTGATTATAGACGGCCAACATAAATCGAAAGCCTATTAGTCACACGCACTACGAGTAATCCGAGGGATTTAAAACGAGTTGAAAATTGGATTTTCCGATCAAGAGAGATAAGTCGAATCTGAATTTATCAGAGACGCATCGGAAGCTTAAAATGGCTAAGTCTTTTGAAGGCTTATTGGACGAATTAAATGAGTTTAATTCGTAAGGTGATGGCTTGGATTTGGCCTGCCAAAGAGGGTCCCCACCCTCTTTGGTTTGGCCGGCTACAATAAAAAGGGAAATCAAATTGTTTGATTTAAATTATAAAATAAATCGAGCGTGATTTGTTTTATAAAATTATGGATAAAGAAATTTATATAAAGAAATTTATATAAAGAAATTTTTATAAAGAAATTTATAGAAATTTATTCTTTTTTATGAAAATTAAAATAACCATGGATTGGTTTATTTTATTTTATAAAATCAATTATGAATTTATTTTTCCATGATAAGAAAATTTATATAGTAAATTTCTTGTAAAAAATTTATTCCATAATAAAAGGGGAGACATGGTTGTTTTTATTATAAATTAAGTTATAATAAAAACTTGGCATAACGGAATAATTCATAGAAAAATTTATAAGATAAATTTCTTATGAAAAATTTATTCCGTTAAAAGGAGACTTGGCGATAACGAGACTACTATATAAAGGTACAAAGGCAAGGCTTGGAGATTAATTCAATAGATCAAGGATTCTTGCCTAGCCTCTCTTCCTCTCCTTCTCTCCCTCTCCTTCTTCTAGGGCCGGCTACCTTCTCCCTCTTCTAGGGCCGGCTGCCCTCACCTCCTTTGCCGTGAGCCACCTCCACCAAGAAGGTGCCAAAGAAGAAGAAGAAGCGGGGCGCGACTCCTTCCTTCCTCCTGGAATCTTGATTCCATTTTTCATTTGGTGGTTAGTTTTCCATCTCTCTCTCTTGATATTCTTGTCGTGCCTTTGGAGAATCTAGTAGTTCTTGTCGGCACGAAACTCGTGGCTTTGCGAAGTCATCCCGAAGAGAACTCGGCGTGGACGCAAATAGAGGCGGAGCTTCCAAGGGACGCTACGGTTGGATCTCGTCCCTTTCTACGAGTTACGCGAGGTATTAAGTAAATTAGTTTACTTTCTGCAAAATTTTAAATGTATGATCATGTCTCCACAACATAAGGTTGCATGCTAGATACGTGGTTAAAATAATTTGAGAAATTATTTTTGCTAAACCTTCCGCTGCACGTAATTAAATTTTAAAATTACGAACCCGTATCCATGTCAACATGCACCCGGTCCGAACAGTGGTATCAGAGCCGGTTAGTGTTCGACATAATCATATAATTGTTTTGCGGAAAACTTTGTCATGATCTCAATTTTGAAAATTTTTCCAATTATGGAAACTTTTCAATTATGATAAATTTTAGATTTAGGAATTTCAAAGTTTGGAAATCCTCATGAAATTTAGCAAACTTTTGAAATATCCTAGTTTCTGAAATTTTATGATAATTGTGAAAACTTCCCATTTTTGGAAACTTTTCAATTTTGGAAATTTCCTATTTTAGAAATTTTCCAATTTTGGAAATATGTAAGTTTTCTTTGTACCAGAAACTTACAATTATTCTGAAACCTATTATGATATCTCGCAATTTTGGGCACTTTTCTTTCAAAGAAAGTCTAGACAAATTTATGGATCATTGATTGACAATTAAATTCGAATTGGTTTTAAATTATTAACAAAATTTTTTATATTGAATTGAGCCTCGGGGAGCCGTCCAATTTAAAGTTAGTTATTGTAATTTAATTTCCTAATTTTGAATAAAATTGTCATGTTTAATTTGGTTATGCCTCGGGGAGCGGACCAAATTAGATTTACAACAAATTCCTTTTTTTTGGGTATCTGAGCCTCGGGAAGCCACCCAAAGAAAATATTTTGTTGTAATTAATAAATCCATAAATAAAATATGTAATCAAATCTTGGAAATTTTGAGGTGATTCTCAAACGATAATTTCCTTATTTGATTTAAGAGGTGATACTCTTACATATTGTTGTCTCCAAAATTAATTAGGAAAATGGTTTCCTATGGAGTTTTCTTAGATAAGATTTTCATGAAAATAATATGTGGTTGAATTAAGGGAATCTGTCTCTTAATTTAATAAGATTTGATTTAGAGAAATCAAAGTCTTAAACATATTATTTCCGAAATTGATTATGACAATTTAGGAAATTGTTTCCCAAAACAATTCCTTAAATAAAGTATGAAATTAGAATTAGGAAATCCGGTTCCTAATTCAATTAATGAGACTTGATAAATTAAGTCACATACATACTTTATTAAGGAAATCGTTAGTACATGACATAATTATATGTCATAAATGTGCTTAGAAAAGAAAGGATGAGACCCAAAACCCCTTACAAAATATTAAGGCCAACACCTTCCATTAATATGGTTAGAACTGGAGTTTTGTTTCTCGTTTGGGTTGATGGACACATCCATACCCGGCTTGAACCTCAACATGTTCAAACCATGGAATTAGTTTATGATTAATATAGTTGGAGTCAGAGGTCAATCCTTAGTTTTGGTTGTTGGACACATCCAAGCCTGACTAAACGGTTGAATGAGCTCCAACCATATTAAAACTATTTCTTGATTAATGGGTCAGCCTTAAGCTTGGAGCATCGATTTGTTGTGCCACAGCCAAAGTCGATGTAAAGAGAGGTGCAGTTGGGTGCTATGTATATTGTTGCATACTTGTTAATGAGTTAACAACCCGATGATTTATGCAAACATTCAATTAGTTGATAGCATAAAGTGATAGTTACATATATGTGATATGTAATCGGTATAATTACCTACCTTCATAGCTAAGAATAACTTGATGGCCACAAGCCATG